>OY776112.1:475043898-475643898 GCA_963675035.1 Allygus modestus
GCGGGAACGAGTGGAACTGCGGGACGTGGATGGACAAGATGGGGTCGAGTGACGCGGCCGGGAACAGAGGCAAGCCTGCCACCCCGAGGGACGGAACGGCCGTGGAGTTGGTAGGCCTGTGCAAGGCTGCGGTGAGGTTCCTCGCGCAGCAGAACCGAGAGGGCAACTACCCTTACAGCGGCGTCACGCGGACCAACAAGGACGGTGGGTGACGGTTCCTCGTACAGCTGATCAGCTCAAAAATCAAACTTTTCCCCCCTTTTTCAAGTCTTTAGAATTTCAGTAAAGTGTTATTTTTATATCAGGAATATTAAGTCTCTTTTTTCTTACCTACCTTAGATTAGATTTGGGGGAGCTGCGGCCTAGCTCCCAATAATTAGGTGTTCGTGTCTGTGTACCTCAGCCTTCACCTCCATTGTAAAACACTTTGTATAATTTAACCACAACCTGCTTGTGGCTTGAGTTAAAACACTGCATTTAAAGCCTGTAGTGAAGAGTTTGAAACTGGCGAGATCTTCCCTTTTCTATTCAATAGAAGGCGTGTGAATTTTTCAGCTTTAGGCCATAAACTTTTAAAGAACAATCAAAGTAATTAAAGTCAAAACCAAACAGATCATTAATCAAAAACTTTCAGTAATTTATCAAGAAGAATTCTAAATTTTGTAATACCATCAAGTGTAATTTTGAAACATTTAATATCAAGTTAAATTTATAGCCTACTAGCTATTTATTGAGAGCGTCATCTGGCATCTGGACTTTAGAAGCTTTCCAGTGAACATTAATTTTATTCATCTGCTAAAGAACAATACTTAATTATTCAGATTACAAGTCATAATTTATCAATAACATTATTTCATATTATGTTTGATTACCAAGCGTTTATTAAAGTGTATAAAATATCATAAGAATACATTCTATCAAGCCGCACGAGTTCCCCACCTGAGATAGAAGAATCCTTGTGAACACTGAGACAATAAAGACTATTGTATAATAATTTGAATATCAAAGTAAATAATAGAGTTTCCCCGATTTTGTACAATATTTTGTTAGCCCCTTTTCTCATTTTCAAAGAATACCATCATTGTAAGTTTTAAAATAAATCTATTATTCATGAGTTTTTATTGTAGGCTGGGACGCCATGATTTTAGTTTAGTTGTAGAAAGAAGAAACCAGTCAGTTAGTGTCATTTTACCCATAACATAAGCCCATGCATGAACTAGCAGCCGAGCAAAGAACATCTGAGACTAATTTTGTAAACAGTTGAGAGTAGTTAAATTAGAAAGAATAGTGTATAACATCACAAACGTGTATAACCATTGTTTGTGTGTTGCGGTCACTAACTGAAGCTCTGTACCCTCGCAGGGAGCCAGACCACGTGGAGGTACGAGGATAACCATTGTTTGTGTGTTGCGGTCACTAACTGAAGCTCTGTACCCTCGCAGGGAGCCAGACCGCGTGGAGGTACGAGGATAACCATTGTTTGTGTGTTGCGGTCACTAACTGAAGCTCTGTACCCTCGCAGGGAGCCAGACCACGTGGAGGTACGAGGATAACCATTGTTTGTGTGTTGCGGTCACTAACTGAAGCTCTGTACCCTCGCAGGGAGCCAGACCGCGTGGAGGTACGAGGATAACCATTGTTTGTGTGTTGCGGTCACTAACTGAAGCTCTGTACCCTCGCAGGGAGCCAGACCGCGTGGAGGTACGAGGATAACCATTGTTTGTGTGTTGCGGTCACTAACTGAAGCTCTGTACCCTCGCAGGGAGCCAGACCACGTGGAGGTACGAGGATAACCATTGTTTGTGTGTTGCGGTCACTAACTGAAGCTCTGTACCCTCGCAGGGAGCCAGACCGCGTGGAGGTACGAGGATAACCATTGTTTGTGTGTTGCGGTCACTAACTGAAGCTCTGTACCCTCGCAGGGAGCCAGACCACGTGGAGGTACGAGGATAACCATTGTTTGTGTGTTGCGGTCACTAACTGAAGCTCTGTACCCTCGCAGGGAGCCAGACCACGTGGAGGTACGAGGATAACCATTGTTTGTGTGTTGCGGTCACTAACTGAAGCTCTGTACCCTCGCAGGGAGCCAGACCACGTGGAGGTACGAGGATAACCATTGTTTGTGTGTTGCGGTCACTAACTGAAGCTCTGTACCCTCGCAGGGAGCCAGACCACGTGGAGGTACGAGGATAACCATTGTTTGTGTGTTGCGGTCACTAACTGAAGCTCTGTACCCTCGCAGGGAGCCAGACCACGTGGAGGTACGAGGATAACCATTGTTTGTGTGTTGCGGTCACTAACTGAAGCTCTGTACCCTCGCAGGGAGCCAGACCACGTGGAGGTACGAGGATAACCATTGTTTGTGTGTTGCGGTCACTAACTGAAGCTCTGTACCCTCGCAGGGAGCCAGACCACGTGGAGGTACGAGGATAACCATTGTATGTGTGTTGCGGTCACTAACTGAAGCTCTGTACCCTCGCAGGGAGCCAGACCACGTGGAGGTACGAGGATAACCATTGTATGTGTGTTGCGGTCACTAACTGAAGCTCTGTACCCTCGCAGGGAGCCAGACCACGTGGAGGTACGAGGATAACCATTGTTTGTGTGTTGCGGTCACTAACTGAAGCTCTGTACCCTCCCAGGGAGCCAGACCACGTGGAGGTACGAGGATAACCATTGTTTGTGTGTTGCGGTCACTAACTGAAGCTCTGTACCCTCGCAGGGAGCCAGACCACGTGGAGGTACGAGGATAACCATTGTTTGTGTGTTGCGGTCACTAACTGAAGCTCTGTACCCTCGCAGGGAGCCAGACCACGTGGAGGTACGAGGATAACCATTGTTTGTGTGTTGCGGTCACTAACTGAAGCTCTGTACCCTCGCAGGGAGCCAGACCACGTGGAGGTACGAGGATAACCATTGTTTGTGTGTTGCGGTCACTAACTGAAGCTCTGTACCCTCACAGGGAGCCAGACCACGTGGAGGTACGAGGATAACCATTGTTTGTGTGTTGCGGTCACTAACTGAAGCTCTGTACCCTCGCAGGGAGCCAGACCACGTGGAGGTACGAGGATAACCATTGTATGTGTGTTGCGGTCACTAACTGAAGCTCTGTACCCTCGCAGGGAGCCAGACCACGTGGAGGTACGAGGATAACCATTGTTTGTGTGTTGCGGTCACTAACTGAAGCTCTGTACCCTCGCAGGGAGCCAGACCACGTGGAGGTACGAGGATAACCATTGTTTGTGTGTTGCGGTCACTAACTGAAGCTCTGTACCCTCGCAGGGAGCCAGACCACGTGGAGGTACGAGGATAACCATTGTTTGTGTGTTGCGGTCACTAACTGAAGCTCTGTACCCTCGCAGGGAGCCAGACCACGTGGAGGTACGAGGATAACCATTGTTTGTGTGTTGCGGTCACTAACTGAAGCTCTGTACCCTCGCAGGGAGCCAGACCACGTGGAGGTACGAGGATAACCATTGTTTGTGTGTTGCGGTCACTAACTGAAGCTCTGTACCCTCGCAGGGAGCCAGACCGCGTGGAGGTACGAGGATAACCATTGTTTGTGTGTTGCGGTCACTAACTGAAGCTCTGTACCCTCGCAGGGAGCCAGACCACGTGGAGGTACGAGGATAACCATTGTTTGTGTGTTGCGGTCACTAACTGAAGCTCTGTACCCTCGCAGGGAGCCAGACCACGTGGAGGTACGAGGAGTGGGAAGCTCGGATCGCCCACAATTTCGAGGCCCATTTCTGGATCAACTCGACCCCGGTGGCGGGAGAGGAACGGCCGGATCTGATCAACAGACGAGGCATCTACAAGGACTGCTACGGAGCCACGCAGCCGTGGACCGACTACCAGCTCAGACCCAACTTTCCTGTGGCTATGGTCGTGGTAGGTTTCGATAAATGTCTGCCTTTTATTCTTCCAATACTATCCTCGAATTTGAGTAAGGTTTGCTTGCTTGCTTGCAACTCTGATGTCAAAAACAGCTCCAACGATTTCCTTCAAAAGTTGTAATTAACTAATTTCTAGGTTAAAAATAAGTTCTCATCCCCAGGAAAATCTAATTATATAAGAAAAAACTAATTTAAAAAGTTAAAAAATAAACATTGGGATTGTAGAGTTTAAAATCAAAACAAATGAATCATAACAGCTAATGAATCATAACAGCTGTTTATAATCAATCGGTGAACTGTCAAAGTAATACTCATGTAGTTTTGGCATTAACATGTGGTTTCGTGAGAGCAGTGAGTAAAACCATTAAATGAAGATTACATATAGAGTGGTCATGTCATATCCAAAATGAATCAAATGTACACTGAGCTATAATAACAATTGGGAGTGACCTTAAACGTGCAGAAAGGAGGCAAATGAGCTAAGCAAATCTGCTCGTCAGTAGGGGGACTTGGAAAAAAATTACTGTAAGTCAACTAACAAACTGACTGACCATCCCCGAACAAAGCTCGGCCCCCAGGTACTGTTAAATACACTGTTGTACCCTCTCTTGAGTTTATAATTAAGTCTAAAGCAAATTAACTGATGTCAAAAACAGCTCCAACGATTTCCTTCAAAAGTTGTAATTAACTAATTTCTAGGTTAAAAATAAGTTCTCATCCCCAGGAAAATCTAATTATATAAGAAAAAACTAATTTAAAAAGTTAAAAAATAAACATTGGGATTGTAGAGTTTAAAATCAAAACAAATGAATCATAACAGCTAATGAATCATAACAGCTGTTTATAATCAATCGGTGAACTGTCAAAGTAATACTCATGTAGTTTTGGCATTAACATGTGGTTTCGTGAGAGCAGTGAGTAAAACCATTAAATGAAGATTACATATAGAGTGGTCATGTCATATCCAAAATGAATCAAATGTACACTGAGCTATAATAACAATTGGGAGTGACCTTAAACGTGCAGAAAGGAGGCAAATGAGCTAAGCAAATCTGCTCGTCAGTAGGGGGACTTGGAAAAAAATTACTGTAAGTCAACTAACAAACTGACTGACCATCCCCGAACAAAGCTCGGCCCCCAGGTACTGTTAAATACACTGTTGTACCCTCTCTTGAGTTTATAATTAAGTCTAAAGCAAATTAACTGATGTCAAAAACAGCTCCAACGATTTCCTTCAAAAGTTGTAATTAACTAATTTCTAGGTTAAAAATAAGTTCTCATCCCCAGGAAAATCTAATTATATAAGAAAAAACTAATTTAAAAAGTTAAAAAATAAACATTGGGATTGTAGAGTTTAAAATCAAAACAAATGAATCATAACAGCTAATGAATCATAACAGCTGTTTATAATCAATCGGTGAACTGTCAAAGTAATACTCATGTAGTTTTGGCATTAACATGTGGTTTCGTGAGAGCAGTGAGTAAAACCATTAAATGAAGATTACATATAGAGTGGTCATGTCATATCCAAAATGAATCAAATGTACACTGAGCTATAATAACAATTGGGAGTGACCTTAAACGTGCAGAAAGGAGGCAAATGAGCTAAGCAAATCTGCTCGTCAGTAGGGGGACTTGGAAAAAAATTACTGTAAGTCAACTAACAAACTGACTGACCATCCCCGAACAAAGCTCGGCCCCCAGGTACTGTTAAATACACTGTTGTACCCTCTCTTGAGTTTATAATTAAGTCTAAAGCAAATACAACCTAGAAAAAAACTATTATTGAAAATTCCTTTGTACCGTATTTTTCTTCTTGAGGAGTTTTCTTTTTGCGCTTAACATTTTGGAGGCTTCATATCAGTTCTCAGCAAAATGGGGGCCTACCCTCGTATGTTACTTGTATTCACGCTTAGCGAGGTTCCATTTGCTGTTGCTTGTCTAGGATTCCATTGATGAGATAAAATAAACGGTATCAGGAAACTGACACATACTTTCTCCCTTTTAGCCCAACTTTAATGAATAAATTACTTTTTATTTACTAAATATAAAATACAAAGCACGGTCGAATGTTCAGAAAATCTTGTAAACAAGTTGTTTTCAAAAATATCTACCCAAATCCCTGTTTAAGAGGCATTACAGAATCCATCGCTACACACGTGGTTTTAATAGGGGAAATACCCCCTATTCCCCCCTCAGGGTTATTAAGGGGCAACATACTTAAAATTTCCTCTGTTGGTCAATGCTAACTTGACAAGTTTATCAAGTTTGAACGAAATTGATCAATAAATAAGAGAGAAATAGTAATTTTGTTATTCCCCATAAGAATAACATTGGACAAAGTACTGTGTTTACCGCAAAATGAAAATCAAAATTTTCCCCGCAGCCAGTAATCATAGAATAGTAATTCAAGATACTAAATTATTTAGTTTTTGAGCTCTTTTTAATCGTAAATAGTAATATTTTATAATTATGTTTTTTTATAAAAAATCCAAAAATCTGAATTTTTGATATTTTAAGTCTTGTAATTTCTAAACCCAAATTTTTACAGAAATGCGGGTGGTGTCATTTTGATGGAAAACTAAAGTTATACAAACGACCAAAGTTTAATCAAAATCGTTAGAGCCTTTTTTGAGAAATCTTGATTTTTCATGTTTTTTGGCGTTTTTTGGGGGGATAATTACCCTTAAAAATCAAAAATTAAAAAAATTAAAAAACGCCAGGACATATCGTGGATTAGTACCTACATATCAAATTTAATAAAAATTGGACCATTGGTTAGGGCTCTAGCTCTGTACACATCCATAAAGACAGACAGACACACAGACATCACGTAAAAACCACTTTTTTGGGTACAGGGAGCACCAAAACGACTAGTTCCACTAACAACTCAAATTTGAAAATTTTTACGAAAACAATACTTTCTCCATATACTATGTATAAGGGGAGAAAGTAAAAGGGACTTGGAAATTCATGCAATCACTCAATTGTGTTGTTAAAGAAAGCACTAACTAGCCATTGCTCTGTTCTTCCTATTGGGATTTCACAGAATAAAATGCAACTCAGTACAAACCTAAAATGTGAATAACATAGTAACAGTTTGCAAGACATACTTATTATAACAGCTGTTTTTTATTTAAATTAATTAAATGTGATATATTTATTTTAGGAGTATTAACCCACAAATGTTTATCAAAATTAATCATAATTTTCTCTGAATAACTAATATGAACAGGGCCAGTTATTATAAAATTATAAGCTGAATATTCTGAATAATGACTGATCCAGTAACTGTACTGCTACGTAACAGAATGTAGAGATGCTACTCTAATAATCTATTAACAGGTAAAATACCAATATCTTAAGATTACGAGTTAAAAACTAATGGCGTGTTTGTTCTGCCAGGCACCAGAGATGTTCACACCGGCCAACGCCTGGCAGGCGCTCAAGGTAGCGGAGGAGCATCTGCTGGGACCTCTGGGCATGAAGACACTGGACCCTAGCGACTGGGCGTATCGCGGCGACTACGACAACGACAACCAGAGTACAGACGCAACAGTGGCTCATGGCTACAACTACCATCAGGGACCGGTCAGTGGTTAGGCTAGGTTAGGTTAGTTTAATGTTAATCACTCTTTGAGATTTGTTCGCATGATGTCAGCATGATGTTTGCATGCCAGGATGTCCTGGCAGATGCTTCCGTCTGGTGACATAGAAAATATATTGCTGGGCATTTTATACAAACTAAGCTGCAATTTATTTATAACCAGTACATTGATACGAGGGGCTGATGCTGTTTGGGCAAACAACTTTTTAACACGTGTGTTTGTGTAAATAAAAATGTAAGGAAACAACAACAAAATGTAGGCTAGTTAAGTTGTAGTTATTTGATATTTAGATGTAAGTAACGTTCACTTGATAACGGGAGGAGTTTCCTTAACTCCTGAAACGTAGTGTAGTTTTAAACACTAGAAGCGATAGGTAAAGTCCAAATAAATCAAAAATAAAGTCAACAGTTATTAGTTTTCAATTCTGACAAACTTGCTGCTTACATAGCCACACTTTTGGTACCTGTCACATAATTCTGTATCAACAGTGCTTCCTCATGATTACAGGAGTGGGTGTGGCCGATCGGGTTCTTCCTGCGTGCACGACTCCACTTTGCCGAGGCGCAGGGCGGCGCCGGTCAGCTGGCGCGAACCGTGTCGCAAACGCACACGCTGCTGTCGCGCCACTACAGTCACGTGCATAACTCGCTGTGGCGCGGGCTGCCGGAGCTGACCAACGCGGATGGAGCCTACTGCAAGGGCAGCTGCCCCACTCAGGCGTGGAGCATGGGCTGTGTGCTGGAGGTAGGTGCAGTCATTAATACGCTTAATCTTTTTGACGAATAAATTATGATCATTCATTTCTTCTGTAGCTAAAAGGGTATCATGTTATCTCTCCTAGAGCTTTTTAGGGAACTTCCTCTGGTGACCACCATAGAAGTTCTTAGTGTGACCCCCTGAAGACAATTTGAGGGTCATTAAAATATATATATATATATATATATATTTGTTTTTGCACTCTAGGGGTCACATTTTTCTCTGATTTACTTTAAATTGTGTTTGGGACATTTCTTTCTATAATCAGTTGGACGATTTCATTGGGAAACACAATAAAAAAATGTAACCCCCTTTGTTCGTATTTTAATTTTGCAAATTTGTAGATAATTGGGTTTTTTACATCAATAGAAGACTATTAGACACATCATTCAGCTCAGACACCGATTGTAATCCTTTAATTAAATTCTTTCGTTATCTGTTTCTCTTTTGGAACCCTGAAATATAAATAATAAACTTGCAAGTCCAGGGATTTAAAGAAACCGGGAAGAAACTTGGTATTTCATTGTTCTTTAGAGTCAAATACCTCCAACATATGTTATGTTTAAAAGTTTGTAATATTTTAACTGCTTTGTAAACTCTGTAAAAACCGACATCCTATGGATGTCCATAGGATATCCTGTTTGTCCCGAGGAAAAAGGGATATCAGGATGATATTTATATATCAGCTGGACGTCCCAAATATCCTGCCGGATATCCTCGGACCCTAAACGGAAACGGACATCCATAGAACGTATTGAGCTGTCGGGGTGAATACGACTTGGCTTATTGTACTGCTTTGTGTTCCATACGGCAAAGGACAACGTTTATTGATTGTGGTTTGTTGCAGGTCCTGGATAAGCTGCAGACGCTGGAGCGATCACTGCGGAACTGACCTGAGCCGCGGCCGCGGGTGAGGGTGAGCTGGGGGCCGAAGGGGCGGAAGGTAATGGATGACCCGTCACGTACAGGGAATACCGGGACAGTTAGGGGGTTTCGGTCCTTTAGAAACGTCTGCAAACTTTATGGGAATTTAGTAAATTTTTGTATCTTTTGAAAAACCAGACAAAAAGGCAGGCTGAATTAGGAGTCAGTAACATGTCTTTAACACTGATTAAGAGGTTTGCATAAAATTCACTTTGGGAATTCGTTCCCAGTTGTATGGGAGATATCCCATCGTCATGGAAGTGAGTAAATAAAATACTGCAAAAGCAATACGAATTGTAGTCTCTAAAAGTAATTCTGTTAGTTTTTCCTTACAATTTTAATTTTAATTTATTTCCAACAGATCAACCATTACAATCTTGGGCGTATTCATATACAATTTTTTTTAGTTTTACAATATGCCAATAAGTAGCATACAGTACTATTTAATATGTGTTTATATGTTTGGTCAGCCAATATGCTTTCAGAGACTAAACATCAAGGAAAATTCAGAGATGTTCATCAAGTAGTTTTACTTGACACTTTGCTCAGAGTTAACAATTTATTATGATATAGAAATCATATTATACAAGTTTTTTGTATCAAAGTCAAAAAATATGTAAGGAGATCAAAAATGTATGCCTGATTTCCACGAGCTAAGTAGATATGTCAATAACTAGTGGCTGTTTCTGGTGGATTCGGCTATGCACCATCTAAAGGAATGCGCTAGCTACTGATATGCCTGTTTTATAAAGACAATAGCTGACCCCCGAAGCAGCTGGCTACTATCATTCCCTTACTATTGGTAACTGATATACTTTAGGGAAGACATGTTAACGCTTCGAGACAAGTGCAAGTCAGCTGGTAGTGTAAGAACAGCTGTAGTCTACAGCTACTTAACCACTGTCGTGCAAGTTACTTGGCACAGTGGAAACCAGATCTAGGAACCTTGAAAGTCACTGTGATTTATCTTTCTCCAGAGTATTTTTTCTACAGGGTCTTCAGTTTGTATTGGGCCTGAGTAGTTTATTTAGATTCTCAACACCTACTTTTCGTTATGTATTGGTCTTTAACGACTTTCACGTATGTTACAATATCTTATATACACAGGGTGTCCACAAAAATTTTAACTTTTTTTTCCCTGATATTCCCTGACTTTCCCTGTCTATTTCCCACACTTTTCCCTGACGCACGACATAATTCATCTGCACAAACACTCACTTGAAATGATATTGTAGTCGATAGGAATTGTATTACATACATAATGAAATAAACATTTTATTCTGGAAGTTGTAATGCATAATATCCAGAATAGATTTTCCATCTGGATTTGAGACTTGCATATGGCTCTCAAGTTTTTTTAAGAAACTCAAGTTAACGTTAGGGCCATCCATGGAAACTTGTAAAATATTTTGCAATGGCAGGGATAGCCCTTCAATAAATCCATCAAGTAAATGATCAGCAGATGCCCTGCCAAGAAATATGCTATTCCAATAGCATGTGGAAACCTTCTGGAGATTAACATCCCAATATCTCACAAACAAATCCATTTGTCCTCTTTGAACGACTTTATTCAATGACTCGTCAAAACATATTACGTAGTCAAAACACTGTTTTATGTAATTTTGTAACATTTCCTGAAAATGGGGAGCAAGCCCATGATTTATAACGTAGGAAGCTTTAGTTTTCCCCATTGAAAAACGTTGTGCGATTTTACTATCTGGGAAAATAGTTTTGAATGCAGCAGATGTATCATCGCAAGAATTTAGAGACATTTTCACAGTTACAACTTGAAGAGCCCACACTGCTTCGGCAGATGTCACATCATCTTCATTTACACTAAAATTCTTTAAACTTGTTTGAGATGTCTCTAGCTTCAACGTATCAGCATTTGAAGTAGTAGGAGCAGGGTGTACATCTTCTGGTGTTGTCTGAGCAGATGTAACAGATTTCTTAGTAAAAAAATAAATTCCTGACTGTATAGCTTTTGTTTTCATCTTTTTTACATGATTTGGTCCTTTAGCATGCGATTCAACTGCTCGCTTACCCATATTACTGAGTTTAAACGATTTAAGGCACACTTTACAATACGCCAAAGTTGCATCACTAACCACGAGATCCAACCAACCACTAAAATCTGGAAACACTTTTGCCTCAAGCCACAGTTTATTGAACGTACAGCCTCAAAGCCATTGTATAGATAACTAGGAGACAATTTTAAATCAGCATCCTAGGAATAAGAGAAAACAAATTGATAATTTAAAACAAAACACACAAGGGTACAACAAAAGAATTCAACTGTTGAACACTTCTTGTGAAAAAAACCTGAAAAAATGCTGCAATAGTCAGGATTACGGCTGACTAGAGCATAACAAAGTCCCCTCAAATCCATCATTGGGGTGAATTTCCCTGACTTTTCCTGACTTTGGGCCTACTTCCCTGACCAAAATTTGTTTCCCTGACTTTCCAGAATGTGGACACCCTGTTAGGATAAACATAGCCAACCAAAATAAGCAGTTGTAGGGTCATAGGAAAACCATTAGGTGGGTAATTATTGTACACAGGTTTACCAACAGTTTTAGCCACCAAGCCTCCATACAGGGCTGGTTCAATTTATATTATAAACCAAATCACACTCTGTCAGTGTCACTTGCAGTGTGATTACAAACTGATAAAATTCCCTGGTTTTATTTTGCTTGTTTTGCGGATTGATCATTGCCTTTTTATCATAAGTTGGATCCACTACATAAACAAATTGCTTATTTAATTGAATTACTACCACTACTAAAATTATTTACTTTTTGTTACAATAATGAATGCTATAATATTACCCATCAGCAAAATTGAATAAAACTACTCAAAATATTGAAAATTGTTGTATGTTTTTCATAACCACTCTCTGTACTCTGTTGAAGGATTGATTGTATTTGCCACCTCATTTTTTTAATAGAGATTGAAAACAGATGGATTCAAGACTATAGGCCTACTCTGTCCCATGTTCACCGTGCTGAATGGAGCGCCCACAAGCAATATATTTCAAATGACAATTCAAATTGTATTAGCTATCCTGAAAGCATTTACTTGAGTGCCTTCACAGGGACAGTTGATGCAACCCGCATAACACCACCAACAATGTACTTAGCTCAGGTAGTAACATGGCAATCTATACCTATAAAAAGCAAAGCCCTCACTGACTCACTCATCAAGAATTCTCCACCTTCCAATGTAGGTAGAGAGCTGAAATTTTAGGTCTTAAATAGGACAACTAAGCAGTTTGCCGGTATCTCCATAGGGCTCCGCCCCACAGACCTTTAAAGTAACCATGTTATTCTTATGGAAGAAAAATTTGTTTTGATGATATCAGATGACTAATTTAAAATATTGTAAACAGCTGTTGCTATTTTACACAAACAGTAAAACCACGGTAGAACGTTGATTTATAATTCTTTTGAACTGGAGTAAGCCATTAATGTTAAAAATGGGCGAGTGTCTTGCAAACTCTACATTACCACCTGTTTCTTTAAAAATTTTTACAAACAGCTGTTATTATTCATTGTTTATGTTTATGATTTTTATTTTGTGTTGTAGTGTGACAGGTTAAAAGCTAATTTATTGAATTTGTTTATGTTTATGATCTTTATTTTGTGTTGTGGTGTGACAGGTTAAAAGCTAATTTATTGAATTTTATGATATTTTGATCTTTATTTTGTGTTGTGGTGTGACAGGTTAAAAGCTAATTTATTGAATTTTATGATATTTTGATCTTTATTTTGTGTTGTGGTGTGACAGGTTAAAAGCTAATTTATTGAATTTTATGATATTTTAGTTTTTTGTTCTTGTCATGAATACACAATTTTAGTAATATTTTTATTTTTATTGGTTTCTTTTATATATATATATTTTTTTTGAATTTTTGATATGGATACAAAATTAACACTATTTGGACAAACAGACTCAAAGTTTAGAGTTATTCACATGCCTCCAGATGGTTCGTGCCTCTTTCATTCTATATGCTATTCAGTTTACGGAAATAATTTCTACAGCGATCAAGTAAGAGAGGAAATTGTTAACTATGTTTTGACTAATTGGGCAAAGTTCCAAATTTTAACTCATGATGTTAAAGGGGATAATTACATCTCCCCTGAACACTACCATCGTGAGATGTTGAAACCATCAACTTGCGGATCAGCATGTGAGTTGATTGCCGCATCTGAGCTCTTCCACTGCATATTAAGAGTGTACCATGATGGTCATTTACTCCAGAGCTTTGGTGTAGAGGGAACAGCATCTGATCGTATAAATTCAAACGGGGCGAAGCCCGCGGGTAACTGCTAGTCTTCCATAAAACCTTTTACTATAGATCTGGTATTTTTCCATTTACTTACGTTAATAGCCTATAGGTATCAAACAGTACAGCTTGGCAATGTGTCGTCTTCAACCAGAGTTCGAATAGTTAGGAGAGCTGCAGCATTTGACTCCTATTGGTTATTTACGTAAGTATATTTTAGAAAAATACCAGATTATCTCAAATGTAAAGGCTTTTTATGTATTAGCATAGAAAAATAAAGCAGGTATAGAAGTGTCACGTAATGCTAAAATTTGCTAACACAAAATTGTTAATTCAACCGGCCAGATCATACGAGCAAAACCGGCCAAGCGACGTTGCCTGTCCGTGCACTCCAGCCGGCTGGCCGGCCGGCCCAGCCGGTAGGGAAAAATTCCCTCGCCCTGCTTGGCGCTTGTCGTATTGAGTGCAGTGTTTACGCGCTCTTCGCATTATCTACTTCTCTGGTTAGTTTTCTATTCAATGATGCTAAAGATTTTGCCTCAATGTTAATTTATCGATTTACCAACTTTAAAAATACATTTAAAATCTTCTGAGATACTGGTACGTTTAATGTTGACTGACGATTTCTTTAAACATTTTTTAGTTCGAGGATAGTTTTCGTGTATGGGTTCATCGCGTCAATAATAAGATTAAAAGCTTAAGCTCTCTCTGTGTGTTTTATAAACATACCCTGATTTATAAATAAAGGGTTACAGAAAATAGGTAAAATCATAATTTTAAAAGTAAACTATGTTTCACGATTAAATTTTAATGCATTTTATTACTGAATTTAATATTTTACAGTAACTTGTTCCTACGTGAAGAGCTAATTTCTTCAGTGAATTTATAGTAAATTTGTATGGCATCGGCTGCTAACATTTCAACATGTTATATACACTCTGCATTTTATGTACAGTATTCTCCTAAAGAACAACATTAAAGGCTGAGTACGCAGATTTGCTGCATCAAGAAATATAAACAATATGTTTTTGTGCAATTATCAATATAACTTAACCAGGTGAAGCTACATACCAAGTTTTATTTTTTATTTATGTTCATAACTAAGGGAGAGATAAAACTTCATTTATTCTCCATAAGAATAATATAAGGGCTGAGTATGCAGGTTTGCTGCTATGGGGACAATAACAAAAATTGTTTATGCAAATATCAATATACCAGTACTAGGTGAAGCCACAGGCCAAGTTTCATCAATATACATTCATAAATAATCGAGATGTAACACGGGCCGATTTCGGGAGTTGAAATAATAATAATGCCGGTTGGGAAACAAAATTACTATTTATTCAAACTTACAACTTTACAACAACTGATTTAGAACAATTTAAACGACTTTAACAATAGGTATATCCGCAGTTAAAATACAATAATTAAGGTTACATTAAATTTAGAAAAACAATGCCAATTAATAATTTAGCAGGGAGAGGCGACGCGACGCGTGTTAATTACATCGTGACTACCTAGGGACTGGGCGCGGCTCTTGTCCCCTTCGCCGATGCTGAACCAAGCCAGCCAATCAGAAACAGTTTCGCACGTGACGTCACGGGAACACTTCATTGACAAGTGCTGCAGCCAAACGATCACTCGCGCCGTTACTCAAACTAAGAGGCACGGGAATCGTGCACTGAGGCCAACGCGGAGCGTCAAGTTACTGACACCACACATCCTTGCTGATATCAACGTCCGGCCGGCCCCGCGGGAGCGTCTAAGTTGAGATTAGCTTGGAGCAAACATCCTAGCGTCTGTTGGTTTATTTTATATTTCATACCAGCCAACTCTTTAAAATGAAATAATAAATGAAATAATTGAAATAATGTTAAGAGCACCGTTCCTCCTTCCAATTATAGATTTTAGTGACGGTAGAAATTTATTTATTAGGAACAGTAAATTGTATTATTTAATTACAGTGTCGTATTAATGGCTTTTAACAGTCTAGGGATTTTGGGCCGTCACACCCCCCTCACCCTTAGACCATGCTGCCCCCAGCATGAGGTTACAGCAGATTGCCAAGTCCATCTTCTCACAACTCTTTAAGGGTACGCATTTGTCTACGGTTGGCTGGTCGTTGTTTAACAGAATTCTGCTCCCGGACAGCCAACCTCAATCCTTCCCGCTTAATTCACTGTTTTTTTTTTTTTTTGTTTAATTCGATAAATAGCTCATATTGTAACCGGCCCGCGTGTGTCTCTCCCTTTACAAGATATATCTCAAAAATATCTCAATCAAAACATCTCAAAAGTTAAAGTTAAACAAACAAGACTACACACAACAAAAAAAAGAACTAAAACATCTCATTTAACAAGGACAAAAGTTACCTAAAACAACAAACACAAGTCCCTTTCTCTTAATTAAATACATCCCAAGGGTTACTGAAGGTAATCACCTTGGGTACACATATCCTCATGGACTATCAACAAAGCAACACGCAAAAGGTTTGAAGATATGAATTACTGCCAATACGGCTATAGGACTTGAACTCGATTACTCAAAATGACTTTTCAACTTATCTGAGCAAAACATAAATGTATCTAACAGTAGGACAAAAGGTTGCTGAACCGTTCCACCACCTACAGATATAGCCTTTACCTAGGCTATAGATCACTTAGGAATAACAGAGGTATTCCTCTCAGGAAAAGAACCAGCTGCTTCAGTAAAGTATTGGGAATTAATAAGGAGACCGGGCGAATTTCAACTATTTCCGAAGCTACATCGTAGTTAACGGTTCAGTTTTATTTCGTTCAGTTGGCAAAAAGAACAATAAAGAAACTGGCAGCGCGCACTGCTGCGACTGCGGGGAAGGGGCTGGGGCTCAATCCAGGTGTTCCCCTTCCCGAGTCGGGGGGGCTGGTGTCAAAATCCAGTCATTCCCCCCCTTCCACTCGCTCCACCACCGCGAGGGCAAGCGTGATGGAGCGAGTGGAAGGGGGGGAACGACTGGATTTTGACACCAGCCCCCCCTGGATATTAATTTAGAATTATTCTTACGGTACACATTATTTAGATGAAAGATGCATATATTTTTAATAATTTTAATAGTTTTAGCGAATTTCCCCAATAGGGAAGAAGCTATTATCATAGTCGGCATGGTAAGACCTAGCCCGGGACCATGATAACATTTGTTTTGAGGCTCCCAGGTGCCAAAAACACCATGTATGCGTGTGTGCGTGTGCGTGTGCGTGTGTGTGTGTGTGTGTGTGTGTGTGTGTGTGTGTGTGTGTGTCCGTAGGCATGATAACTTTCGTAAAAATGCCTTTTGTATAAACGTGTAAGGCAGCGTCTATTTTCATGAGTTGGAAAACCAGACAGGTCGCTCTATTTTAAAGCAGGTTTTGCACCCCAAAATTTGTTTTAACTTTTTACATTTAATTTTTTATAAACCCAAATTTTAGTTTGTACCATTGAATTCAGCTTACAAAAACAAACAATTTGGTATTTTTTATCATCACTCTACGTCAATTGGTTACCAAGATATTGAAAGTGCTAAACATAATACATTGCCCAATGTTAATCTTATGGAGAGAGTAAAATGTTATATCTCGCTTATTAATGAACATATATTGACGAAACTTGTAATGTGGCTTCATTTGTTTAGGTTTTACTGATATTTAAACAACTTTTTTTTCGTACTGATATTTGCATTTAAAACCAATTTTTTGTGGTCCCCAAGTCTGCAAACTTGCGTACTCAGTAGCTATAATATTATTCTCATGGAGGATAAGAAACAAGTGATATCTTGCTTGTTTATGAATATAAATTAGTAAAACTTGAAATGTTGCTTTATGTTATGGTGATCTATTTTATTTGTAAAATAAACAGATTTTAGTTGTTCTTGATGCAGCAAACCTGCATACTCAGTCCTAATGTTGTTCTTATGAATAATAAATAAAATTTAATATTGCACTTATTTATGAATATGCTTTGATGAAAGTTGGTAAGTGGTTCATGACGTAGTGAAGTACCATTTGAAATTCTCTGAGTATGCAGGTTTGATGCAACGGGGGTATTTTATTGTTAATCATAAGGATAAGAAACAAGTGATATCTTGCTTGTTTATGAATATAAATTAGTAAAACTTGAAATGTTGCTTTATGTTATGGTGATCTATTTTATTTGTAAAATAAACAGATTTTAGTTGTTCTTGATGCAGCAAACCTGCATACTCAGTCCTAATGTTGTTCTTATGAATAATAAATAAAATTTAATATTGCACTTATTTATGAATATGCTTTGATGAAAGTTGGTAAGTGGTTCATGACGTAGTGAAGTACCATTTGAAATTCTCTGAGTATGCAGGTTTGATGCAACGGGGGTATTTTATTGTTAATCATCATTGCAATTTATGGAATTTAAAAGGTTGAATTTGTCTAATGCAGTTCATGTTTTATCCTTCTGTAATAATAACATTCCAGAAATTTAGTAAATACCAGATCAGTTCGAAACGAGATTTGTGCACATCCTCCACTTCCTGTGCATACAACGGGAGAGTGATCTCCACTGCCACACAGCCACACGTTTATCAGATCAGCCTTACCGCCTACCGATGCCGTGGCCGTGGCGGAAGCGACCAAGATTGCTCCCTGCGGGAATTTGGGAATCCCGCACTGCCCGACTTGGCAACAAGGCACCGCTAACTCAGACTTGAACGACGCGACAGCGCCTGCATTTCCATGATACCCGCGTACGCTTTTTCCCTACTTCGTGACACTTCTGTACCTGATTTATTTTTCTATGGTATTAGACTTTAGATGTTAGATGTTAGATGAGCAATGGTTATTGAAATCGATTGCCTCATAACATGTGGGTTGATATGAGTTCAAATATCATTGCGTAACGCGGCACAATTTTGATGTTCCAGGCCGCCGGACAGAGGCAGGCGCAGTCTCACGTTCGTGTTTATCGGTTTCCCCCGCACACGGGAAGTCTCGAGGAGTTTCCTGTCAAGGTGGATCTGCGTCCGATGAAACCAAAGGATAAGATCAAACGCGTCATTCGGCTCTTCCTCGCCTTTTGGCTTGGCTGCTTCCTGCTCATGACCGCAGCTTATTACGCCCTGTTCTTCTCGTAGTTAGGTTACAATCAGGCGGGTTTGGTGGCAGAACAATTTGTAAAATTGTCGAGTTTTCCTTGGGGTTTGGTGTAAAGAGGTTAAATTTGTTTATGATACTTTATTGTTATTTTATATTGGAGATTAGTTGTAAACAACCTACTCCCTCCCTAAGTGTTATTTCTTGATAATATTTAACAACGTTATTAATTGCCAATTATTGTACACAATTAGAAATGCTAAATTGTAGTAGGCTAAATTTAATAATTTTGATGTCTATTTTTAACGGTTTGCTGCTCTTCCACCAAACTCGATTCAAATAATCATATTGTGTTCTTTTTGTGCCATGTAATTTAGTGTTTAATGTGTCATAGTCATTAAGAATATTTCAAATTTTAGATTTATAAAATTTCTAGTGATTGTTTTTGTTTACCGCCCAGATATAAGTTGATGGCGTGCGTGTAAAATTTAATTAAATATAATATTTAGTTTGTTTCACTGAGTTTAAAATTAATTGATGTTATTATTGTAGGTTATTTGTCTGTTGATATTATGCTTTAAAATACTAACTAGTAAGCTTTGTTATCGGTTCAAAAAAATTTGTTATATTATGTTGTTTTAAATTATTTTATTGATTGTTAAATAGTTTGTGAATTGTAAGTTTTGTTAAGGTTAGAATGTTGATAGAACACAAGGAATTAATATAGAAAGCGAAAGCACTTTAATAGATTAAGGTAGATTATAAATAGATCCGTAACATGCATAGTAGATTTTTTGTCTGTTCAAGTCATTATTTGTTGAAACAGAAGATGGTGAACTTTCATGAAATGTTGGACAAATTTTTAATCAGCCTTGCAAATGTACTATAATGCCCATAATTACATGAGTATCATCACGTCCACACTGTTCAAACTATTCTACTCATTTAAAAAATAATGATTTTGACAGAAAAAAAAGTTCATTTAACTTTATCTTTGCGTTAATTTGCTAACATTTTAGATTTTTCGTTAGAAAACAGAAGACATTTCATTGCCACAGTAATATTTTTGATACTGATGATTAGTTTTATAGCAAATTTTAAATAGTAAAGGAAGATGAACTAATATATTTTTAGATGACTTATTGTTAAACGATCTCTTTCATACAATGTTTTATATTTATATATATATAGTTGTTAAATACTTTATTAGCATAAATCCCGATCATTTTATTGTCATACTATTGTTGTTGCATATAAATGATGTTGAATTTTCAGAGTACTCCTTTAAAATATAAGCAATGTTTAAATGCTCTCTTGTTATGCGTAGTATGTATTGTACACTAATAAGTGAGTTTCAGTTCTTAAGAAAATAGCTGAACTTATTAATATATTTATGAGCTCATTCTTTCTTTATATTATTTAAAATATTTCTTATTAAATTTAATTTTATAAAAATTAAGAGAGATAGTAGGAAGATTGTTTATGCAAACATTTAATTATGCTAAGCTCTTGTCAGTACTTGAATAGGTTCAAGGATTGTATTTTAGAGTAAAAACAAACTTCTTATATGAGCTGATATTATAAAGGACATTTTACACAATCGTTTCTTTTCCCACTCTTGAATCACGATTCCTAAAATCTACATTTGTTTAGCACTGGTAATTAAATAAGGGTATGGTTTAGAACCAACCAACCACATTTCAATGATCTGGCTACTCAATTATCCATATTCATGAGATAGAAGATTAGAAAGAGAATAACACTTGGAAAAGCAAATTTTGAATTACATTTTCTTACACAGCTTAGATTACGATCTGTTATCATATTTACAATGTTTTCATCTATGGATATTTTATAGGCAGAACTCATGTGCAATTTTATGGACTCTAAGCTAGTTTCTTTTTATTATTTTCCCATTTTTTACTGAATACCTTTTTTTACAGTTTAATGATGCCTACTGAATATCTCAGTCTTCAATTTACTTGAATGATTGAAGTTGGATAGCTAACAATTCGTTAATGGTGAAAGCATAAGCATATTTTTAAAGCAATGAATTTACCTTTTGAATTCTAAATATTATTTGATCAGCAATATTAATAAATTAACGATATTTCAAACGCATATTCAGCATGTTTCGTTACCTACATTAAATTAAATTTCTAGAAACTTGATATGCTATAAGTATTACTTGCATGATTTATACTCATTGTATGTTGAAGGTAGCTCATAACCACTTATATACTTATAAATGAAGGTTATACACCGTTTTGTAATAAATTAAGCAGTTTTTTACATGATGATCGTTTTATTTAACCTTCTAATACGTTCACTATTACTGATATATTTATGGGTTTACGTTAAACTGGTGGTGCACAAATACAAGCTGTTTATATTTTTCAAATCTACAAGTTATCTGTAAAAGTCGAAGCTCTCACTCACTCATCACTAATTCTCCAACTTCCCAGCATGCTAGAGTTATGAAATTTGGTTCACTGATTCTTTAGTTCTAAAATAGGAAAGTTAGATTTTTCATACCGATCCAACTATAGGGCTTTGCCCCATGGGGCTTCAAAGTTACCATGTATTCCTTATGGACATTCACATTGGTTTTAGCTGATGATAATTCAAACAGCTGAACTTGATTCATAGTATTTTCTCGGGCTAACCACAGAATGCAGCACACACCACTGTCATAGTTCACGTGGGCGAAGCCGCGACGGTCTGCTGGTCTATATATAAAGCCAAACCATCCCATCGTTTTTTTTTTTTTTTTTTTTTGTAGAGAAAACCACTAGTCAGACACCCGTGGACCAGGAAATAGGTCAACCCTGTGAGCTTTGAGCATGAGAATTAACTGGTTCGATATCTTTTGATTTATATTTTTTTTAATACTTTGGATGTCTGAATTCAAAAAAATTGACCTTCCCCTAGACAAACAAACACAGTAAGGTTAGGTAAACAAATAAAATAAATAAATAAGTTCTTTATTGACATGAACATCAAGTCATGGCGTCAATAGTTTTCCTTGAGCAGTGAGGTGGACTTCCTTACGCCAAGCACTCTTCAATGGAGTAGAACTCTCTCTCCAGCAGTCAGTCGAAAAGAGCTTTAAAGTTTCTGTTTTCTTTCTGTTCTTTAAGTTCAGGAGGAAGTGTATTGGAGTTTAGCCCGATGTAAGATGGTTTTTTCCAGAAGTGCAGGAGGTCTGTAGTTAATTCTGTTCCTAGACCAGTCAAATTAGAGTAAGAATATCGGGTGAGCAATGGGAAAAATTCCGAACAAGCTGATTTTTGGTATACACATTAGTATGACCCTTGTAAACAAAATTACCAAGGTCCAAAAAAGTCCAGGCCTGGCAACGGCCGCCATCTTGAAAATAGAATTTCCAGTCCATGGTTTTCTTCACATTTACTTAATTTACGGCAAAACCATGCAAGCTACGAAAATGATACACGGGACCTTTCTTGTAGAGGATAAAATTTCAAATAGAATAAGTATAAATACAATAACCAGGGCCATAGACAGGTTTAACGGGCCTCGGGCAAAATCACCTGACCGGGCCCCGGAAGAGGGGGGTCTGGGGGCCCTCCCCCAGAAAAAATTTAAATTTCAGTGTTTAAAAACGCAAGTTTTGGCCATAATTTAACTAAAAATATTCCATGTATCATTTATTTATATTTATTATAATTATTATTGATTTTAATTTATTTCTATAGGCCTAGGTATAAAAGAAATAAAGGAAAAATAACCAAAAATTATCTATAAAAACAATTAATATATCGAACACAATTAATGACTTAAACAATGTACCCATATGGGAATTTTTTCCATTGCTCACCCGATATTCTTACTCTAATTTGACTGGTCTAGGAACAGAATTAACTACAGACCTCCTGCACTTGTGTTTGTTTGTCCAGGGGAAGGTCAATTTTTTGTAAATTCAGGCATCCAAAGTATTAAAAAAAATATAAATCAAAAGATATCGAACCCGTTAATTCTCATGCTCAAAGCTCACAGGGTTGACCTATTTCCTGGTCCACGAGTGTCTGACTTGTGGTTTTCTGTACATCTGTTCGATACATCTCCCGGGGAAATCGGAACACTGTAAGTCCTTTGACTTAATTACTGTGTTTAGAACAGCCATAATATGAACACACAGCTTTTTAACATGGCCGCAACTAGCAGTACTACACGCGAAAAACGTAAACAAATGTTAGAATAAAAATAGCTTTCATTCGCTTTTAAACTGTTTAGACTGGCGCGGCGCGGCGTGCTGGGGTGAGCGGGGAGTGGAGAGGGAACTGGCGTACAGGTACAGTGTGTTGGAGGGGCGCCGAGAGGGGAACTTCCGGCGTTCGGTGTACTGCAGATAGCCACGACACTAGCGGCACGAAGTGGCTGGTGAACCAACTACGACGAAACTGCGTATCCTCTTATTGCACAGCGTCAGATCTCTGTCTATACGTTCTCTGTGCTCAAAGGCAAAGTCAAAGCAGATAAGAAATATAAACAATGAAATATATTTGTTTACAAAAATAACACAAGTAGTTTGTGTTTTACATTAGTTTTAAGTTGAGCTAACCTAACAATAGCGGAGACCGCGCGTCGCTTCGTTTGTCGTCCAGGAATAACAATTTATTGAGCCGTAAAATAAACGCATAAATGGTCACTTAGTGAAATTCTTCAAGCAATTATTTTCTTTGTGGCTGAAAGATAAAACTTACTTGCGTTTTCCGGGCCTCTGTAAAAAAAATTATGGGCCTGTCTGATTACAAACCAATTGTTAAAAATTTTCATTTTTGTTGCTGAAGATAAAACTTACTACATAACTTAATAATTTTTCCGGGCCCCTGTAAACAATCTATGAGCCCAGGCCCCGGGCAAATGACCCGAGAAAACTGGTCTATCTACGGCCCTGACAATAACAGTATGACAGAACCAATCAGCGTTAGTTTTCCCAAATTTCTACATTTTGCAGTTTTGTTAATTTTTTAATGTTATCTTTGGTTTTGCCAAGTTTCTTACTCTAATTTCTGCGACCTCAAGAGCTATTTTAATTAATGTAATAATATACTAATCATAGTGCAAGTTTAGATACTTTAAAGTTTCAAAATAATAGTTCTAGACTTGTAAAAGACAGCCTCTGTTGAGTAGGAAATCATTGGCTTTTAGCATTCTATAACTCATTAAACACAGGATAGATTTTGTTGGAACTTTGCAGAAGAAGTCGACAACACTACTATCTATTCAAACTATCTGATGACCCCAGTTCCGGGATGAGATATATTTGGGGAATTTGTCATTTTTCACTCTTACTTTAGAGTGAAAATTTGCTATATGTAAATTCAATGCAAAACCAGCCAGATAACTCCTGCTTCAATACTGTTGTATGACCAATGAGGGGTAATTTTCTACACTAGTTAACTTTGAATTAAAGGTGAACTTAATTATTTTCTTTAGAAAAAAAAAATAATTCCTTAAGTTTGATATGAACATTGCACTGATTTGATCGTTAACCATTTCACTTAAGGTCCGCCCTTCCCTTCAACTCTGCCACAGACAGGTAAACACAGACATTAGTTGCACATAAAGCTACCGACTGGTGACAGGATTTGAACTCTCGATTGAAGCATTACCCCCTGGCCCAGGGGACCAGCTAGCTCGCTCTGTCAACCTGACAGGCTAGCAGTTGTATTGGACTGTGTGGTATTACGCTGTACACATAGTTCAAGTTAGTTCCGTTTGTCTACCAGGTTACAGCACACATCAGGCGCAGAGCTTGCAACAGTACTGTAATAAACAGCGTTTGTAGGTGACAGATTCAAAAGCCGATACATTTGACTCTTGGCGCTCCAAGAGTTAAGGGGTATTACTTAAAATACAGCAAACCTGGACACACTGTAAATTTAATATGTACCTACCATAAGATGCCACTTTAACAAGTTTATTGTTTTTTAGAAATAAATATTTTTACTTTATTTACTAAACAAGTTAACTGTGGATTGAAACAAGTGAAACAAATCTGCATGCATTTGTACTCAAATAGCCTAAGGTGAAATACCCCTGTCGCAGCAAACCTGCATACTCAGCGAATTTCAAATAGAGATATAAATTTCTTAACACTGCATAAAGCCACTTACAAAGTTTCATAAAAATATATTCACAAATAAGCGATATATACAATTTTAATTATTCTCCATAAGAATAACATTGGGGCTGAGTACGCAGGTTTGCTGCAACAAGGAACACAACAAATGGGTTTTTATGCTAATATCAATATAACTCAACTAGGTGAAGTCGTTACCAGCTTTTATTCATTTATGTTCATGATTAAGGGAGACATACCATTTAATTATCCTCCATAAGAATAACATGGGGCTGAGTACGCAGGTTCGCTGCAACGGGAGCCTTTAGTAAAAAAATCTTTTTTAGAGCAAATATCAATAGATTACAACCAGATGAAGCCGTTTACGAAGTTTCGTCATTATACATTCATAAATAAGCAAGATATAACATTTTTCTTTTCCTCCATAAGAATAACATTAGACAACGTACTGTGTTTAGCACTTTGAATATCTCGGTAACCAAAACCAAATAGAGATAATGATCAAAATACCAAATTGTGTGTGTTTAAGCTGAATCCAATGGTGATAACTAAAATTTGACTATTTCAAAAATTATACGTACAAAATTCAAAAAACCCTTTTTTGGGGTCCAAAACCCCCCCAAAATACCCCTTGAGATCTGGCTGGTTTTCGAAAAGTCATAAATGTTGCTTTACATGTTTATACCAAATTTCATCAAAATCGGATCATTTTTACGAGAGTTATCGTGCTCACGGACACACACATATATATATATATATATATATTATACATGTATATATATATATATATATATATTATACATGTATATATATATATATATATATTATACATGTATATATATATATATATATATATACACACAGTTTCGAACGAATGGTGTTTTTGGGGTCTGGGGACCTCAAAACGAAAAGTTATCATGGTCCCGGGCCTGGGTCTTACCATGCCGATTACGGTAATAGCTTCTTCCCTATAGGGGAAATTCGCTAAAATAT
Organism: Allygus modestus; assembly: GCA_963675035.1. NCBI lineage: Eukaryota > Metazoa > Arthropoda > Insecta > Hemiptera > Cicadellidae > Allygus > Allygus modestus. The sequence goes on from OY776112.1 coordinate 475,069,548, forward strand.
TAACTTGTATGATAATCTTCACCCTGAATTAATTATAATAAATTGTGTTTGTATAAATAATAGAAGACTTGTATGTAAGTAAAGTAAAAGTGTAAATATACATAGTAGTGTTGAGACGTAGTTTATTTATCCGGTTTGGTTGTAACTACGTTTCATGCTAATAAAGAAATTTTAAAAAATTAATTTTTCTGAAAACCTAGTTTTGAACTGTTTGAAGATTTGGATTTTTTTTAGGCTACCTTTTAACAAATTTTGTATCGTATTAGTAAGTATAATTTAAACAAATAAGTAAATCTGCCTTACCTGAAACTTATTTTTTTTTACCATTCAAAACTTTGCAAGTTTACAATAACACAGCTATGTTTCAGCTGTTCTGATCCACCTGGCTCTATTTGTTCTGCGGTTCTTAGACAAAGCTCTATCATGCCACGTCTTTCTTGTAAGACTGTCTGGTTGCAGAGTTAGGGGTCCATTTGTCACCACTGGTGGACGATGATGACAGTATGATCTGCTTCATACCCGGATTTCCATTTTCCACTGGTGGACTGTGGCGTTCCCTGGAAAAGGCGTTTAGCTCTGCCGTGCCTCTTTGCCCCAAAAAGGCTTCAGTTGATCCCTGAAGGGGGAAGGCGGGTGGGACGCACCCGGGCCCCACCCGGAACACCCAGACAGGGTTGACCCTCTGGGCGGCCAAAGCAGATACGCAACCACGGCCCGCCCACCCCCAACAGTGACCAACGAAAACCCATTTTATTTCTTTTTTTGAAAAGTTTTAGCCAAAGATAAACCTTTTATCTTTTTAACCCTCCAGTACACGCGCCGCGGACTCAGAGTCCGCACATTTGAAAAAGCGCGCCGAAATAAGTGAATCCACGAGCGAATGACATAACGCGCCATCTACCTTCCCCCACTACCTTTCCAAGGACAATGGCTGTGTTTTGACCGTCTTAACGTCAGTTGGTCCTGAGCTACGAGGGTGTAAAGTTAGGCGCGGACTCACACTCCGCAGGCGTTCTTTTTTGCCCTGCGAAGCGCGGAGTCTTACTCCGCAGGCGTTCGTTCGTGTTCTGTGAAGAGCAGACTATTACTCCGCAGGCGTCACTTTGTCAACACACATTGCTGACTACTTCTGATGGATTACATGCGTTTGAGGGCTCAAAAGGAGAACATTCCGGTCACAATCAAGTTAAGACTGAGGGAAATTGTCGGGTTGCCCATGAAAGTGGTCCAGCACCTGCTCCAGGCAATGAAGAAGCACGAGGACGATGCCACCTCTGTGACAGGAAAAAGAACAGGCCTACCCGATTTCAGTGCAGGGGATTAGGTTCTTTGTGTGTCTTCAGCATGTGAATTCATATCTGTGTGCCAAAAGGCCAATTATCATTTAATAATCATTACCAAAAGGTCATGTTTCAAGAGGATGAAGAACAGGCCATCGATTGACTGATTGGTTTTCAACAGGACATGTTCAATTTGAAATATTTGTAACTATTTTGAAATTTATCTATATCTATCTACCTATATTTGGATTATTTGAAATTTTGATGCTATATGAACTTTATTAGGTATATAAAAGAGTGTTTCCACACCATCTCTTTATAAAAACTCAAAAAATTCTGTATACATTGATTTAACTTCTAACAAATTTATGTTCTTTTTTTATAAAATTAGTATACATATAAAAAAAGTTCAAATAAATGTCATTGTTTAGTACTTGGTGTTTTTTAAGTTTTAAGTTAATACCAAACTGATTAATTTTATGTTATTCACGAAGAAGTAAGATGCGGACTGTCAGTCCGCGCGCGTGTACTGGTGTTACTATTAGCCGCGCGTGTACTGGAGGGTTAAGCTTTACAGTTAGCAGACAAATGTTTCATTCAAATTCATAGAAAGTTGAGTGAGAAGTGACTTTGTATCTATGGAAACATCAGTTAAATTATTGTTATATATCTGGATCTACATACTTTTCAACTTAAAAACTGAAAAGTCATATCATTTATATTTACACCGTGACACTCAAGTGGGAAAATTAGAAAATATTTCATTTCAAATTACTAATTTAAAAAGGAGCAGAGGGCTCCTTAACACGTCACTGCAGGTGGTCCAGTATTGGTAGTGTTGTGTCACAGTTGTGTTTAATAGTTTAATACTAGCTGGCCTGACAGACGTCCTGTCCTATTGTCACTGCATTTATTTCTATTTAAAAAAAAACCTCAACTGCCCATCACCTTAGGCTATTGACCTGTGTGGGTAACTAAAGACAGTGAGGTACCGTAACGGCATTAGTCATATGGGCAAGCCAGAGGTGACTGCATGATCTTACAGGTGTCGGCCGGGACCGAGTTCGAACTGGCCACGTCCGACTTGCTGGACAGGCACTTTAACTCTGAGCTACCGTGTCCGGTAGCCAAAAATGCTGGGTTATGTCAAAAATGCTCGTTCATTAGTGAATTTTCTATGGAAAAGTGAACTATTAGCACGGTGAGACTTAAGTCTGGGACCCCCTAAAGAAGTTCCTAACGTGACCCCCTGATCACGTTTTGAAGGGTCTCTAAAAACTTTATATATATATATATATGTGTGTGTGTGTGTGTGTGTTCGCACCTCTAGTGGTCACAATGTTTGTCGGATTTACTTAAAATGTGGTAGACGTTCCTTTTTACAATCAGTTGGACAAGTTCGTTGGGCAAAACAATCGGAAAACTCTAACCCTGTTTTTGGGGATTTTAAGTTTTCAAATTCAAGTCATCTAAACAAATTGACTGGCCTTCCCTGAGCAAAACTTGGCCCTCCCCAGGTGTTCTATATATAATATAAAGCCTCATTTACCCATGAACTTTTGAGAAAACCATAATTGTGACACCCACAAACCCCAAACTTAAATGAAAGGTCTCGGTGAGGAAATTGGAGGAAATTTTTTTTGATAAAATTTTCCCCAAGGGCACAAATAAAAAAGAAAAGGGATGACACACTTAAAGGTATTTAATTCCCAACAGCTGATACATTTGTTTTTATTTCAGCTGATCCCCGTGCCAAGAACTGGTACACATTCTACTAGTCACAACCCATACAGTATAACTGACAATTGTACAATTACCCTTAACCACCCTCCATGGGACCGAGGAGCCCTAGGTTGGATGACTAAAAGAGTGGTTAAAACGAAAAACACCTAGGTATTTTCATATTAAGCACTAAAATTGATAACACTTATACAACAGTTAAAAAATAGGTACAAGATGCAATACTTGCTAACTATGGAAATATATGATCAGCTTGTGACCTGGACGCTTTTTTACGATACAGTATTGGGATGTCGGCTCAGGCAGCGGACGTGAGTAATTCCCTGTAAAGAGGACGGTTAATCCGATGGGCGGTTGAAGTAAGGATGGTCTATTGTAACAAGATTTTTGTATTAGTTTCCGAAAGTTGTATAATACAATACATATATCTTACCTGATAACGAGTCTGCACACTGTAAATCTCTGTTGAGGACTCTTGCTTCTGCAGAAGATCAAAGCACGTCCATGGCATAGCTGTATGCAAACTGCTACTCACTACTAACTTGCAACACTGTGAGTACCAATGTGAAGATGAAAATATCTTTTGATTTGAACATTTCATGGCTGGTCACAAGACTTATTTTGACAAAGATACATTTATTTATTTATTCATTATCATCACTAATATATGAGATTTCAAGAGTAGGGATGTTTAAAAAGAAAACGTATCATAATTAGATACAGGAAGAAATGGTGGGCACTTCGCACTACTTAATCATTTACGTGAATCCCCCCAGAATGAAACGAGAGATTTTACCCGATCACCCTCATCACTCAGAAGGCTTCCAACAAGCCAGTGTGAATCAGTGAAATGACATGAATGAGCCAGTCAGCAAATCCTACAATCTATACGCACAACATCAATGTTATCTCTAAATGTTTATTGCAAAAGCTAACAAATCTTTTTAATTGGATATAATTGACTGAACTGAAAATATGTATTTCTGTTTTATAGAAAGACAAAACTACAAAGAAGTGGATGAATCCCTCCTCAAAAATTATGACCAACATATGGTACAGGCAAAATAAGGAGTTGGCTACCTTAATCACCTTTTTTCAGGGCAACAAATACACAGTCTTGTATGCCAGGTTGTACCTTCCCCACAAGTGTTTACGTAAAATAACAAGCTCCAGTTGTAACGGTTGTCTGTGGTATTTCACCCACTGGAAATACTTATGCAGTAGACAAGCACTTAACACTATTCAGTGTAAACATTACTTTATATCTATAATATTATAAAGAAGAGGTGGTTTCTGTCTGATGTTCCGGGTAAATGCAAAAACTACTGAACCGACTGGGCTGAAACTTTACACAAAGGTAGATCTTGAATCCATGCAACACATAGGCCTATTTACTTACTTAAAATCCCCTCGGGCTATGCCCCGTGAACGTCCTAAGTTTCAATGTTTACATTCAAAAACTGTAATGCGAACAGCTGAGGACACTTCCATTTGACAGCTTAAAGAGCAAAAGCAAGAACAGCTGTTTCAAGCTAGCTGAAATGCAAATTGCATTGACTATAGAACGGATAAAGAAAACCCATGGGGGAAGAACGGGTACATCAGCTAGTTAATACATAAAAAATAGTGAGTCTGATGAGAACATCAGGAAAAAGAGTGCAGGGTGTATAAAATACCTCGGAATCTAGAATAAGGCTGAAAATATTGGATTCCAGAAAAAATCCTAAAATAATGATACTATATAAAAATTAAAAGCGCAAAATTCTGTAAAATTCCCACAGCTCTTTGTAACATTATTAACATGTTATCTAATCAATAAGTAGTTAAATACTTCAAAATATAATGCAATCAAGTCACAATACCCACACCCACTTACAAGACTGTAAAATATACATGTATTTAGAAGTTTTGCAAAACGTTTTTTAATTACAACCCGTATAATTGAAACAATGAAGAGTTTCTTAAAAACAACATTCAACAAAAAATTCAAGCAATTTGAATTTCTAGAAATAGTTACTGGAAATCTGGAAAAATGGGGAAATTTCACATATAGACTTTAGTAGACACCCGTTAAGAGCAGCCATGGTAGATTCTTTGCACTCCACTCCTAAGTGCACTAACATTAAATAAGCGATTGACTTGCCTCCTCTTTGAATCATATTTCTTAATACTCTTGAACCATTTTTTTAATCACTTTTTTAAATATTTAGCCTGTAATTTTTTTAAATTAAGAAATTTGTGGAACATTTTTTCAGGGCTGATAATAATTTTAAAACCTGTATTCTCATTTTGTCTATGGCTAACCTCTGGATCATTGGATTAGCAAAATAAAATGTTGAAATTACTGGTACCTTTTCTATTAAATGGTCCGTAGCAGTTGGAATTGGAATCCTACAGCTGTTACTAGGGATGAGTCAATTCTCGATACCACCGATTCTTGGATATTGGTATCGGTATCGAGATTCATTCCTTTAATGTCGATACCGATACCATCGATACCCCCGCCGTTACCCGTGCTACAAAAGGCATGGCGAATGTTTGGGTCGCCGGAAAAAATCTTACCTTGGAGATAAAGAAGGAAGAGGGATGGTAGGGGAGGGGTGGGGTCCGGTTGAAAGCAATAAATCAGTCGGCTGACCAACATTATTTCTTTGAGTCATTATCTTACAACCAAGTTTTTCTCCATTATGAATTTATAATAAATAGTTGTTGTTTTTCTATATTACTATAGGACACTAGTGAAATTAACATTAAATTATGTAAAAAATTGCAATAGCAAATTGTATTAGTAATTAATCACAAAATACTACTAAATAATTTTAAATGGTTACAAAAATTTGTAAACTGTTTTTAACAATAGGTTTAACTATAGGTACTGAAAAATCGTAGGTATCGATGGTATTGGTATCGAGAATAGATTTTTGGTGACTTCAAATCTGATATATTTTAATAAACTTTGGACCTAGGACAAATTCGGGAATTGGAAAATAATCTGTAACCAAACCTAACAGCTACAGTACCAGACTAGTCAAGGATACTCTAAAATAAAAATATATTAGGTTGTTTATTCCATAGTGTTACAACATTACAATTTCAATATGATGAATTTATTAGATATTATTAAACACATATAAACAAAAATGTAACAAAGTGTGATACACAAAAGGTAAACAACGCACACGTAATAATGTATTTCCATAAATCGTGTTATCGTGTCCTATGTACAAAAATTCAACTTATCCTTAAAACCCACTAAAAGGAATCTCCACGTATGTTTGAAGATGATTGATAATAGGTTTAATGTTTTAAAACTACAGCAACAATTTTTCTTTTTTATTTTTTTTGTAAAAATATAACTGTAAGATTCTTTAAATAATACTTCAGTCTGGAGTTTACCAAAGACTAGAAACTCATCACTTGGGGAAACGAGCACTTCTTTAGTTATTTAGACTTAAAATATACTGTAAATATATATGCAACCATTATTTATCAACTGTTGTGTTTGGAGAAAAATTGTTGTAGTGTTTGTTCTCTTTCAAACTTTCTACCCCAAAATACTAAGGTAGACCTACCTACTAAAATTATATAATTTTTCACAAAATCCCTCTATGGCTCTTTTGAGACATGGTGTAATCTTATAAGGATAAGTTAATACAAGATGATAAATCAATATGCAAAACCTACAATGAATAATGTAAAATAATACTTTTCCGTAGAATGTCTAACCTATACAAATTAAAGCTAACTCATTTTCATCATTTATGTGTTACAACAGATCTTCAAACATAGTATTCATTTACACTTTAAATAGAATCTCAATGAAAATTAGAAGGCACTTTTTATTTAGTGTAAAGTTTCTTACATTAAACTAAAATAACTATAAATTAACAATTAAGTAAAATTATGTATTTCACCCAGCGCATTTAGTATTTGTTGTAATATATTTTATATCTGGACAACACGAAATAATACACGTATTGACATTTAAAACAAAATAAACATAGCTTAGCTTTGTATTAATAACACAGAGATTCTCTTTGGCATAACTGATGAAAAGTAAATGGAACCGTTATAATTTATAAACAGGCTATGTAATAAAATTATATTTTACACATGCCATATATATTTATTATTTTAACCTAAGAAAAGAAGAATGACAAAATAGCTGCCACGTGGTACAAAGCTTAGTAAAACCACTCGCTCTGAAGTACGTCATTGAAACATATTTAAGGTTGAGTTAACCTAAGTGATTGTTAAATTACAAGATAACTTTGCAAGAAGTACAGTTCCTTTTTAATTAATTAACCTATGCCTCCATATAAGTAGAAAACTTTAGTTCTTTAAATGTAAACCTACCACAGTAATTAACAGATGCTACACTATACTGGGGCCAAAATCTGTAAATTATATGGGTATATTACATTATTTTAACTGAGAGTATAACGACCCAGTTTTGAACGATTATTTCCCCAATATTTATTTTGTCTAAGTAAGTGGAAAAGTAAACTGTTACAAATATGATCAGTTGACTATTGTTTAACCATCTTCATCCCACCCGGAATGTGTATTCCACAGTTTATCTTGAGGTATGCAAAAGGACACTTCCCTTTTTTATTTAATAACTCATCATTTATACGATATATATTTGTAACCTCTACAGCCTCTACCATTCACAGATTCGTATAGCAGACTCTTATAGTTTAAGTACTTTAATGGCCTTAATAAAATTGGTCTAAGAAAATATTTAGTTCTGTATACAGGCTTAGTGTAGCTCTTGTTTACTAAAATATGTGCTGAATATAAAAAATACTGTTGCTGTATATACTATAAAGAGTAAAACAGGTCCATACCAGCAAAATGTGATGTTATTAGGTAATATTAGTTCGCTTATTAGTGGTCAAAACTTTATGATAACGACTCAAAATTTCAAAGGTTAGAAGTCAATACTGATAAAAAACTATTATTTTCCTTTGCACTGACATTATGTAATTGTTATTATAGTTTTTAATGACATTTTTTCCTTTAGGCAGGTCACAATATACCAGGCCCTACTTTTGGGCATCACTCACCTTGAGCTTTTGTTCATAAGGAGATGCAAGTCCAATTTTCAGACGGATTTTCAACTTTGTCAAAAGTTTTTTTCTAAACACACGCAACATAGTCTCTCGCACTCCCGATATTTTGTGGAACCACACAATCGTTCCGCTACTTAAAGGGGGTTTTTCCTAGTTTGTCACTAGCGTATTCTGGTTGAACGCCTGACTACGACTCAAACACAGTCTCACACTTCTGGCTCATGGTCAGACGTTCAACCAGAATACGCGATCAGCAAACTAGGAAAAACCTTCTTGAAGCCACGGAATGATTGTGCGGTTCCGCGAAATGTCGGGAGTGCGAGAGACTATGTTACGCGTGTTTTGTCTGTGTGTGTATGTTTGTGTACGAAACTTTTAATAAAGTTGAAAATCCAGCTGGAAACTGGACATAGGTCCGCATGAACAAAAGAACAAGGTGAGTGGCCCAAAAGTAGGACCTGAAATTATGTAACGCTTGAAAACTAATTTTACTCGACGAATCGCAAGGGATTTCTTAACCGAAGCTTTAACATAAAAAAGAACTCCACTTTAAAGTTAAAAATAAATTACGAATCCCCTCTTTACTCTGCTGCCTCTCCGACGCAGCTCGTGTCACAGCCATCCCCGGCCGCGGCGACGCGGGGCTCGAGTGCGAGTTAGCTGTCGCCCTTGCGCGCGAACGCGATGAACACCTGCTCGAGTGTCGTGTCACCCACGGTGTAGTCCTCGACTATCGAGTGCACCTGTTTCAGCTTCTCCATCTCGCTGAATATCTGTGACAGCGGCATGTTGGTGTCCGTCATCTGGTAGTGCAGCAGGCTCTGCAACAGCAAATCAATCGATCAATAATCTCTTCAAGACAGTACAACATAGTACGAAGAATGGTGTCATGATCAAAATAAATCGTATAAATTAAACAAACATTCCTGCATACAACTGTTTTTACAATTGATGTGAACCTGTCCCAAGTGCACAACCTTACTTACCTTCAGCCCCAAAACTATATGAATTCTTTTCAATAATTAGTTACTATATTCCTCTAAAGAATACAATACTTTAGAAATTACCAATTCGTTTTCTTTACGTAAAGTCTAACTCTTCAATAATTTGTTGGGGCAATGCATTATGAAATTGTATCCTTTTAAAACAAGCAAATGCGTTGAAACTTTAGTAAACGTTGGCAACAATGTTTTTGCACCTAGAGAACATAAATTGTTACAAACTTTGATTATTAGTAAATTTCCCATGAAAAAGTGAGCTACTAGCATTTTCTGCACAGGGCTACCATAGAAGTTCCTAATGTGACCCCCCAAACACGTTCTGGCGAGTCGCTAAAACTATATATATTTATTTGCTTATTTACACTTCAGCTGTCATATTTTCTCTCCGATCTACTTCAAATATGGTGGAGACTTTCCTTTCTAGAATCAGTTGAACAACTTTGATGGGCAAAAAAATCGGGAAATCACAAACTACTTTGTTTGGGATTTGAATATTCAAATTTTGAGTTTTTGGAAACAAAATGGATCAAAAAAGCCCCCCACCCTCACACTTTAAAATTAACGATTATTAATGTTTAAGATCATTACATGTCAAACGATAGAATGTAAAAAGTTAAAAATTATTTTAAGCCCTCTCTTACCACTCTTGCACAAACATGTTTAGGGGGGGGGGAGTTGTGTTAGTGGGGATTTTACATTGGAAAAGGCCGTTATCTTGATTTAGTTTTATCACCTCCGATACCCCCATATCTACTGAAAGCTCCTGACTGGACCCCCTCCTAACCTTCTCATCCCAACATCCTCTTAACATTGCTTAGTCTGATCAATAGAGAGGTTTTACCCCGCAAAAGGTAAGGTAGTGCTGAATTTGTTATATTTTCTTTAGATTGGTAGTAACATTAAAAAAAACAAGTTTCTATCACTCCACACCCTGTGCTCCGGTCGCCATTTTGAAAAAACTTATTTTAAAAAAAAAACCTCAACTGCCCGTCACCATAGGCTAATGACCTGTGCAGTTAACTAAAGACAGCGAGGTACCGTAACGGCATTAGTCACATGGGCAAGCCAGAGGTGACCGCTCATCATCTTACAGGAGTCGGCCGGGACCGGGATCGAACCAGCCACGTCTGACTTACTAGCCAGGCACTTTACCTCTGAGCTACCGCGTCCGGTACTAATACAAATTGACACATTTTTCAGATTTTTGGCTATATCTCAACGTTTGATCGTAAACTATGTTATTACAAATATTGTTGTCCATGAAATTTCCTACGATATTTGTACATAATAACTATACCTCTTATAATCAACAGAGTTGTGATCTTTTGGAAAACGACACAAGTCGTAAAATGACATGTCAACTGTTCGGCTAACTGAATGGCTAATAAAAACGATAATTTAAAAACCTCTAACACCGCTGACTCTCACCTTGTGTTCGTCCTTTAGCGTGCAATTGAACGTGAACGCTTTCTCCACATCCATCTTGAGATGCGGCAGCAGTGAGTCCTGCTCTGGCAGGGTGTGCAGCTTGATCATGATGGTGTATCCCTGACCGTACCGCTGCTTCAGGTACTGGTTGCTGCCGATACACTTCATCCGGCCGCGCACCATGATCGTCAGACGGGTGCACAGCGCTTCACACTCCTCCATACTATCGCAAGAGGAGTTGATCATTAATTAAAAACAGGACTGGTTAGATAAAACTATAGAATTGTTTAAACAGTTTTGATACTGTAGTTGAAATCAGTGTGTGTATTGCAGGATAGGGTATTGCAGGATATCCAAGCATTAAGAAATTTCCTGATTTTTTCAAAGCCTTGAAGGAATCCTCGCTTAAAATATAGTAATGGTTTTAAAGATTGGATTGGAAAAACACTAGGCACAACCGTTTAGTTGAACAAAATTATTTGATTTGTATACGGATCAAAATTGTTATTTTATTGCCTGTAGCCAAGACCTTGTTCAACATAACTACATAATATGGAGAAGTAGGACTTAAATTTACTTCTTCATATTTTTTATTTCGATTTTCCAGCTTTCCCACCAAAAGAACTGTGTCTGCTCAGTATGATGGCCTGTACACTCCCTTAGGGGGTTCTGGTTGTGTTAGCACCGACCCAGCATCCACATGTTGCACCAAGTTGCAAAAGCTGGATTTCAGTGTAGCCTACCAAAATGTTGCCACCAAACATTTCCCGGCAAACGTAACATTTTCCTTTTTTTTGTACAGAGTTGTCAGCCACTGGCTATATTTTATGCAGTTTTTTACCAGCCCAAGATTATGTTTTTGTGACATGCTGCCCACCTAACTTTCCCCTCCCCCTCCGATCCCATTATACAAATGTTCAATATTTCAAATGTCCAATAGGTCCGAACCTGTGTCAGTATGATGGTCTGCCCACTTCCTCAACACCGGCCCAGTACATCCCACAAGTTGCACCAAACTGTTAAAGCTGGATTTCAGTGAAGCCCAATGAAATTTTGCCACGAAACAGTTCCCAGCAAACCTAACATTTTCCTTTTTTTGTAGAGTTCTTTTCCACTTTTTGCAGTTTTGCCAAATCAATATTGGCTGATTTTTTTGTGAAGAGTTTCCAATCTCCCTCCCTCTCCAATCCCGTCATATATCCTCAACTTTTCCCATAATTTCTAACCCCCCCTCTTCCCCCCCTGGTACGAACCTGTGGCTGGTCAGTATGATGGCCTGCCCGCCCTTCTGACAGCGGCCCAGCACGTCCCAGAGGTTGCGCCTCGCCACGGGGTCGACCCCTGTTGTCGGCTCGTCCAGGAACACCACCGGCGGGTCCCCGATGAGCGCCATTGCCGTGGACAGCTTCCGCTTATTGCCACCGCTGTAGGTCCTGGACCACCGGTGCCGGTACTCCTCCAGACCTGGCAAACAAATATTGGTCAAGGTCAAATAATTTATTTGGCATAAAAATAAAATATTGTACTGACGCGAAAGCTTTAGGGTGTCTCTAGGTCATGATAGAGAAAAAACTAAAAATGGAAAGAGATGTAGGGAACCCTGAATGGTTCTAGAGAACATTCTACCATTTAGGACTAGAGGACACTTCCTCGACTGATTGAGGCAGGGAAAAGTTGTTCCAAAAACTATCAAGTTTATGCATATATTTGTGTCAGTTTTGCCATTTTTCCTGTTGATTTTCACTTCTTCCCGATGGGTAATTTCTCTGGCATCTCTTTACCATTTGTTCAGGTACTAAAACTGGAAACAGTAGGACAAATAAAATGTGACTGAAAAAAATAGAATTTGAAATTTCTTAAAAAGGCACCGATTTAATTCAATTTATTTTCTGCTTTCAGAAAGGAAGTACATTTTACATTGATCCTCTTCTCCAAGTCTTCGAGACTTGGGAATCGTCATACTATAAGTGAATTATGAAGATGTGTGTATGCAATTTGGTTGGTTTAGACGGAAAATCACTCGCGAGAGAGGAATAACTTAGTTCTGTTTCTTAAAAAATTACTGTTGGAATGTGGCGTGGAAACTGAAAATGTGGGAGGTTCCTCAAGAAAGGTCAAGGACACAAAATAAACTAAGAAAATCTTTGAAATATTGTTGTTGCTCGAAAAAGTTCTGCAGGACTGTCCTCTTCTCAAGTACACTATACCCTCAATGACGCATCACTAAAACAAACCCAACGTTCTCGCTATCACTCACCCAGTAAGGAGACCCAGTCGTTGATCTGCGGTTGGATCTGAGCCTCGGGAATGCCTCGCAGGTTGGCAAACAACCTCAGCATCTCCTCTCCCGTGAGGTACAGGTTGATCCCATCGTACTGCGGACAGTAGCCTATCTGCGACAGGTACTGTGAGGCACGAGAGCAGCGATGAGTTAGTGAACGAATCAGTGTGTATGGTAACTTGGGACCGATGATAAATCCAGAGCTAATAACTCGGGAGCTGCAATAACTCAGCACTTTCCAGGTAACAGCGAAAATAAGGCTGATTCGCTCCCTCTGTTCAGTTAACAACTTGAACAAAGTGAGCAGTACATTCCGATTGGTTTTGACTAAAGATGTGTAAGTAGGCCTACTCAAAAAATTTGAGTATTTAAATATCGACTCTAAAGTTATTTTTGTACTAAATAAACTTTAAAATCTAGCATCTTTATTTTCACAAGTAATCAATCTTTGGACTAAGAGTTGCCACTATATATTACCTATTTCAAACAATTTAGTATCAAAATTAAAACCTAAGGATGTTAACCTAAACTAACCACCTACAACTTCATGTCACTAAGTTTACCTTTAAACAACAACCTGTGGTTGTGTGGTATTATGGTGAGGTTTTGATGTTCGATTATTTAATTTAATAAGTATCTATGTTAAATACGAGGCATGTTTTTAAAGTAAGAACCGTTTTTGAATACCACCATTGTAGCGCTGCGGTTGGAATTCCTGCATGCAGAGTTGTGTACCTGCATCTATCGGCAAGCCTGGGACGCAATTACGACAAAAATTCACTGGATTTTCATTTGTTTGTGAGCATTTAAAATGGTGCTAAATATGAGGCATGTTTTTAAAGTAAGTACCGTTTTTGAATACCACCACTGCAGCGCTGCGGTTGGAATTCCTGCATGAAGTGTTGTGTACCTGCATCTATCGGCAAGCCTGGGACGCAATTACGGCAAAAATTCACCGGATTTTCATTTGTTTGTGAGCATTTAAAATGGTGCCAACAACTGAGGTCCCCACCAAAACTGTGAAGTCGCGCTGTGATTCAATTTCTAAGTGTTAACGATGTGAACGCATTTGAAATCTATCAGGGGATTAGCGAAGTGTATAGAAAAGTGTTAGGCACCTCTAGTGTCAAGAAGTGATTCAACACCAGTGACAAAATGGCTTAATAAATCATAATTTTCCTCCTTGTACTGCTCAAGAAACGCATTTCCCAAACGCTTGGTTTTGTGCACCTCAGTCAACATTTTTGAAGCGTGAGCACAACTTTCAATAATTTAGTCATTCGGTAACAATTACATAAAAAACACTTCTTAACACTAAAATAAACTCATAAGATAGCAACGAAACCGTAAACCGTCTGTTCTATCTCAAGTTTTGATCAACTTTATGCACCAAACCTTCAGTAATGACGGAGAGTCGCCCACTTTGTTTCTTGTCACGAACATTCATGTGGCCATCTTGAAATGTTCTAACCCAATTGTGTGTCATTCTATTGCTTATTTTGTTTTCCCCATACACTTCACTGATATTCCGACGAATTACAGCCGCTTTCACAATGTTAACACTTAGAAACTGAACAGCGCGACTCAACAGTTGGAAGGGATCTCAATTGGCGGCGCTATTTTAAATGCTCACAAACAAATGAAAATCCTGTAGATTTTTGCCGTAGTTGCGTCCTAGGCTTGCCAAATAGATGCACGTACACAGCGCAGCATGCAGGAATGCCAACCAAAGCGCTATAACGGCGGTATTCATAAACGGTACTTCTTTAAAAACATGCCTCGTAGTACGAATTTGTTATAACTAATGGCACACCTTTTATTTTAAAATTTAAAATTGGCCAGGCTACTGTCGGATAAAATAGTCACCTTGCTCCTGTCCCTGACCAGGTCGTAGTGCAGGATTCTTGCCGAGCCGGCCGTGGGGTTCTCATCCCCCGTCAGCATGCGGAAGGTGGTAGTCTTGCCGGCCCCGTTCACCCCCAGCAGGCCGAAACACTCCCCCGCCGACACGCGGAAACTCACCCCCTGCACCGCCGCAAACGACCGACTGAACTTCTTGGCCAAACCATCCACCACCAGAACCACACTGTCGTCTGCAAACGGTTTCGGTTTTAGATATCTTGACAAACTTTTAAATTACCTAGCGAAAAAGGTGAATAGAGATGAATCTATGCAAAAGTAAACTGTGGTTATTTTAACGCTTTAAAAAATAAAAACTCACGTTAACTAGACCCTGAGCTGTTACTGAACTAAATGAGAGTTTTACTTTTAATTGAAGCTGTTGACGAAAGGTGAACCCCTTATTTAGTTAAAAAATAAACTAAGCGACTGACAAATATATAATTGTTAGCACTAGTCACATGAAGGCGTGACCAGCAAGTATTCTTATCACTAGGATGTAGTTCAATAAATTAAAGACAAACAGTATAAATCTGCTCACCATCACTAGGATGAGGTATGTTCTGTATTTCACCTTAATTAATCAATGGCAGAAGATCTACATTTGCAGACGTCATGATCAAAATAGTAAAAAATCTAAATTTAGTCACAATAACAAGAACTTCAATATATTAAGAACCTATTACATATACGTAGCCTGGAATTAGTGGCTAGTAGCCTGGAATGTATCCACTATTAATTTAGATAAACTAAAAAACTGACATAGGCTCTTTGGCTCAACATGCACTGAGCCAAAAAATAACTATAGGCCCCCCGAACACTTAAGCCAGAGCTTTCAGAAGGTAGCTAAATAACCTATTGTTTATAACATTACTTGTCTACCCACACACCATGCTCAAATACTTCTGTCTAAAGAAATCTTGACTTTCTTCTTGCATTAATTAATTAAAGAAATATCACCCTCTCTCTATCACCCTTCATTATATATATATATATATGGAGAGAATAAATCAGGTGACAACTTGTTTGCAGGACAATTTTTCACACAATAACTGTGTACTGTTTCCGAACAGAACATTTTGGTTGCTTTCACACTGAATTAGACCCCATTTAAGTCTAAGAATCAACTTAAATGTATCTAAATTTAACAAGGAACAACACAAGTAGAGACAGACTGAAGGCACTGTGATTAAAAGACTTCATGATTCTTTTGATCTAGTTTCATCTGTAAATAGGGTTTGATAATTTTGAAGGAACTAATCAAGTTAGTTACTTATGAAAAGATTAACTTTTTACGCCTTAAATATTATAATTTTCATCTCACGAATTAAATAGTTAAATTTGTTGTTGAAATTAAGTTTTACTTCGTACAAATACTAAATAAATTAAATACCCCCGTAGCAGCAAACCTGCATACTCAGCGAATTTCCAATGCATATTAATTTATCTTAATACCACATAAAGCCACATACCAAGTTTCATCAATATACATTCATAAATAAACTATTTATGACATTTTAATTATTCTCCATAAGAATAACATGGCGGCTGAGTATGCAGGTTTGCTGAAATAAGGAACACTAAAAATGAGCTTTTATACAAATATCATTATAACTCAAATAGGTAAAGCCACATACCAAGTTCTATTAATTTATGTTCATAATTAAAGGAGATAACACGTTAATTATTCTCCATAAGAATAACATGGGGCTGAGTATGCAGGTTTGCTGCTACAGGAACTATGGGGCAAAAAATGGATTTTTGTGCAAATATCAATAGACCACAATGAAATGAAGCAATATACCAAGTTTCGTCAGGATAAGTTGATAAATAAGCGAGATATACAATTTTTCTTATCCTCCATAAGAATAACATTGGACAATGTACTGTGTTTAGCACTTTCAATATCTTAATAACCAATTGACGTAGAGCAATGATTAAAACATCAAATTGTGCGTCTTTTTAAGCTGATTCCAATGGAAAAAAATAAAATGTTACTTTTTCAAAAATTGTATGTAAAAAACTCAAAAAACCCATTTTTGGGGTACAAAACCCCCCCCAAAATACCCCTTCGGATAGATCGATCCGTCTGGTTTTCGAACTTAAAGTCATAAATGCTGCTTTACACGTTTGTACCAAATTTCATCAAAATCGGACCTTTTTTACAAGAGTTATCGCACCCACGGACACACATATATATATATATATATATATACAGTTTCGAACGAATGGTGTTTTTGGGGTCTGGGGACCTCAAAACGAAAAGTTATTATGGTCCCGGGCCTAGGTCTTACCATGCCGACTACGGTAATAGCTTCTTCCCTATAGGGGAAATTCGCTAAAACTCTCTAATTGTTTACATTATTGTATTTTAAGTTATTTTTGTTGACATAATATGACCCTGATACAAATTAAAAACTATATATGGGCTACTTATAATGCTTAGATTACTTGAGCTACTGATTAGTTTTATTGTTATGTGCAAGGGCTTGCAAAGTAAATTAATATCACGTGGCTTTGGGAAGAAACGGTTTGGGTTTCACAGTATCACAACTTTTAGGTTTTGCGCTTATCACGCTTTAATCCTTACAATTGACAGCATCAGATTTTAACGATGAATGAAAAGAATGAAAACTCACAAAGAATTAACCGATCCCATAAAGTTTTTTGAGTGACTATTACAATGACATACATGGTATAACAAATCAACTAGAAGGGCTGATTAAAAACTAGATTTTTTTGCAGATGGCCTTAAAAATAATCTCTCTTCTGGTACATGATAACACAGTTTTTATTTTCCCCACCACCTGTACATGTTTATAACTTATCGACTTTCAACAACTACACTAACAGTCACATTCAGAACTGCTGTGGTATTTTATCAAGCAGATTGTCAGACAGTGAACTTGAAGCAAATGCATTGGACAATGCAAAATTCTACCAGGTGTAATTTGCAATAACTTTATCATCCAAGCCTACATTGATGCTGTTTTTTAAAACCTCTCAATGTAGAATTTTAATTTTAATTGATCATTCATATTACTTATACATGATAAGGACAATGAGTCGGGACTCATTGTGCATATCAAGTAAAGTAATCGTGTTTTTGTCTTTTCTCTCATGAGGGTGGTTTTGTTGTTAGTATTTACAAGACCATATAACACATGGTTAAAGTAAAATCCTCAGCATTAATTTTCTAAAGATTAAACTTTAAAATATAAAAAATTGAAACATGATAAACCAGAACTGTTTTAACAGAACAAGTCAACTATTGTAACTTTTAAAACATTTATATATTTAAACAAAAACCAATAATAAGACACATGTAACACAATTATTAAAATTAATTTTGCCTGGCAATACTAAGGCCCTTAGACTATTTGAATGTAATAAAATAAAAATAAATGTTAACAAGGTAGCGTTTTTGGACAGCCAAATAAATAATAAATAGGAAATCAAATATTTTCTATCTGATAATTCGATGCAACAAAAACAGTCATATATAAAACCTTACCTACTGTCAAGTTTCTCCAATAATTTAATGGAGCATGCTAACACATGATATAAAGTGTTCAAGTGCTTTATTTTATCAATTATTAAAAAAAACATCGAGTTTGCTATTACACAAGAAAAATTCATTCGTCATTTTAGTTAATTTTTAATTTAAATACATTCTGTTTCCATGTTATGAATTCAATTAATGCAGTCTCCTAACCAATCTTCATTGAATACTAGTTAAAATAGTTCGATAAAGTACATCCGGAACCATAGGCTTCAAACTGCTATCCAAATTTTCTGATTTGAATTTTCTATTTCTGTTTTTATTTGTTTTTTGTGATTTTTACTGAGTATGTGTCTCTGTTTGTGTCTAGAATGTCCCACAACTACACACGTCCCATGACCAAGCCCATGTCACCTAGTCCCATGTGCAAACTCTTTGCCACAATGCAAACATAAATGGTACTAACCATTACAACTAACAACAAACAAAACAAACATTCTTCAAATGGTCGCTTAGGCCAATTAGTTTCATATCGAGTTATAATTTTTAAATTTGTTTCAAGGAAGTGACTACTGCCAGAATACAAGAAAAATGCCCTTTAAATGGATAACAACCTGTTTGGGCACGGCCACAACTAAAAAATTGCTTAAATTTGTTTTCGATTTCCCATTTTAAACAGACGATGTTTTTATCAAATGCATCACAGTTCTATTTAAACAACTACCGTATCAAAATGATTTTTATAAGAGATTTCTATTGTCAACAGATCTATTAGCAGTAGTGCTTTTCATTTTTCATTATCATAGGTCTAAGGCCAGTGTATATTGCTGGCCATGAAAGTATAAACATCTGTTAAAACTAGGGTTGTGCGAGTACTCAAAACTTTGAGTTTTCGGCTGAGTATTTTAATAACTCGACTTGAAGGTTTGAAAAATACTCAAAAGTTCGAGCAAGTATTTCCTGCCAATTTCCGGACGACCGCTAACGATTGCGACCGTCCAGAACGCGTAGTAACGGCCGTACAAAGCGATCGCATCACGTAAAATCGGCCGAAAATGACGATAGCTAACGATTGCGACCGGCCAAAACGCGTAGTAACGGCCAAAAAGTGCAATCGCATCACGTAAAATCGGCTGAAAATGACGATCGGACCGCATAATTTCAGCCGTAAATGACGATGGAAAACATAATATTGGCAAAAGTGGCGACCGGGCCACTTAATGTCGGCCGTAACTAACGATTTCGTCATTTTATAGGAGATGTATGGGCCAGGTGATAATTGCCAAATGACGTATTTTATTGGCCGGAAATGAATGTCAAACCGCGTTTTGTTTGTCAATACGTAATCCAGTTTGACTGACCTGGCTACAACTTTGTATTGCTCCTCATGTATTAGTTAGAAACCTGTTTTATCATCAAATCTAGGGTGGGATTCAAATCCCATTACTCTATTTTAAACTACCAACTGATGGCAAATGCTCGCTCGAAAATACTCAAAACTCGAAAATAATTGGCACTACTCGACTCGATTAACAAAATCACTACTCGCACAACCCTAGTTAAAACCAACAATTATCAGATTTGAGGCGATTAATGAGAATTATTTACATTAGCCAGACAAATGTGGGATAAATTGATCGGCAACTAAACAGGGGATACTCCGCCCCCTTACCCACCGAGTAGGGTCCACTGCAATTTTTAAAGAGGTGATAATTTATACCTGACAGCAGGTTAATTGCAAAACATTAATTTGATGTTACAATAGTCGTTTCACTAAAATTCACCATAACTTCAAGTTATTTGAGTGCAAACAAATTCCCAAAACACTTTTATGTGATATCACTTTTATGGTAAAAGGGCATTAGCATTGCATGTACTAAGATGACAGTGTTGCGAAGAGCCATGTAGTGAGGTTACATACACACAATCCCTCCTCCAGGACAAAGGTGACATTACCTCCTGTATTGTTATTGACTTTAGTTTCTTTAACTGATCTGTATTTTGACGACTTTTTACTGTACTTTGGCTCCATCAATTCAATATCTGGCTCAATCTCTGGTGGTAAGGTGTCCTTTAAAATGTCTAAGAAACACAAGGCAACATTAAAGCTTGCAGTAAATGATAAATTAGACAAATGACAGAACTAAGTAGCAACTGTGCACAAGCTAGTGGAATAAATCTCTATTAGGGTTTTTTAGGATAAAACAAATATCAATTAATAAACAGAATAGTATGTTACCTCTTTTAATGTTTTACTAACAATTGAAGGAGATATTATTTTGTTTAAGGACGTATTATTGTTTATGGAATTCCTGTGACTGGGGTTTCCCGGTATGTTTCATATTCTCCACTAAAATCCACCCAACAAGTGAATCCATTACAAAACAAATAAAATCAGACTATAAAACAAACAAAAGTCAAACAGTTGGTGTGAAGTAACACACAACCAAGTGATCAGCAAAATATCTGGAAAGGTCAGACCTATTTTACCAAGAGCAATTAGTCATGATTTAAAGAGTAAATTTGTTAAATGAAATATGAATCTGTTACTAACCGTGAAGAAATTTATATTATGACAACATAATTGTTAATTTGTGGTGTACGCATTGTGGAATTTTTACTATATAGGTTATAAGCTGTTGCCAGACACCTTAGTCCATGCAGACTATCGATTGATGAAATCGGTTGGAAGAATAGACAATGACACGGGCAATCATGAACATTCATTACATTGTTTTAATAAGCCATCTGAGTACATTCAAGATTAAGACAAACGGTAAATGATTCAACTGAATGACTGTATTTAGCAGTACCTGAACTGGGCAGGAGTGGTAACTGAATAGTACTTTTAGCGCTGGCTGCAAACAAAAGTAATGTGATTCACTGTGGAATAAATCAATTAAAATATCAGTTTAATGTTCTTTTTTTGGAAGGTCACAAAAATAGAAGATGCAATATACAAAATAGCATGGTAGAAAATAAATTGGAGCTTAATATTTTATAAATTTAATTTATAAAATAAATATTAAAAGATGTAGAGGGGTAAAATCGTTTTAATTTTTGAACCAACAACAGTTTGAAATCAATTGCTGAAGATGCATTTCCAAACAGATCGAGGTAGATTAACTTACTTTTAAGATAAAGACCTATTTTTTATTTTTGTATTTACAAACACTCTAGATTTTTGCAAAATTTGAATTTTCTGAAACTAGAGAAAACAAAGTTAAAAGAGCGAGGACTGTACAAAGTAATAACCTTATCTTCATAATGTTTTAACCTGGAAAATCTGAACATTGTTTGTTAATGAAACAGTAAGTATTTTTGTGACAAGCTGAAACTCAAATGATAACAATGTTTTTATGTGAAAAGCTGAAACAAAAACAACTTTTTTACAAACATAAAAAATATATTCATCATGCAGAGGAGTGGTAGGTTTGTGACTTACCTTTCCTATCTCGGGCGGCGTCGACTCTATCCCGTTCGTCTCTGACATCGGAATCTTCGGAGAGTAGTTTATCAAAATCCTTGCCTACCCACTGAACCTGTAAATTGCATTAGGTCATAGTTAAATGGCTACCAGGACAATCCTGGATAAAAATAGAGGTGTTTGAAAACTGGAGAAAAATTATGTTGCACTTACAGACTCTACCATCAATTTCCAATGTATTAATTTTTGTCATAAAGTAAAGCAATCTCATCCTCGTGTAAATAAAAAATTAACAACGGGCTCCAGTCACAAAACTTTTGGCATTTTCACCTGCTTCGCCCGTAAGGGAATTGTTAGCTTTTAAAGCCTGTTCCTCCACAACGGATTTTCCAATATCACTAATTAATGGCTCATTTTAAAAAGAAAAAAAAAAACCTTGCGATTCCAGTGAGCGAAATGTTTACATCGCAAACAATAATTGTTCAATAAAATTACAAATTTACGATATTTATGATATTGAAATTATGCTCACTGAAATCGCTAGATAATTTTTTGTTCTTGAACCATAAATCAAAGATTTTGGATAGTGGGTTGAGGAGGGACGGGCTTTTAACCCTTTGCACTCCGATGTTTGATATATCGGCTGCCGCCGTTTCAGCCAAAACTCTGCGGTCTGATATATCGGCCATTCGCAAAATGTGCAAAAAACTCTTGACGTTCGATTTTTCGGACGTCAGCGCAACCAATCTTACTGGCTTTATAAAATATCCAAATACGCTACATGTGCGATAGATTGAAGCCAAATAGTTGTGGAATATCACTGTGTAGTCAGTATTGATTTACTCTAAGCCGTTTTTGTGTGTGATGAGTTGTTATGTTGATGGTATGCACACCATATGTTTTGGGGTCTGTGAGAATCAGATGTTTGTTGTTTACACTGACACATGTTGCTATTATTTCAAGTTTTAGGTTATTTTTATATGCTATAATCAATTTATATTTAGTCTAAATACAACTACAATGATATTTATTCTTAAGGACTTTAAAATCGCCGACTTGACGTTCACCTAGCCTAGCTGATGTAGGCCTAGGCTAGGCTAAGCCTAAGACGTATTTATTTTTATATTTGTTTACTTTTGGAAGTTTCATGACATTTTATGTAATAGTTAGAGTTGTACAAAAAAGTTACAGTCGATTTTCTGGTAAAAAACTTTGTATATTTATTTTTTGGTGTTATAATAAAGCTAAAACTTGGAGGACCGCTTGTAAATGAGCCTAATACAATTTTTATTTTTTTTCCTTTTACTTGCTTTTTTTTGGATAAGTGCGTGATATGTTGTGTACATATTTGTAACTTCATGGGGAATCTGAAAATATTAATATTATATAAGGGATCAATGTATTTTTTTATGCTAAAAAGTTCAAAGTGACCTTTGAAAAATAAAATAATAAACTTTTTTAGCATAAGTAAAAAAAAATTAAAACTAGGATGAGATTTTTTTTATCTTGAACAGATTTCCGAGGATTAAAACAAAACAAAAAGTAATACTTTATCTGGTAAAACAAAAAAGTTACAATTTCTTTTATAAACCCTTGCAAAATCGATTAAAAGGGTCCGGAGTTTTTGGCTAGTACTTTCTGTAAAGTGGACATTTTTTCGCGATGACCAAAAATTTGTGGCTGGAGTGCAAAGGGTTAAAGTTAACATTGGTCTTATGGGAGAACCAGGTAGAAGCCGGTGTTTGGAGCCCCTTCTTAAAACATCAGTGTTGTCTTCATTGTCATTGTTCAGTTTGATTTTGCAATCTATACTTATATTAATCACATCAATTATTGTATAAAATCGTAAGGCTCGGTGAAATTATCATTACAGCACAAAACCATAACAAGCGAATTCATAATAAAGTTTCCACCAGAACCCGCACGTCTGCTGTATAGAGAAAAATAGTTAAATGCACCACGTACCTTAAGCCAGTGAAAAGCACGGCTCATGTACCCGTACTCTATCGCCAGGAGAATGGCGAGGTAAAATACCCAGTCAAAAGCGAGGAACAGAACGTACTTCAGAAGCCCATTGGGGTTGGTATTCGAGGAGAACGCAAGGTATGACTTGTCTGAAACAGAACAACAGGGTTGAAACCATAAATATGTTTAAGAAACCAAAACTGGCTGCAACAGCAACAATGTAGTTTGAATGTATCGTGTTTTTCACAATTGCTTACAATGATGGGTGTGGGGGAAAACCTCAAGGCAAAGTTTGGTGTTGATGATGCTCCTGATATTTCAAAGTTGTTATGCATAAATCATGTTCTATGCCTTAAATAAAGCTTAAGTCCTCATTTAATATTCATTAGTGAATTCGTTCTGACAAGTTTATTTAGTACCAACGTGTCCATAAGAAAGGTGAGAAAAACTGAAAAAACCATCCTGAAAATCTTTGAAGAACAAGCCAGGCTCTGTTATCAGAACTGATAAGGAAAGTCAAATGGACTCTGAACATTAGTCAATTACAACGTAATACTGTGCTTAAAAATTATAACAAGTAAAATAATGCGTGCATATTTTTCACGTACAGCACTGTTGAACAAAATTTCAAACATTGTTGGAATGCAAAGGGAAATTATTATAAATCTTACAGTAGTTTAGTTTTTGTTATAATCTTTTATAATTCCCCTTTTTAACCCCGCTAAGAATTTACAAACATTATCCAATATTTACAGACATTTCCTGAACATTTCATGGTCACCCCAAATTTTTACGGGGGAAAAATCCCGGATTTTACGGTTTTCTTGGTCAGTACACACACTGTCTGATGCACCTTGTTTTTTGCAAATAAAAATTTTGCTGTATAAAATATTTTAAAGTAATTGGCACTACAATTTTTACAGTGAATTACTATACTGAATTCCAACGTCTGTGAGATTCCCCTCCAAAACGGGTCAAGGTATTTTTATTATTAATATACTATAAGAACAATTTAAACAAATTAATGATATAAAAATAAATAAGAGGAACTTTAGGACATGGCTTGGCGAGAAAGCATTTTATCGTGTCCATGAATTTACTAAGAACGAAAAAATAAAAATAAAAATTAACAATTATGACAAATGATGATAGTAATAAATTGATTACTGATTTAGGGCCATAATATAGTGGTTGAAATATCCCAGTGAAAAAGAGAATAAAGAAGACATGAAGAAAAAACATTATTTCATAAAAAAAATTATTACTGAATTATTACTTATTAATTTAAGTTCTAAATTTAGGTAAAATTATTTAATGTATTTAATTTGTTGCGAATGAAATATTATATTGTTATCCTGGCTAAATAAATAAATAAGGTGATTGAAAATACTCATTATATACACAATGTTCATTTACAAAAAGTATGGTTTTAAATACTAAAATATATATATCTGCATTAATATTGTATTTTTACTTAAAACCCAGCTGGATTAATGATTGTTACTCGATGTACTTAATAAGATATGCTTAACATTTATAAATAGCAGAAACAGTTTTAATATTGTTTTCATTATCAATTATTATAACCTTCTAAGGAGGTCCATATCCATTTACTGTACTTTTGGAAAGGATGCACAGGCTCGATCTTTGGACACAAAGAATGGTTAAAATGTTTTGAGTAGAATGCATAAGTAATTGTGTAATAATTTGAGACTAGATATGTTGTTTCATTCTGCCCATATTATATTCAATAACTATAATAATATAATTTGATGAGCCCAAATTATTCCAGATCATTGTCATGATAATGATAGCTTCCATGTTGGTTAAACTGTTAGTTTTGTAAACATATTTAAAACTCATGATCAGCTTGGAAGAAGAACAAACGAGAGATCGAATGTTGCAAAACATCTCCTGGAAACGGTCACACCTTTGGAACTATAGAAGACAATTCAGGTATTCGTCAAATTTGTGAGCATGGAAGCATGAGTGTTTAAGAGTGATACTTTATTTTCAAAGACAAATTTGTATGTATATTCTATTTGTATGTATTTTTTGTGTGTCTATTCTTGTAAATACAGTGTGAATGTTTATACTTAGTAGTGTTGGAAAACTTTTTCATACATAATTTCAAAATTAATCGACAGTGATAATCCACCATTCTTATTGACAATCCACCACTCTTATTGACAATCCACCATTCTTATTGACAATCCACCACTCTTATTGACAATCCACCACTCTTATTGACAATCCACCACTCTTATTGACAATCCACCACTCTTATTGACAATCCACCACTCTTATTTACAGATTTTACCCCAAACTCGCTCCGGCAACCTCCAAGCAAGAGAAAAGAACTCAACAAAATACAAACCGACACAGCAACCCGTAACTTCTCACCGACTTGACATTTTCTATGTATTAACAGGGCATGTCTTTCGAACGGGGAACAAGAACGGAGGGCATCCAATGCAGCCATCGCGGAGACCATAGATTCTGTTGAGTCCCTTTCCCCACTGGACTGCGAGTGGGCGAGAACAGAAGCCATGGCACTGGAAGCTTTTAACAACTATAGTCTGGACCTCCGTCAGCAAAGAGTGATTAATAATCGACACACAATGGTGAAAGCAAGGTTAACAAGTTCACTGCGTTACAGCAAATTTGTATCTGATTACAGTGGTGAGTTACGAGACCTATGGTTCTCGTTTGGTGTGATTACAGCTGTCCGATACGAGACCTTGAGATCTCGTTGCGCAGACGATCTTTTGCGCATCATAACATTAAAACGAGTAGAAACAGAGCACTCAGTGGTGTATTTTGTGAACTAGCACACTGTTGCCAACCTATAGCCTGCTCAGGATTTGAATATGACACAAAAGTACAAGGCACCAAGATCTCTTACTGCACATTTACGAGAAAAAAACACACCACAAATCAATTTAGGTTATTGCAATAACAACAAACAACTTTTGCCGCAATATTGTGAACGGAACGTACTCAAGAGCTCCAAGCGGCGCTCTGAGCAACTAAGCTTCGTTGTGAGGTCTGGGGTCTTGTGTCGTGTGGTCTGGGGTCTCGTGTCGTATAAAAGTAATCATTTATTACTTCAGTGCGTTTTGAGATCTGTAGATCTCGTTTGTTGTCATGGTTACCAAGCAATCCAGCAATCAACAAGCTTTATGGACATGTATATCTTATTTGACAACATATCTGAGGGAAGAATATCATATTATGCAAGCGCAACAAAAATAGGTTATGGTACAAGACCTCAGGACCTTGTGACGGAGTGAACGTGTTAAACAAGTTAGTTTGTGGAATGTTTTACAACATCTAAGTGGTGACATGCTAACAAACGTACTAGCGATACCAAACACCACACCATTAAAGTAACATTACAGTTGGCGGGTGTGACTGCTTGAAAATGAATTTTCAGCATTTTCAGCAATTTCCAGCTAGTTAAACGTCGTTACCAGTACAGCATACAACACCAGTACAGCAAACTTAATTTTAACAGCCCATACAGTAATTTTAACAACCGACTAGTTAAAGTCTGAAATGCATTTTACTTAACAACCTACATCTACAAGTTGTTGAGATTTTTGTCATTGGATTTCATTATTTTCAGATTTGAATAAAAAAGAAATATTCAAAAGCCTGCTGGTTCTTCAAGATATATCATGACTTGCAGAAGCCTAACAAAAAAAAACAAAAAAACTGACGAATAACTTTCTACATGCCTTAATAGTGCATACGAGGGTTGTCCGGAAATTAAAGAACGTTTGCTTACTGCGCCAAGCACAGCTTCCCTGCTACCGCAATTGTGTGTGCGGCAGCACACTCACCTCCCCACCAAAGTGTGAGCTGAGTATCGTTACTGAACAGTCACGCGTCTTGATTCTACAGCGATTCAAAATAGCGGCGAATTAAAAATCGGCTTACACTTTGGCGGGGAGTTGAGTGGACTGCCGACACACGTTCGTGGTTATGGGGGAGCACAGAAAACAAACGTTCTTTACTTTCTGACGTTTTGTGGCAATTTAAGCTATAGTTTCAAATAAATAAGTGTACAGCACTGACTGAAACGTTTACAGGTTATTCTATATTTGTCTTACCTCAATCTGTTTTCTTCCTGCGAGTTTGTATGTAATTATACAAATGTCTTAATATCTTAGAGGGGGTTCAAGATAAAATAATAAAACTTGTTAAGAATCTAAAAGGTTAAAAAAACTCCCTTTCAAAATACAGTAGATTCGTGGACAGTTTGTATCACTTTTATTATACTCGACTTATGATTTACAGTAATATTAAATCTGTAAAACTGTACATTCATTTCACTGTTTTTCGTTTAAACTGCAAATTTATCAGGTTTTCTTGTAATAAATATGTTCCTCTGATATTCTGACACTTTTTGTGTTCCGATTGGTTCCGTTTGTGATGGATTAGCGGGGTTTCTACTGTAATGCCAGCAGGGCCGTACTCAGGGAGGGGCAGGGGGGAGTCTATAAAAAGTCACCAATTCTGCGCTGATTATTATTATTTACAAATACACACACATATTTTTGAAATGAAATTATTTACATGATTAATAATGTACAATCATGCCCTAAAACCTACTCGAAAAAGTCAGTGATTCTGTTCTGCTTTTAATTTTCAATTTTTTGTTTGAAAGCATAGTCTCGCCATTTCTTGATGAACATTACATCAGCTGCAGTTGACAGTTTTTATTGTTCAATGTAATTCGATGCCAGAATGTAATTCATAACAAAACTTAACCTGAACGGATACGTGTCTGTTTTAGTAAAGCGATAAGGATGGGACTGGAAGTCTCTCGATTACTAGAAAAAGTTGGTTAAACCGACCAGTTTTAAAATTCAGGACAGATAAATCAACCTCTATTTTGTGCCCAGGCAGAGGCGGTTAATCCGAGTGGCGGTTGATCCGGGGTCGGTTAAGAGAGGGTCTACTGTAAATGGTTTATCATATTTAAAGATTAGATATTGGATAATAGAGAAAATTAAAATTTAGTAATCAAAAGTAGCAATAAGGTCTTCATCACCTGCAAAATAGGTACCGTAGAATCTTGATAGCAAGTCTCTCAAGAGGATTTGGGAAACAGTTTGGTTATAAAGGTACTCTTCTAGTTTGTGTTATCAAGGTCGTGTAGACTAAAAGTCATGCTATCAAGGTTACTGGTTTCTCTAAAACCCCTTTGGCAAGTGCATTTTGGATCAGTTCTCCAAAGGAAGGGTGGGAGCGGAGATTTCTTGTTTAGACCTGAGCCAAAGGAATTATTTCTTTCAAAACAAAAATTTGATGGGTTGGACCGCTTTCCCTAAAAGCGTTGGTGTACTCTATTAACAAAAATGCCGTTGGCGCAGAAATAAAAAAAAAAAATCTGTTCTGATGAGTCACTGCCCGTGGGAATTATGCACAGGGAAGACTGAACTCGTGCTATAAAGGTGCTATTATGTAAAACGACGCACTACTGAGGTAGAAGTCATGCTATAAAGGTTCGATGTCACAAAAAGACGTGCTATAGAGGGCACTGCTATCTCAATTATGAAAAAGCTGTGCTACTGAGGTTTGTATAAAACAATAATAGTCTACGACATTAAGTGTTATGGCAATCTCACGGGGATTGTAAAAATGATGTGTTATCGAGGAAGTTTGCTGTTGAGGGTCGTGTTAGCGAGTTTCTACTGTAGCTCAAAACTATTCAAAATGCTTACCAGTGCACATGGCCTCCTTGAGCGCCTTGTTGTCACACTGGCTGCAGGCACTGTCCTCCGCCAAGATGTAGGCGAAGTTCATAGTGGCGCTGCCGAACGCGTACGAGGGGTCCAGGCTGAGCAGGTAGTCCAGCGGGACGACCCACGTGGCCGAGACCACGGTGCCCGCCTCGTCGGCCAGCCGCAGCATGAAGTGCATCACCAGCGGAGCGATGATTCCTGCCGCAGACATTGTAGTTGTTATTTCTGCATTAGGAAACCCCAGCTGAGCTGCTAGGCACGTCTTCCACAAGCGGGAATGTTGCGCAGGTGGGAAAGATAGCATATAGCAGGAAAGGAAAGGGTGAGATGGTATATCACAATAGAATAATTCGGGAACCATGCAATCAGCCAATTTGGCAATGGGGCAACTATGATGAATGAAAGCCCTTTTAGCCAATGACATTCAGTTTTGTTAAATTCAAACTCTATTGGCCAGTATCTACATTGAACGTTCATTCAATGTCTACTCAGACTAGCGGACAGCCAAATTGACCTTTCAGAGGGTCAACTCCCGTGCTCCTGTGACAGCCCTCAGGCTCAAACAGGGCCCTCCATCTAGCCAACTTAACTGATGAGGTATCCATGTACAACAGCCAGGGACCACATTCTCGGGTCGGGGAACGAACCCGGATGTTCCATTCCCAGCTGCTGCTTTGGGGGACCAAAGGTGAAAGGGAAGCTTATCATAATGGACAGCCAAAGGTTTCAACATATGTTATGAAAACTTCATTTGCTGTACCCAGTTTCAGCCCCGAAAATGGTACAGAAATGGTGGACAGAAATTCTTCCCTATTTCTGTCCACGCTGTTTATTTATTTATGTTTACAGTTTGTTGTTGTCCAATACATTTATTGCCTTGTTTATATGGTTAATTTCCTCTTCTTTCTACCGTAACAACCGTTATAACAAAGATCTAATAAGTTTTTACTTTTTTCAGTAGTGCTTTGCGTTTAAGGTTAAATTAAAATTGACTTGGATAAAATATTAAACATTAACCCTGACTTTCCTTGACCTTTTTCATATTACCCGACTCTCTGACTTCCCAGAAAGTGTGAAACTTGTTACATGTTTACGGATAAACATTGGGACGTGAGAAGTTATCCTTTCGTCACGCCTTTACCCTTTTTCAATACCTATTCTTATTGTTATTATACACTGCCCGACCCTTGGTACTCTTGAAATTAACCACTACAGAACTAAAATATATGCCAGAAAAGCAGTAAACCAGTAAACAAAATAGACAGGTATTAATCACAATAGAAAAACCATACCGACAAAACTAGGCACGTTTTGTTTCCAGATCTTCCTTTTATCAGGTTTTTTATTTTTTATTTTATTTTTTATATAGGCTAGAGATCAAAACCAAGAACTGATTAATGATTCTCAGTTTCAGTCCATCATGTCTGGTGAATCTTATAATATCAACTGTAAATGACATTTGCACCGCATAATTGCACTCGAAAACACTTCCAGATAATGGAATAATAAATGACGATTGAATCGTGTAATAACGACCGAGACATTCACTGTGCTATGTGGCTTGGGCCAAAGTGAGAAAATTACGGTGTAGTGTCAATGATGAATTTAATTCAGCATTCCATGATTACATGACACAAAGGCTGACTAAATAAAAACTGATTGAAAAATATTCATAATGTAGTACTGAGAACCAAGAATGGGAAACAACACCTACTAAAAATCGAACCACACCAATTTGAATAAAAGCTAGGGAATTAAGCACAAATTTGTATTGTTGTGTTGCCAACTTTAAGGTTTCTTTGAGTTTTTAAATCATAATTACATGTTGTTTATTTTCTAGAACAAGTCTTTTTCTTTTTTTGGGGGGGGAGGAAGGGGTGTGCCTGATGTTAAGATAAAAAGCCAGGTTTCCCACCAAAGTTGCAATTTTAAATTAAAATACAACTCCAGGCTTATGAGGGGAAATCTCATAATTCCCACATAATCCACACTTTTTGTTTCCCAATCACCGAAATTCACTCACTGTTCCCAGTTGTTCATGTTTTCCCAATCAGTGGCAGCCCTAAAATGTTTCTTGTTCCTAATATTTTCCTGGCAGTACAATGAATGACCTCCACATTTAAACCACCCTGAACCTGACTTATGTGCAAGAAATTTATATTTTTAAAAAATTAGCTCGATGAATATAGGTAAAAAGAGGGAAATAAACGCACCAGTAAATAACGTTACGAGATTGAGGACAGAAGCAGCTGCGGTTGGAGATTTGCCGATGAAGCTGTAAATGTAGGCGCAGACGATCGCACTGACTCCATAGCACATCAGAATCAGCCCCAGCACACCTGTCGATTAAAAATAATAAATGTCATCAGATTCGTCTACAATTATAATTTTCACAACTTTACAGGTAATAAACATTCCTTGGGTCAAAACAAACACATTTTATGATGTGAACATGGGTCTCCCATGTCTAGTTTTCTGTTTTTCTGTATGCGTTTTTCATTAGTGAATTTCCTATGGAAAGTGAACTATTAGCATGACCCGCACGGTGAAACTTAAGCCCGGGACCACCATAGAAGTTCCTAAAGTGACCCCCTGAACACGTTTTGGGGGGCCGTTCAAAATTTTATATATATATATAGACATATATACATATATATATGTGTATGCACTCTAGCGGTCACTTTTTTTGTCCGATTTACTTCAAATTTGGTAGGGACGTTCCTTTCTATAATCTGTTGGACAAGTTCGTTGGACAAAACAATCGGAAAACTCTAAACCCTTTTTTGGGGGATTAATCTTTCAAATTTCGAGTTTTTGGACCCAAAAAGGGTCAGAAAAGCCCCGGATGTGAAATTAACGCATGTTAAAAGATAGGAATTAGTGTGACGAAACTTTTAAGCCCTCTCTCGTTATTCTAGCATAAATAATTACGAGTTATTATAGAAAATGTGAATCGACCAAACACAGTACGTTGTCTTATGGGGGTTTTACATTAGAAAAGCCTATTATTCATTTGTTGGTGTACTTTTATCATCCCCAACAACCTCACGCCTACTTTAAAGCCTGACTAGACCTTCTCCTAGCCTTATAATGCGCAAAACTGTATTCCCACCATTGCAGGTAAATAGAACCAGGACATCAGAACAGCCAAAAAATCTATATTTTCAGATTGAATAAAAATTGGAATAAATGTATGTTTTTAACTGATTTTGAGATGTTATAGTTTTTTATGTGGAAATTCACTTCCCTCACGTCAGCGTGCTGCGTGCGAACTCGTTTTAGATTTCATATTAGTCTGGTTATGATAATGTAATGCATAAATGAAAAAATTACCACCGAGTGAGTAGCAATTATTGCAACTCACATTCGGGAGGCCTTGGGTTTTATCCCAGGCCGGCCATGAGAAGAGGTTGTGCGGGTTTTCATCTCACTTGGGCAAATGCCGGAATAGCTCCCAAAAAAAGGCCATAGCCCGCCAGGAAGGGAAAGGTAGGACTCAGGTCTACCTTACCTGGTTAAAAGATTTCCCCATAAATGAACTATTTTGTTGTAAATTCCAATACATTGTTAATAGGGATGAGTCGATACCAAAATGTATCGATTCTAGATAACGATACCAACACCAGAAAAATACATTCTCGATACCAATACCATCAATACCTACGATTTTTCAGTACCACACTAAACTCCATAACTAAAACTATGGGTTGTTAAAACTATTGTTAAAAACAGTTACAAATTTATGTTACCATTTAAAATTATTTAGTAGTATTTTGTAATTAATTATCAAACAATTGTTTTAATGCAATTTTTTACATAATTTAATGTTAATTGCACTAGTATGCTATAGTAGGCTAATTTAGAATTTGAGTACTCGCACATCCCTACCGGATAACACACCAACCTGGACTTAAGAGATAACCTATATAGTCTGTTTAATTTTAATGTGCGGTCGAAAGACAAATTTAAATTCCCCAATTTCTCCCATTCCTCCTGTTGCCAACCAATTATTACCCATATCAGCTAATTTATTGTTTATCTGTTGGTTTGGCTCATTTGCTCTGGTTGGTTTGGTTTGGTAATGGTTGTTGTTTGTCTGATGGTTTTTGATTATCTGATGGCTATAGTGTGTGAATTGTCATTACAGATTTGGACTCGTACTTTTCATATTTACGTAGTTATTTGCTATTTTACATTAGTTGAGCTTACAAAAATGAATGATTATACATTATGCATCAATTTTACCAATTTTACTTGACCATTGGCACAATTTGTTATCAAAACCGCTAAAAAGCTTATGAGAGGAAATGTCTGCTAGCCAAAACAGCTGGCTGACGTGGGCAATGCGAAGCTAATTAGGGGAATTCAGAACAGTAAGTGTTTGTGGTGGGGAATCAGATGTTGATTTTCAACTGCACATTAATATCTGATAGATTATAATCTCACCACCCACCGTAATCTCTCGCTTCGGAGAACAAGGCTGTGGAATCCGTCAGGAAGATGATGACGAACATGGTAGAGCAGGAGAGGAGGTACACCACGTAGTCAAACAAGAAGCACGCGCCCCAGTAGACGACAGGCATCACTCCCGTCATGATCTGCAGCTGTTTAGCGTTGGTCCTCCGCTCGAAATGGGGGAAATGGAGGAAATCCAGGAGAATACCTTTGACACCCATGGGCACGAGGATGAGCCACATGAATGCAGACATCCACAGAGACACGTCGTTGAGTTGACTGCACGCGCCCTGGACACAGAGAAATCGT
The DNA here is from genome assembly GCA_963675035.1 of Allygus modestus. Classification (NCBI taxonomy): domain Eukaryota; kingdom Metazoa; phylum Arthropoda; class Insecta; order Hemiptera; family Cicadellidae; genus Allygus; species Allygus modestus. Next base: position 475,103,663 of record OY776112.1, read on the forward strand.
CTTACTTAAAGCTAGACTGATAAACATTATGAGGCACTTCCCATAATCGGAACCCCCTCGACCCCATACTTGAATTAAAGCTCTTGGTGAGAAACTGTCACAAAAACTACCTACCGTATACGTTGTTGGGTTTTGGAGTTCCAGTTTTCCCATTTTTCCACTTTGAGGGCGTTTTTTTGTAAGAAAACGGCAAGAGATGACAAAAAATAATGTTTAACACAAAAGTTGTAAAAATTTAATTCCAAATAAACAATTTCTTTTCAGTACTAAGACTTGAACATCCATTTACCTGCTATTCATCTGAGAAGGAGTAGTTTTGAGTTTTTTCTCCCATTTCAATGTGTTCAAAGTCTTGAATGTTTTATGAAAGCACACTACCTTTGGCTAATACCACATGTTTGTAACAGCTGATTCATACCACCCTCATGGTGAGCGCATTATCGCCTAAACGGGAAGTTCAATATCGCTAATATAGTTTGTTACGATATTGAAAAATTTCATCAACCGATTATTTGTTCAATCGATGGAATTTATAATCGCTGCTCACCCCAGACCGCACTCACCACAAAGTTCTTGATGTCCAGCGGGTGGTTCACAGTGGTGATGCTGTGGTTGGCCGTGGTCTGGTAGCCGCGCAGCAGCGAGTTGGACACCAGGTTGACGGAGATGGGCGACGAGTGGAAGGCCAGTCCGTTGTACAGCGCCGTGGCAGTGTTGGCGGAGGTGTTGAAGTCAGCCGCCACGATCACCTTGGTCTTGTACCTGGCCACATTGCGCTCTCCCTGCTCCAGCAGTGCTGCCAACCAGACAAAAAACATTGTTAGAGTAACTCAATTGCAAGACCCGAAGAGTTAGAAGATACAGTTTTGCCTTGGTAACCATGAGACTTTTCTTATTAAAGATTTGCACAGGTTACAGGCCATCAAATGTGCTATCTGAACATGGGGAATGTTTGAGCAAAACAATATTCATTGATGTGTAGGGCCAAATATACAATTTGATTAGTTGTTTTTTTATTGCCCTAATCTTTTAGAAATCTGGTTTAATGTGGCGGACGATGTTCTGTAAATTGTAATTGTATTGTAACTGTGTTGTTTTGTTTGACAATATGTAGTACCCGACGATGCAAACTCCACGATGTTTGTGTAATGCGGGCCTGTCTTGTGAAAGCTGAAGGCGCTAAAGCATCAAGTTTTTTGTTTTTATTTGCAACAACAAAATTTAAAAATACCCCCGTAGCAGCAAACCTGCATACTCAGCGAATTTCCAATGCATATATATGTATCTTAATACCACATAAAGCCACATACCAAGTTTCATCAATATACATACATAAATAAACGATTTATGACATTTTAATTATTCTCCATAAGAATAACATGGCGGCTGAGTATGCAGGTTTGCTGAAGCAAGGAACACAAAAAATGGGGTTTTATACAGATATCAATATAACTCATTTAGGTAAAGCCACGTACCAAATTTCATTAATTTATTTTCATAATTAAGGGAGATAACACGTTACTTATTCTCCATAAGAATAACATGGGGCTGAGTACGCAGGTTTGCTGCTACGGGAGCCTTTGGCAAAAAATTGTTTTTTTGAGCAAATATCAATGGTCCACAACCAGATGAAGCCGTATACCTAGGTTTGTCAGTATACGTTCATAAATAAGCGAGATATAAAATTTTTCTTTTCCTCCATAAGAATAACATTAGACAACGTACTGTGTTTAGCACTTTCAATATCTCGGTAACCAATTGACGTAGAGAAATGATCAAAATACCAAATTGTGTGTTTTTTTAAGCTGTATCCAATGGTAAAAACTAAAATTTGACTTTTTCCAAAATTATATGTAAAAAATTCGAAAAACCCATTTTTGGGGTACAAAACCCCCCCAAAATACCCCTTCGGATAAAGCGATCTGGCTGGTTTTCGAACTTAAAGTCATAAATGTTACTTTACACGTTTATACCAAATTTCATCAAAATCGGATTATTTTTTACGAGAGTTATCGTGCTCACGGACACACACACACATATATATATATATATATATATATACAGTTTCGAACGAATGGTGTTTTTGGGGTCTGGGGACCTCAAAACGAAAAGTTATCATGGTCCCGGGCCTAGGTCTTACCATGCCGACTACGGTAATAGCTTCTTCCCTATAGGGGAAGTTCGCTAAAAATGAAAATCGTTGGTGCAGACGATCAGGAGTCCGGGCACATTTTATTTTTACATCGTATCGATCCTGCCACTCACATCCGATCATGTCCTGCCCCACTGATATTGCTGTGCCCTCCTGGCCGCTGACCAGAGCCTTGAACAGGTCCTGGTAGTGGTAGGGGCCGCTAACGTAGGCGTCCGTCTGGCCATACAAGCTCAGTGACACGGTCAGTGGTGGGTCTCTCATCGTCTGCATCACGTCCAGCAGCCCGTTCTTGACTGTCATCCACGTCATGAACAGTGGCAGCATAAACTGGAAATGCATCGTGAGCGTGAGAACACTCCAAGGTTGTGTTACCTCGTAAGGAAATAAAGGTGGGATCCACAGCTAACTCACCTTTACAGCAACAATAACAATATATTTAGACACACTTTACATACTAATTTGTCTCCATTTCAGACTTCTTCAGATGAAGAGTAGAGAGACACAATCAGTTAGTTAAAATACAGTTTGAATTTCAACTTGATCAGTTTTGCCAACACTAAAAACACTAATACTAATTTCTTGACACTATATTTCTTTATTAATTTAAAATTATAACACTCAACAATATTTTTTTAAATTTGTGTATTTTTAAAAAAAAAATTTGTGAATGTTATAATTTTAAATTAATTTGTAACCAATATTACGGTTCTTTATTGAAGATTAACTATAATTATTGTTCTTTTTTCTTCTCAATACATGTATATTGGGTCAATAAATTAGTATTAGTGTTTTTAGTGTTGGCAAAACTGATCCAAGTTCAAATTCAAACTGTATTTTAACTGATAGTGTCTCTCAACTCATCATCTGAAGAAGTCTCCAATGGAGACGAAACATTGCGTAATGTGTGTGTAAATATCTTCTTATTTTTGCTGCGCTCATTTGAACCAGTTGCTATGAGTTAGCTGTGGATCCCACCTTATTTCAATGAAACTCCTAAGCCAAATGCTTTTCCTTTACAAACATAACTTCATAAGGAAATAGTACACCTCGGATTATACGCACCTGAATCATCCTGATCCCAGATTAACCAGATATTTCCACTATTATGATGGTATATCAGGGGTATTTCTTGTCTATTATTCATTACGTATGTTTTCGGGGAGCTATTTTTTTTTACTAATGCACTAAAGAACTAAAAGGAGCCAAATATATAAAAATAATAAAAAACAGCCATGTTTTACCCTCTAATAGGTTCAAATATAAATCCAAGAGACATCTGGTTTGCTGAAATCAACCCATTATGTTAAATGATCAATGGGAACTTGCATAGACGTACAGCCAGCAGCGGTGAAGTCAACAGGGTATGTCTTGACAACACCCCCACTCAGTGGATCTGACCAAGTACAGTCTGGGCACTTCCTAGGTCTCTACTGTTTGCCATGACTATACTTGGTCAGATCTGTGGAGGAAAGGTGTAGCAGAAGTCGGAGGCAAGGTTTGGACTCACTTAAACTGTCCGTGGTTTATCCTAGTCGGTGCCATTTGTACAACATGTACTTCTGCCAACTCATTCACATTTCTAGATTTCACCATCACTGGAACAAATATTCACGCTTCCCCAAAACCAAAAACTGAGTATAATAATTTTCCACTTACATCCTTATAAATTGTTATGTACACATTGCAACAATTTATCGCTCGATAAGAAACTTTTCTGGGTCGAAGCACTTCTACAGACGGAGAATCTAATGGTAAACTTACATAGATGATGGAGACGATTGGTCTGCGGAAGGTGAACAAGCTTCTCTTGTGAACCAGACTTTTAAACTGCTGCCAAACCAGGGGCAGTCCCTTGCGCCTCTTGTACGTCAGGGCTGAAACCAACATCACGAAAGAGGGTTACAAAGAATTAGTTTTCATTATGATGAAAAGAACAACCTTGTAAAATTTCAGTATTCGGCAAAATTGCTTCCTGAAACCACAGTCTATACAATAAAGCCTACATGTGACTTTCCTATTAATTTAATTTTGCTGAAACTAATTTATCATAATGTACAGAAAATCAATTGAATTTTCAACCTAACGTACAAACAGAATCAATCGCTTTACCTTCATGACTGGTGTTCCGAACCATGGTGTTTTCCTTGGAATTCCCGCTGGCTTTGTCAAACTCCACCTTCTCTTCCCGAGCCAACTGTCCCACTCTGAAACAAAAAAACAACATATAAATAAACTGAGAAAAAATCATCTATAATGTAAAATAGTAAAACCTATTTACCTCTGATGTTTTTTAATACAATTAAAGACTTAAAAAACCTGTTAAATTATTTTTAATTATAAAGAAAAGTTATAAACATTACCAGTCCAAACCTCGCTATTACAAAAATCTGCTTAATCTGAAGTTTTCAGATTTAAAAAATATATGATTAAGTTAAAAGAAAAAACTAACAAAATTAATGTTTGAAAATTACTTAAACAATATTTTACTAACATTTTGAAATAGTGTAGAGTACCTATTTTAATATGGTGCAAAACAAGATTTTCATATGTTTTACCCTCTTAAAAATAAAAATACTTTTAGGTACATTGCCTGAATATAAAAGTAGTAGTGAAAGATAAACGAAATGCAAAGTTTACTTCTGAACATTAAAAACATCACATAATTTGACTTGTTTTAAAGATGTAAATATGTTATACTGAGGCAATGATGCGCCTAAATCGGAAAAACGTCAACCTTAAATCTTGAACTGCCTTACCATTATCCAGATCAAATACTTACTTAAGAAAGACTTCTTCCATGGTGGTGCATGATATGCCCATTCCTTCAATTCCCATTTCAGTTTTTCTGGCTTCAAGAGCAGCGAACATCGCAGGCAGGTTCGGGGCATACTCCTGAGGTACAGAGTACACCACCTGGAATCGAACAAACATGTTTTATTACATACTGTAAAACAACACCCTAGGAACAACTTCATCTTCACAATTCATTCAACTACGTAATCAACGCATATAAACTGACGATTCATTGAAATTATTTCAGGTTCAGATCTACTGGAAATCTTACGAGTGCAGCTCCACAATGACCTTAAACACTTGATAAATTGTCTTCATATGTTGTAAACATGTCAACGGTGTCTTCTACAAAGCAGCTCCCCATGCATGAGGGAACAAACCCAAAGTTTAGAATACTAGTACACTAAAATCTAAACTGAAAGTTGTGGAGTACGTGAGGAATCCACAGTTAATTGTAAAGGCCTCGACTATATTTTAAGTCATCAGATTTTCATTAACGCATGATTACTAAGGATACTTTAATTTAAATCTTTTTTGTTCCCTTGATTTTGTTTGAAAAAATTTAGCTTGTAAGTTCTCTAAAATGTTAAGTTTGTTACCTGTACTAATAAAAAAAAGGTTTTTATAACTTTGAAGGATAAGAAATGTGTAAAACTTATTAAGTAAAATTGCAATTATTCAAAAATTTGTTTGCTAAATATTCTAAATTGTTGGTCGTATCAGTTAATAATTGACACAGCCAATTATTGAACAAACAAATAATCTGTTAAAACTTTCAAGTAAGCAAGTCTATTAATTTATAATTGAGGAAACCTTTGGTGTTCTTAAAATATTATTTTGTTTGTTTTGTTAAGAGGTTGGCAGCCTTTTCCCTTACTTTGCCTGTCCACATGGACTACTGATCTGTGCGTGGAACGTATCGAGCAAAGCAAGGGGTGTGCCGTTACAGTACGAGTTGTACAGTACTGGTAAAAGCCACATGCCAGGACTAGAATTCGAACCCATGCCATGATAACTGGGTCCGTCGCCTCGACCACTACACCAACGGCTCATTCAAAACTACATCGTATTTGTGTCAAAAACTACTTTGATTATGTTAGGATGAGTAAAAATATTCTACATTTGGCTAAAATGAGTGGTGGTGGATTTTTTAAATCTGGTTAACCTGGTTATTGGGGATAATTTAACAAACAATAATCAATCTGAGTGTTGATAAACGGTCATCATTTTATTTTAACTAACCAGGATTGGGTGGTTTTCTTCACTTGGCTAAAACTTACTAAGGGAAACATTTCTTTCTCTCGCTTAACCTGAGTGATAATTGATTTGTTTTTTCTTTGACTTACCTGGGTAGAGTGGATGTTTTTCACCTCTGCACTAATCACCTTTGTTTTGATAGTTTCGGTGATCGGATCAACTGAGCTTTTAGGCGACTTCATCACAGTCAGTTGGTAACCTGTGCCTGGAACAAAAAAATGCAAAGGTCAGAAATAACTGGCATGTTTTCCTTTAAAAATATCGTTAAGAATAAGAATAAGAATAAGAATAAGAAATTTATTCAGCCAGAAAATATTTCATACAAATACATTGGCACGTCACACACATTGGTAAACAGTATTAACAAAAGTCATTCACAGTCCACATTCTTGTTGTATATTCATCTACAGAATAAAATGATTCTTTATACAGGAAATAGTTTAGTTTAGTTTTAAAATGCTTATCACTAAGCAATCTTATATCCAATGGTAACTTGTTGTATAATTTGATAGCCATCAGCAAAGGGCTTTTATCTGTCTTAACTAATCTCACCTTTGGCGTATTTAAATTATTACAAAAACGAGTATTATAACTATGCATATCTCTTCTACAGTTTAGTTGAACAATATTTTTCCTAAGATAAATCAGACATTGTTGCATGTATAAAGAAAACAAAGTTAATATTTTAAACTCTTTGAAAAGATCTCTACAACTATGATACTTATTTACACCTGCAATTACTCTAATAGCCTTTTTTTGCATAATAAACACTTCCTTTGCATGAGGAGAAGATCCCCAAGCAATTAAACCATAACTCAGATGGCAGTGAAAAAGTCCATAATATGCCTGTACAATAGCAGCCTGTTCTAATTCACCACATAACCGTTTTATAGCAAATATACTTGAGCTGAGTTTGCTTTTTACCAAATTAACATGATGGTGCCAGTTTAGAGTAGGATCAAAAATTAGGCCTAAAAATTTTTGATGCAGGTTTTCATATGGCAATTCAGGAGTTTCTCTAAGGCTAAATACTACAGTTGCTGTCTTATCTTTGTTCAGAATTAAATTATTTGCTGTAAGCCAGTCTTCTATACAATTTTGATTCACCTTACAGTTTTCTACAAGTTTACAATAATCTGAGTTCCTAGTGATTACCGTGGTATCATCTGCATATAAAACAACGTCTGATGGGACATTTACATTTAAGTCATTTACCACTATCAAAAACAATAATGGCCCAAGTACAGAACCTTGTGGGACTCCACAGGTTACAGGTTTACATTGAGATTCACTTGTTCCTAAAACTACATACTGAGACCTACATTGCAGATAAGACCTGAATAAATCTAAAGCGACACCTTTGATATTATAGTGCTTCAGTTTTTCTAATAGTATTTTATGCGATACTCGATCAAAAGCTTTGCTTAAATCACAGAAAGTTATTGCAGCAAAGTCCTTTTTTTCATAACAATCTAGAACCTTATCAACTAGAGAAATAATTGCTTGAGTTGTAGATAGTCCTTTTCGAAATCCAAATTGTTCTTTGCAAACCAAACCATTGGATTCTAAGTATTGCATTAGTTGGTTACCAATAACTATTTCTATTATTTTAGACAGGACTGGTACAATCGCAACAGGCCTGTAGTTTCCTATCTCCTCTTTTTTACCTTTTTTATATATAGGATGCACTTTAGTAATTTTTAGAACATCAGGAAATATCCCCAGCCCTAAACAACCATTAACGAGAACTGTCAGTGGCGATACAAAACTGGTAATGGTTTCCTTAATCAGAGCATTTGTCAGACCAAAATGATCCTTACTTTTTTTAGGAGCTAGTTGCTGAACCACATCTAAAATATCTCTTTCTGTAACAAACTTAAAACAAAATTCATCAATATGTTCAGGTACAGTCATGTTACTTAAATATAGGTTAAAATCACAGTTACTACTTCCATACGAATTCGGAATGATTGAATCCTTGGCAATATTTATAAAAAAGTCATTAAATTCATCTGGCATAAAAACATTATTTACACTACTATTTACATTACCCTTTTTACTTTTATTCACAATACTCCATAAAGCTTTTGTTTTATTTTTTGCATTATCAATAAAGCTAACATTCGCCTGTTTTTTTGCTTCCTTAATTTTACGTCTATACACAATTTTGACATGCCTATACTCATTTTTATACCACGCAATATTTGTAGATTTTGATAAATCATACAGCATATCTAATCTATCTTTAAGCTTTTGTAGCTCTAAATTGTACCAAATACATTTTGCATGAGCTTTCTTAGGTCTAGTTTTAAAATTATTTACAGTGGTTACAAAACAAATGCTAAAATAATACTTTAAAATATTTACAAAAGTACTAAAGCTAACATGCAGATCATTTGTCATAAATACATCCTTCCAGCATTCTTTCTCTAAATAGAATTTAAATTCTCTAATACCTGCATCAGTTATCTTCGTAATGGTTTTAAAATTTTCCGTAGAACAGTTATCTAGTTTATTGTCAAAAACACACTGAAAAACCTGTGCTAGGTGATCGCTAACATGTCTGTTAACCACATTGATTGTATAATTGCCATCTAAAGAAGTAAATACATTATCTAGGCATCTTAACCCTCGAGTAGGCACAGTAACTGTCATTTCTAATCCATACATATTCAAAAGATTTACAAAGTTTACAGTATCCTTTTCATGGCCAAGAAAATTCATGTTGAAATCACCACATATGATTGAGGGCTTGTTTAACCGATTAAGGTGGCTTAATAATTTCTCCATTACATTTAAAAAACTTTCTACATTACCATTAGAACTGCGATAAATAGTTACTAACATTATATTAACATTTAATATTTCAATACATGAGATTTCACAATCCATTTCAACAGAGAGTCTGTTTATGAAATCCATTACTTTAATTAAAGAAGGATCATACCGAGTGAAAATTGCAGATCCCCCATGAATCTTGGTAGTTCGACAATAACTAGTAACATGTTTTAGCTCATTAATAGAATATTTACAAATTTCATTGCTTTCCATCCAGTGTTCTGTAATACACAAAAAATCTAAATCCATCTCACAAGAAACATTTTCTAAAATTCCAATTTTGTTAAACAAGCTTTGACAATTCTGGTGAAAAATTTTTAAATTTATCTTAGGACTACTACAGCTTTTTCCAGAATTTTTATTACTCCCATTTACATTTTTATTTACAATATCCCCTGTTGGTGAACTGTCAATAATAAAAGTATTTACATTATTTCCTTTATTTGACCTACTCAACTTACATATATCTATGGGTCCATTGGTGTTCGATGCTGTCGATGCACAAGACTGGGTTGTCCTGGAAAGGTGGAGTTTTCCGGCAGGGTCTCAGTTCCTGGGGGAGGCGGCTGAACATCTATTCTTTGCAGACAACCTCTTGCAACAGCTGATGATGATGCAACCTTTTCGGCAATTAGTTTCGTTAACCATCTCTTCCCATCCTGATTGAGGTGCTGCCCATGTCGCGTATGTAAGTGTCTTGGAGCATCACTCACCTTGACCACCGAAACATTAAGATAACTTTCACTCAGTTCAATGAGGCGCTTATTAGTTTTTATTACCTCTTTGTTTACACACGACCACTGTGCCAAGTCATACCTCATTGGTAAATCTACTAAAACAACGTTTGTATTTACGTTATCTAGAGTCTCTGTTAAAGTTTCAAATACCTTGTCTGCTTCATTTTTTGCTACATCATTAGACCCACAAATCACTACCAGAGTATCCTCTTCACCTAGATTTTCTTGGTCAATATTTCTTTTCCCAAGGACATCCCTGGTAAGTCCACCAGGTCGTACAAAACCTACTGCTTCGTGTGTTCCCTGAACAACACTCATATGCCAAGCCAAATCACGACCGTGACTATCGGCACAAATAAGCACTTTTTTCTTCTTTGTTTTTTTATTAAGAGTGCTAGTTTTAAAGTGGTTAGAAGTGTTGTGTTCATCTACTTTGACATCCTCTTCGCTTACTGCTAGTGCTTCAAAGCGATTACTAGTTTCAACATTCTCATGGACAATGTGATGTTTCATAATACTTGTAGATCGAATTTTGTTACTGTGGCAGTTCGGTGTAGAGTGCAACAAGGGAAAACTCCGACTTAGTTGTTCATCTTTAGTTTGGGATGTTAATTTTTGCCAAACAGGTTTCCTAATGACTGCATTTAATTCCTTAATTTTCGTCTCCAGTAATATTATAGATTCTTCTCTTTTTAATACAAGAGTTTCTAACAAAATCTTTTGACTCTTCAGTTCATTTATTTCTTCATTTGCCCGATTTAGATCGTCATTTAATGTTTTTATTATCTCATTTTGAGTTTCAAATTCCTCACTTAAATCAGCATTCAATTCTTTAGTTTCCTGGTCAATTCCTAAAGTGACATCACGGGACTTGCAAGCATCACAAGACCATATTACTTGACCTTTATATATTTTATTGAACTCTTCATTTGTTAGTGAAGTACACTTGAAATGATACCACTTACAGCAAATACTTTTACACAAGATTGACTTACACCTACCCACATTTATGGAACACTTCCCACAAGGAAACTGTTTTTTATTCTTCATTATAACAAATCAATATAAACTTAATAATGTCAATCTGCTAAGAAATGTTTGTAAAGAAATGTTGTAAATAAACACTATCTTTACTAACCAGAGTGTAATGTAAACAAAGATCCCCAGAGGGCTCCAGTCCTCTAATGTAAGAAGGGGCTCCAGTCCTCTGCGTCTACCTGCTTCTCCCATAAGACCAATGTTAACTTTCAAAATGCGTCCCTCCTCAACGGGTTGTCCGAAACTGATTATTTATGGTTAGTTTTAAAGATCAAAAATATATCTAGCGATTTCAGTAAGCAGAATTTCGTTATCATAAATAGTTTGTGCATAAAAAATCTTAAATATTGAATATTTTGGAATTTTATTGATCGATTATTATTTGCGATATCGAAATTCTGCTTACTGAAATCGCTAGGTATATTTTTGCTCTTTAAAATGAGCCATATATCAAAGATATCGAATAATCCATCGAGGAGGAACGGGTTTTGAAAGTTAACATTGGCCTTATCGGCGAAGCAGGTAAAACGTGAAAAGTTTTGTGACTGGAGCGCCCTCTTAAAGAATAACCTAGCTCAGAAAGTTTTTCAGAGAGATAAAATATTGTATTTTAGTTAGAACATCTGATATGTCTAATGTTATTATTTACTGATTATATTAGCGATTTCCCTATAGGCTATTAGCTATTACCGTAGAACTCATAGTAAGACTTAAGCCCGGAACCATGATAACTTTTTGTTTTACCCAGATGGCAAAAACACCATTTGTTCAAATTTATATATATATGTATATATAGATTATTACATATATATATATATATATTTCTGTGTCCGTAGGCACAATAACTATCGTAAAAAAGGTCCGATCTTAATGAAATTTGGTACAAATGTGTAAAGTATCATTTATTTTAACGTGTTTAAAAACCAGACGAATCACAGCATCCGAAAGGGGGTTTTGTATACCAAAAATGGGTTTTTTGGGGTTTCACATGTAATTTTTATTTAAATCAAATTTTAGTTTTCATCATTAGATTAAGCTTAAGAAACAAAAAATTTGGTGTTTTGATCATTGCTCTATGTCAATTGGTTACTGAGATATCGAAAGTGCTAAACACACAGTACGTTGTCTAATGTTATTCTTATGGAGAAAAATTAATATTTTATATCTCGCTTATTTATGAACATACACTGACGAAACTTGGAAAGTGGCTTCATCTGGTTGTGTTTTATTGTTGTTTGCACAACAAAATGTCACCTATGGTTTCCGTAGCAGCAAACCTGGGTACTCGGTCCCCATGTTATTCTTATGGAGATCAATTAAAATCTTATATATCGCTTAGTTATGAATGTATATGGATGAAACTGGTATGTGACTTCACCTAGATGAGTTCTATTGATATTGGCATAAAAACCCATTATTGTATTCCTTGTTGCAGCAAACTTGCATACTCATCCCCAGTGTTATTCTAATGAAGAATAATTAATATTTTATACATCGCTTATTTGTGAATATATTTCTTATGAATTCTGGTCAGTGGTGTAATGCGATTTTAAGACATAAATATTCATTGGAAATTCGCTGAGTACGCAGGTTTGCTGCGACGGGGGTATTTTGATTTTGTCGTTGGGATGGATGGGGAAGGGAAGGAATTTTTTTATTCCTCAAATTTAGGAAAACTTCCAGTTGGTATTTTTAGTATGAAGTATAAAGGTTTGGCACACGGGCCTTGAGTGCTTTACTATTTTGCCGATAAGATTCCTCCTCCTGTCAAGAAGCGGCAACAGAGTGTACTACTACAACAGAACACATCCCATCCCATCTAGATAGCCATGTGTGAGATGTTAGTGGTTCAAAAACATGTCAATAATGCTTGACTTGTGTGCCATCCGCTGGGTCGGCAAAATTTTCTGCGTACTTAATAGTGTAATTTTTGTCATACAGCACACTTAAAAAATAAATAAAACCTTATTTACAAGTTTTATTCTATGTTTAATGCAATAGTATATTTCGTCACTAGGATCAAAAGTGGATCTTTTTAATACGAGCTCCAGTTTAACTGCCGAGGCTGGGAAATGAGCGAGTATTAAAAAGACACTTTTGATCCGAGTGACGAACTATATTTTTCGTCATACTGCCAAAAAACTTAAGGTTTAAATAAAAACAAAAGTAAAATTTACGTACTGTGTCTTCATAACCTCAAATGTTTCTTTCAGCTTGTCTCTTGAAACAATCAGCTGTTGCACATGCATAACTTCGGTTCATTCATATCTATCGGTTATTGAGTCGATCACTTCAAACCAATCATTGTGGTTCGAATCAATCGGTTGTTCTTCAAAACAAACATTCGATTTGGGATCGCAAAAATAATAACAATACAACAATGAATGTTTCAATTATTTATAATCGAATGAATTTTAATCGATTTAAGACGACCTCGAATCAAAAGTATCATCAACAATGATCTTTTTAGTACTAGTACGATAATGATCATCAAAACATATGTTATTATCCAAAGACTACAAAGAAGAACTTTTGAATCTCAACGCATCTGTCAAAAACAGTTGTTTTTGAAGCAGTATGACGAAAAAATATATCAATTTATGGTGTTAATTATAAACAAAGTAATATTATTTTGAATTATTGCAAATGTATTGGCTGTAAATTTTTCCAGAATGGATTAAATAAAAAATAAGTGGAAATGAAACTTCTTTACTGCTGAATTACTGGTATGTTACTTATTTAATATAAAAAAGGGGAAAGTTGTTCCCCCACTATCTGTCTGTAAGAATTTTAGGCGCCCCATTAGGGTCAAATGAGTATTTCTTTGTATTTTCTTGAAATAATAACACCAGAGAAATGTTGTTGTAGAAGGATCAAGAAAAATCTAATACAGTGGTCTTAACACACTGACGTGGAAATCCTGGAAACTGGACCCCAGACTCCTTGAACTCAAGTCCAAGACGCTAACTATTAGACTAGCGAGGCGCCCACGGTGATAAATCCTGCCCTAAACGTTACAACAAAACTGATGTAAGTACATACCATAAATCCGCTTAAGAAAGAGTGTGGTCCCGTAGCACTTGACCCTTCCGTGGTCCATGATAGCGATTCTGTCTCCTAGAACGTCGGCTTCCTCCATGAAATGTGTAGTGATCAGAACCGTTCGCTCCCCTCTCAATTTCTAGGCGAAAAATACACTTTCAATTACAACCAAAAAATTAAACCTTTCTAATTCCTTGCATTCCATGGAATATTTGTACAGGATACAAATTATATTATTTTAGTATTAAAATAATTAAATTAAATTTTCCCTGAGTTGTTGGTGTTTAGATCATACTTCCTGTCCAAATAATTCTGGTAAATGTTGCCTAAATGCTGAAATCATCTGGTAACTTATAATTGTCTGACGGGCCCTTATTCAGTTTAGTGAGAGGCTAAAATTTATTGAAATCATAGCAGGGGTTTGGTTTTTATAAGATGATTATTCTAGCTATACAAAGTTACTAAAACAACTCTCCATGATTTAAAACCATCTGACTCGCTGATGAAAAAGTGGTAACATCCACAGGTATTTCAGGTTTGTATAATGGTAAGACACCTTTGCTTAGTTCTTAAAATAACTGGATCAATATTAAAAAGGATACCAATTCATGACACAACGTACAAACGACAAGATCCTGATTACCATCATGTTAATAGGGTACTATTAGTGTCCTATGTGATTTATGTTGAATACAGCAGCCTTTTCCATATCAGAGTCATTGTTCTTTAAAAAGAACAAAACAAATAAAAAAGTACCCAAACATTTTTTGTAAGTAACTATAGACATCCTAATGAACGTTCAAAATAAGCCAGTTGTATATTTTCTAGAGGTGTGCGGATATCCGAAAAGCCGGTTCGGTTTCAGATTGGATCATTTGTTAAGATATTGTAATTTCAAATCAAATTGCATATTGTAAAGCTTCAGTTTGTTAAGATCGTCATATTGCTGAAGGTTTTTTTCAATATTCGATAAGGTCCAGTATAAATCCGACTTATTCGGATAGACTGTATATCTGGGGATAAAAAGTCAGAAACAAAACAATAAATACGTTTGGACCATTACAAAACACTTTGACTCTGACGACGTCCAAGATAATGTGACGCAATGCAGGTCGCTTTGTTTTTCGCTTTCGGTACGTACCAATGCATCGATACAATATTTGTGTGGATTCGCGATGTATCGTATCACGATACACAGCTGGATCGTACATTATTGTAGCAAACAAAGAATAAATATGATCTATAAAGAGAAATGTGCGATAGCGAACGTTTTTTATGTAAACAATTGCAAATGAATATAACATTGCAACTTGATGTCGATTCAAGATTCACGGGAGGGACACAAACAACCAAATAACAGTAGTGGATTACTGGTGAATAAGTCGATAATTTACAGTCGATAGTCGACATCTGATTGTGTCAACATCTCACGATTCAATGAGCAAGCTCCCATAAGGTAAGCCGTAATTCCAAAGTCACATTATGCAAACAGATATGTTAGTGGATGAAATTTAAAATTGCTGCTTCTGATGTTTTTTCCATTCAATACCTTTAAAATACTGAGTAAAATATTGTTGACTTGCACAAAACGAGTTACATAGCTTTCTCTATGGGGAAGTTTCCTGGTATGATCGATGAGCTTAATCCATTTAGAGCTCTCATACTTCAAGAAAAGACTTCACTTTTTAAGCTCGTTGTGTGAGTATTACGACGACGCGAAGCAGTGATGACGGATTCACGAAAGCATCGCTTAGTTATCTCTTATTTATTTACACAAAATTCATCGTTTGGTTATTATTTGATTTTGTAAAACTCATTTTTTTTAAATGGAACCAAAAAAGAATAGCACTATATGGAAATTCTTTATAAAGAACGAAGGCAATAGTGAAGTCGCTGAATGTCTGAAATGCAAGTTTTAAAGTTATATTGTGTGTTTACATTTCGGTGACAAACTAAAAGTTTATATTTTTAGGAAACAAAAAGATTCAAAGTAGTTATTACATTTATAAAACAAAGGAAATTCTTTGGTCATGAATGTTTTTGGTTTCACTGCCTAAGTCATGCTAGGCCTAATAGTATGTCTGCTACTTTTTAACATCGGTGATTCCGTTTTTTTTTTTTTTTAACTAAGCTGTCATCATATTAAAATGTTTCCTTTTTCTCTTGAGTTATATCATAATGACAAGGATGATAGTCATGGTGACATTAAGTGATTGAAGTTGAGTCGAATAATCTAGGTCTACTTTTATAAATTATATTACTTTACCAAAATTATTATTTTTTAAATTGTAATTTTTTGTTACCACTAAATTCAAGTAGTTTATTTGACCTTTATTAATAAGTTTTACAATCACAGTTTGGAAGTTGTGATATTGCCAAAAACATTATTAATTTTGGTTTATTCATAAACATTTGATCCTTTTATCATCCAGTCTCCAAAAATAAATAATATAATGTCAGTCTCCAAAAATAAATAATATAATGTTAATTGTTTTCAACCAGTTCAATTATTTATATTAGCCTACCAGTTCATTTGTAAGAAGACTTAATTTAAATTAGAGAAGGAACAATAGCTATTCAAATAAAACATCATAGACAGTGGGTTTTATTTACTGATTTAATAACAAATGTAATGTTGCCAAATTACAAAGGTTCATGCTTATCCAGTTAACATATTCCTTATATTTTTCACTGCAGAGAAGATAGTATTCTTGAGTATGTACACAGGTTGGTATATTCCTCTTCCAAATAGACATGCTGTTTCCTAGTGAGGTCATTGTAGTTTTCAAGTACTCAGAAAGATACAGTTGTAAAAATAATAACCACTTGTTGCGTACCTATTGAATAAAATTGCCTAGCTGGAATATCGTAAATTCATATCTTGCAAGGGAAATAAAAATGTAAAGTTCCGACTTGACAATATGGTAATTCTTAGAGATCGATGTATTGTGCGGTACTGGCAAAGTAAATATCCGAATTCGAAAATTATCCGATCCAAAAACTTTACTATCCGATCCGTATCAGACCCGAACTTAAGCTGTGAGAACCGAAACCGATCCGAACTAAGAATTCTATATCCGCACACCTCTAATATTTTCCCGACAGCCACTTGAAAAAGTCTGATTCTTATTACTCCACACATGAACTAAATATGTTAAGCATTAAAAGAAAAATGCTTAAAAATAAAAATCACTTACCAAAAGGATATCCCACATTTCCCTTCTTGATTCCGGATCCATTCCAGATGTAGGCTCATCCAAAACCAATACCTGAAACATTACAGACTCAAGTGAGCATCAATGTCATTGTTAAAGCTGTGACAAAGGTTAAACGTAATAAATCTAGTAATTGTCATCCTTGACAATTTTAGGCAATGTAAAGGAGCTTTAATGAAATGTTATTCTTGCTGCCTTTGTGATAAGCGAAAATTTAGAAAGTATTCCAAAACCTGTTGATATATTTTTATTGTTTTAAAAGTTTTAACTTAGGACAACTTTTCTTTGTTTAAAACTTAGGACAACTTAGGATTCGTAGTACATTAGATGAATCAAATTGTTGGAATGTTTTACACGAATAGAGATGTAAAATAATTCAGTTTAAGAATAGCCTCCTCGATTAATAAAAGTCCACACAATAATTTGTCAATGCATGAACATGAACAAGTTTTTGCCAAACATACCCACCTATCTATTGCGAAGACAATGGAAGGAGGTTTATATTATCACCCCCTCTTGCGACACAGGTTTATGGGACGATGCGGGATAAGTTAGTAACCAAACTGACTCTATTAAATTAGGTTAGGTTGAGCAGGTTGGTTAGATTAGGTGAGGTTGGATAGGTAAATTAGTCAGACTGCGTTAGGTCAATAAATAAACTGAATTTACCTGAGGACTGCCCATGAGGGAGATTGCGAGGGACAGTTTCCTCTTCATTCCCCCGGACAGTTTATCCGCGAGAACATTCTTCTTATCCACAATGTTCAGCAGCTGCAGAAGCTTCATACCTTCCTGGCTCGCCAGAGTCGGGCTCATGCCTTTCAGCTATAATTATAAGAAACGGGATTAAGTCATACAAATTTATAATCACAAATAATCAAGATTTTGTCGACACACTGAATAACGATTGGCCTAAAATTTTAGAGCTCTGGTTGAATGGTATCAAAATTTTGGTTATTTTGGTTAACTCAGTTCCTGTCTCTGGGTCTTCCTCCACGCTGCTTCAAAAGAAGTGAGGGCCAGTGAGAGCTGATACCTACAATGTTCTAGCTGGATGACAAGACGAAGAGTTGTGAAGAGGTTAAAAGTGACTTTCCTAACTTGTTCTTGAGTCTACTGGACTCTGAGTAGCAACAAGGACTCAAGTACATGCCTGGTTTCCATGGTACCAAGTATATATGTCAGTAGCCAGTTACAGTTGTTGGTAGTTCTACCATACGCTATAACTGAACATGCAAGTTACTGATGCACCAGTTGTATAGTGACAGTAGCTGACCCCTCCATGCTACGTAGCTGGCATCACACAAACTAAGGCAACACTATTAGCAACCGACATTCAGTAGAACACACGTTTGTAAGTCAGAAGCAACCTGGTGGAGTCAGCTACTTAACATCAGTCGATTAACTTGCTTGACACTGTGTAAACCAGGTCTTAGAGAAGTAAATACATTCCATATAAGTTGAACACAATTTACAGTTCAGTTGTGTACAAGCTATATTTCTTCAGACAGGATGAAATAAAACACTCTTCAACACTTCATGTTTTATATCCTCAGTTTAGAGATTTATAAATGAAAAGGTTACATTCAAGATTTTGGGTTGATGTTTATTTAGACTAAAAATGCCTGAGAGATATTTAAATCAAGACAACTCTTTGGAGTGAGAATACAAACATGTAAATCACCTTTATCTTTATTAACGGCAATTGCCAATATACATAATGAAACATACATAATATTCATATAATCTCTTAATATTATCACACAAAAATATCCAAATTACAACCACATATAAATAATAACATTGATACAGATAATATAATATTCCGTTGAAAGGTGCATGCAATCATAACATAAACACCTAATTTAACATGCAACAGTCAGCCTAACCTACAGAAAAAACGTATCGTAAGGCAAGCACCACAATACAGGATGCCTCCCCATGACATCACGCTGTGTGTGGAGCAAGTTTATTGGTTCCACTTTTGCTGACCTTCAGAGATGACATCTGATCCGAAGCTTTTTCGACAAAATTACACTTTTTAGGTAAAATTGGTAGCTGCCCCTCTCGCTTGAAAAGGAACTACGTTGAAGAAAGGTTCAGCTTACTAAAATTACTAGGTCTCTGGACTTATAGTCTGCAAATGCTTACTAATTTAAATCAAGCCAACCAATCCACTTATGGCTTAGTTGGGTATGAAGTTAATATATACATTTTATCTTTGTACCACTGGGATAGACACGGATCTAGTCTTCACGAGTGATTATGTGCTGATTCAATCCCGGCTGACAACGAAGATTTTTCACATTGCTGTTTCAGCATCTCAACTCCGTCAGGAATGATCCGTTGGCCCAAGACCATAACAAGTTAGTAAAAAAAAAATTATTTTGCAATAATTTTCTTTTGCTTATATAATTTTTGAAATTCAACTTAGATGGTACAGTCATTTCCTCTGAATTCATAATTCTAGCTTCTTAAGTAGGCAGTCCCAGTTGATTCTTGGGTCTCATTTACTTGATGGATGTGCAGACAAATTCTAAACTTAATTCTGTTCCCAGTTTTGGTGGCCTGATCTGGTATGAACCAGTCAAGAAACACTTATAGGGCAAAACTATCTATTTTGGAGTGACAAACGTAATCAGCATGCTACCTAGTCAAAAAGTCACACTTCATTCGATTGACAGTGATATAATACTCCTCGAAACTGCAAGCAGGATTGTTGAATTCCAAGAGCAGGTTGATATTTCAAACTTGCAGGAAATGAATAATCTTGTTAACAGTTTTATAAATTATTCCTTTCAATCTGGAATTGACAATAATAATCCAGTATTGTCATTTTTGTGCAAAGGATCAGAAGATTTATAAATACTTTACGTCTTCAGGAAATTGTTAACAGAGAACTTTTCTTTCAGGCAATTCACTCCCGCAATGCTTGGACAAAACTGAACTCTTCCATTGGAGTGTTATCGTCTAGCGCAATTTCGCCTCATGGATGCATGGATACTGCATCCACCACTGCAAAGCTGTCTTCGACCGTGAAAACATCTTCCTGTTGTTTCCTGGACTGCTACCTTCAGAAAATTAACCACATTGTGACCTTTTAGAAAGGCAGTTTATCATCTTCTAGCTCAGCTAGTTTTCCAGATTATGGATTCATGGCTTTTGTCTGACCACGATCTTTTTTGACAGAGAGAGATAAATTATAAGCTTCCTTTTAAGTTGTGAGATTCTAGTCTTCGTAGTTAACTGTCACAAACTAACCTTTTGATATTCCAAAGGTGAAGAACACTGTTGAATGGTAAGAACACACTCTGCTTGAAAAATAAAGAACCAAAAATAAATTAATATGAAAGGAATGAAACGACAAGGCATATAAACGTATATAGGTAGTAACTTTAAATCATAGAAAAAATTTAGATTCACAAACATAAAATGTGTACACACATAATCAAAGCGTTAAAGAACAAAAGAAAAATATCTAAGCAAGTGCTTTAAACTTCTGAGAAAAAAAAGAACCTCAAAAGGTTTTAAAGACTGCAAGTCACAAATAGTATTAATGATCTTTTAACATGAATATAGCAAAAATTAACACATAAATTAATAAAATAACAAATTTTGATGCGAGTTTAATGGAATATAAATAACTTGTCTTATGTGATAATTGGAATTTGATTTATTTTGAGGTGCAAATATATCATAATTTAACAATACCCTTATAAATGTAAATGTAAATATTAGGGGTGTGCGAGTAGTGATTTTTTTAATCGAGTCGAGTCGAGTAGTGCCAACTATTTTCGAGCGAGTTTTTGCCATCAGTTGCTAGTTTAAAATAGTGTAATGAGATTTGGGTAAAACCCTGGATTTGATAAACTAAACATGGTTTCTAACTAATAAATGAGTAGCAATACAAAGTTTTTGCCAGTACAATCAAACTGGATTACATATTGACACACAAAACACGGTCTGACATTCGTTCCTGGCCGATAAAACACGGTCCGGTTGGCATTTGGCCAATATCATCTGGTTCAGACATCACTTATAATCAATATTAGATGACAAAATCGTTAGTTGCGGCTGATATTAAGTGGCCCCGTCGCTACTTTTGCCGGTATTATGTTTTCCTTCGTCGTTTACGGCTGAAATTACGCAGTCCGATCGTCATTTTCGGCCGATTTTACGCGATGCGATCGCCTTTTGCGGCCGAAACTACGCGTTTTGGCCGGTCGCAATCGTTAGCGATCGTCATTTATGGCCGATTTTTCGTGATGGGATCGCCTTTTGCGGCCGTTACTATCGTCCGGAAATTGGCTGGAAATACTCGCTCGAACTTTTGAGTATTTTTCAAAACTTCGAGTCGAGTTCGAGTATTAAAATACTTGGCCGAAAACTCAAACTTTCGAGTACTCGCACACCCCTAGTAAATATAAATGTATTTTGCTAATCTAGTTTGTAATCGTGACAGCTGATCAAAAACAATACATGCAGTAAGGTGTCAACACACGATTTTCTTCTGAGCAAAGTTTGGCCCCCAGTTATTTCAGATAAATCGTTAAGACTTCTCGGTACCACACATTTACAGTGCGCTGTGGCGGTTAGGCTGATATAGGTTACTGTTTTTGAAAAGAGCAGTCTATTATCTGTGAAATCATCTATCAGGTCGCTTATAGAAAACACCCAGCCCCCCTCCTTGCCCCTCTAACCGGGGCCTATGATAACTCATAGACCCCGCTCTAACTGGCGCAAGGCCTTGTTGACGAAATTAACATAACTTTATTTACTGAACATAAAAAAACCATGCAGGATGTGCGTTACCACAACAATGGGTGTTTGGTGGTTTGAGCAGGTTAACTGGTGGACTATTCATAGAAGTTTCAAATAGAAATGAAAAACCCTAATGGGGAAAAATTAAACAACATATATATTACCAGGAAGTCCTACTTTGGGCATCACTAAAAGCTTCCAAAACCTCTTAAAAACTTGGAAGTAATATTCTAGGTAATTAAACATCCCTACTTTCATTCAGAAAAATGTATTTTATTATTTTCATACCAGTGCATTTACTGTAGGGGTGTGGTCGAGCTAAAAGAAAAGTACCGACTTCTCAAAATGCTGTTTGGCAATATGTTCAACTTAATATGTCAACCGATACTAAAATGCAAAGGTGCAAGTTTATCCTACAGTTTCAAACTGCAATTAATTACAAACCATTCCGAAGAAGACCAAGTGTTCGATGGTAGTGAAGTAAGGGAAGAGCAGGTCGTGTTGAGGGCATAACCCAAGACTGTTGCGGAATCGGTCCATGTCCTCGAAAATGTTGTAGCCTTTAGTGTAGACAGCTCCAGTAGTTGGTGAGAACATTCCTGCAATGAGGACGAAAAAGATTGAACTTTTTGAAAGTAAAAGGATATACTAAATTAAATTTATTAACTTGTACAAGTAACGGCTAAAATGAATAATTTCCATTGTTTCTTGTGAAACAATCTTTACAGCGCAATAGATTCCAGTATGAAGACAATCAACCTTAACAGAGGAACAAGAAATGTAATCGAAGGACAGTTATACAATTTTTATTCTATTTTTTATTAATTGTGAATCCTAAGTTAAGGTAGTACCTATCATATTTAATGTCAAGAAATGCCCTTTACATGTCCTAACAAAAAACTTGTTCTACATTTCTGATTTTGTGGCGAGGCTAATTTAGAAAATTAGGTATAAAGTAATCCTATAAAATAAATGACGTTGGACTGATTTCTTTCAAATATTAACCAAGTTAGTATCTAATAAAATCAAATCTATTCATGAATTTTATATGGTACAAGAATTATGTCAGCATTTTTACTGTGCTATAATTCAACTAAATAACATTACAATATTCATAAAGATAATACTACATTTTTAGAGAGGAAAAAATATATAAATGAATAAAATAAACAGATTTCATTTGAAAACCTTTTCTCCTGTTATTTATGATTTATTTTATACCGATTAAAAAATATTTTACTCCAGTAACAACCTCTTTTGTGTTAAAAATTACCTATACCTCACTATAAAGGTTTTACGTTACCATAGGCCAGGGCCAGCAGAAACACTTTTAGTACACAATAGATAAACACTTGGTGGCAAATAAAATGACTGCAAACAAGAGTATCTAAACTTAAACAACTGACAGCATAAAATAATTAGTAACTGCATTGGTAAAGCCAATCAAAAGACTGACCAGTGAGGATTGACATGGTTGTAGTTTTTCCAGCTCCATTATGTCCCAGAAGAGCAGTGATCTGTCCTTCGTAAATGTCTAAGTTTACCTGTAACATGCAAAACATTTACATAGTTTAAATACATTAATTTTTAAATTGTATTTCTCCTGCGTGCAGACTGAATTAATTCAAATACTTTTTTTGATTACTTCTACTACTTATTACAAATTATTTGTGTAACCTGACCCACCAACGAATATTTTCAACTGAAAAGATCGATAGGTAGATTTGAGAAACCATTACTTAGTTAGCTAACAAAGTCAAATTAACTTACAAAGTTCACACTAGAACCCAGTGCTCAATACCATTACAGTAAAACCCCGCTTAACCGGACCTCGCTAAACCAAAACCCGGGTTAACCGGAACACTCTACAAGAAATATTTAATCAATAGAGAACAAAAGTCCGGCGAATGACTCATGGCGGACCAAGAGACCGTCTGCCGCGGCGGTCACTGAAATTAGGGGTAGTTTTGACAGGTTTTGCCACATACCTGATCCGGCCGTGGGAGGTTGGAGGGTTGACCCGTTCGGCATTTTCCGCATTCCTATATCGCACTAAAGGATCCATGTACTATGAACCCTCACACTTGCTGCAACTCCAAGATGTTTGCGTATTTTTCCAAAATTAACCTTGAAATATCAACAGTTGATTATCCGGAAAATTGGGTTATCCGGAACGGTTCCGCCCCCATTATTTCGGTTAAGCGGGGTTTTACTGTACCTCATTCTATATCCCAACAACTTTATTCAAAATTTAAAAATTTATTCTGAGTTTTAAGGCAGTTGATGCTCAGTTTGAGAGGTTGACTTTACGTCAGTAGGGAGAGCTGTTGTTTAGGACAAGATCACCTCTTATACTACACTCAACGTTCTATAAATTGAACAAAATTAGCTTGAGAAATGAACTGTAAATTAGTTTGAGTTTGATATTGTGGTATTTTACACAAATAAAATTTATCTTAGACAAATTTTAGAAAAAGCAATCCATCAAAGGGTTGGGCAGATTTAATACAACGAATCACAAAACAGTGGTTCGGTGATGTGCTGCATTTCCACGAGACTGGACGTAATTCGCTGAAACACCCACAGGTAGCAGCACTGCCTGGGTACTAGCCATTTCCCTTGTAATTACAATTACAGGGAGAATATCCCAGAAATATGGGGCAAAAACTGGTTTTTTGTCCCGTATGAACGGGAATTTTACGGGGAAATTTACTACCAACCTACACCAAAATAAAGCTCGCATTCCTAGCTAAAACGCTGACATAAAATACCCGTCCTCACCACAGTGCTGCCAGCACGAGACCAAATGGAACTTGCATGTAGACAGAGCGCCTTGTGGCGCTCTCAGATGGTGGCGTTGTTCTGCCAAGCGCCACATGGCGCTCGCCGCAGCAAACGTGTTAACTAAGAGTTTTATAAGTCTGAGAACACTTTTTCGGGCACATACACTAAACAAATATAACATGCACTTTAGCGTTTCTTTAATAAAACAGTTCCATTAAAGCTGTAAAATGCCAGGTCCTCCTTTTAAAAACCATCCATTATTTATACTTAATTTCCAATCCTTTTAGATTTTCCATTTTTCATTAGCACTTATTAATGCAAAACCTTGAACTAGCGCAAAAGTACAATATCTCACCTTGTCGACAGCCACGACAGAGCCGAACTCCTTGCGCAGATCTTGTATCCGCAGACCCACCCGCATGTCCTTGGGTGCCGGTTCGTATCGTTCGTCATCATCATCGTCATTTTGCAACATCGTTTCTCGAGCTTTCCTTCCCGGTCGAGATAAACACTAAAAACATTCACGGTTGTAAAGTTTATCAATGATAACCCGAGGTCACAACAGAATACAGCAGATTTGACTAGAAGAACAAAATCAGTTATCTCAACGTGAGAATGGTGCCAAATGAAGACAAAACAGGAATGGTTTGCCGTTGAATGTCAAAACCAGACTTGCACCGGATATGGTAACGTTGTAAGAACAACTGTACTGCGTTTTTTAGGTTGAACTTACAATCAGCGTTGCCAACACTGAACTTATAATCAGTGTTGCCAACACTGAACTTATAATCAGTGTTGCCAACACGAAAAACCTAACACTTGAACTGTACATGCATATCGTACACACAAAGTGTTTTTCTTTAATTTTGTGATAAGCTCTGAATGTAAGGGTTGTGGATGGGTGTCGAAGCTGGCTCTATTATCTAATATTCAGGTTATGTACGACCCTTGTGACACTGTCTAATGTATCAATTTTGTATGCCAAACGACAAATACAAATCTTGAATCTTCAGTCCATGACAAACTGGCAAGCCATCTACACAAGGAAATGTTTCTTTCTCAGAATTGCCTCCCTGTTCAATCCCACATAAAGCCTGACCACAAATTAAATAGGTTAGGAATCTATATATAGCCTAATTCTGTAAGTGTAATTTTTAAGTCAAAATTGTGGGAGTTTGGCAAATTGCAGGATGATGGGAGGCGGCTCAAATTAAAGGTCTTGATCACAGGGACTCAAGGTGTTTCCCAGGGATCCCAGGGAAAAATAGCAGCATTTCTAAGGAGTTAGCTTACTAGAAAACGAGAAATAACATAAAATATACCCCATAAGAAAAGCATGGGGATTGAAAAACGTCTGCTTTGTTTATATTAAAACATGTGATTAAGTGTATACTTTGTTTACAAAATGACATGTGTTCCTACTTGAAGCAAGGTTAGGGGATTTGGCCCCTTCAAGCCACTAGTAGTTTATAAATACAGAATTTTTACAATATTTGTTGGTAACAACCATCATCCTATTTTGAAGTTTTTCATTAATTCTTATTTACATTTGATATGAAGTTGTCTATCCTCGACATACTATATTGAAATTTTCTGCAATAAATTATTACCACTTTGTATTTCCAAATCAAATTCTAGATATTTATAACTAAATACAAAAATATATTGCTGACAAAAAATATTCGCTCAAAATTCTCAAAACTCGAGTCGGTACCCGACTAAAGAAAAACACTAATCGCACACCACTAATAAAAACTTGATGGTAAAATCACTGCAACTCACCTGGAAAATGAAATACCAAGGTTCCGCTCTGCCGTAGGGTCCGGGCCGGATGGAGGTGACATACCAGGTGATGAACATGTAGAGGCACATCTGGACCAGGAACATGACCATGACCAGCCCCAGCGACTGGCCTTTGCCGCCCGTGGCGTCCGAGAACAGGTTCAGCCAGTTGATCTTCACACCTGCGCAGACCGCAGTGTAAGAACCACGACACAGATAAAATCAAAACTCTAGTCTCACTATAACGGTTAGCGTCGTGGACTTCGGTTCAAGGAGTCACAGGTTTGATCCCTGGGATGTCTACTACTGTATGGGTTTGGACCGCTTTTCTTAAGTGTTTACGTTACACCCCCGCATCCTCCCGACCCAAACTCTCAGGTCAGGGGTCTTGGATGGTGGTGGGGTCCTTCTCAAATATAGGCTACTACCATATGGCAAGCCTACAACTACAGTAGTACTCGGATTATCCAGACTAATGTGGCAGAATATTGATCCAGTTAGCGATAAAACCAAATAATCTAAAGCTACTATAACACCGAATGAATAACGATCGGGACACTAGCGCCTGCAATATTGATGCTGAAAATTACGTGGAAACACAACAGAATAGACGTGAAAATCGATCACTAACACAGTTTTTGTTTAGTTGTTGTAACACACAATACACTCACAGCTACAAACGCAACATAACCTCACAAGTTGTGGATAGTAATGAATGGTCAAACGTAACCAAAGGCCCAAAATGCCGGTCGCTTGCGCATGTGCTACTGGCGTGACTGTAGAGTGGCTCACTCTTGGTGGCTCTGTATGATACTACATGCGTAGATTGATGTATTGTGGTTGTGTTTGAAACTTAGAAGGCACTAACAAGGGGGGAAAATCACATTTTGCCCGTAGTTTACGGTTATTTATTTCGGACTACCTCATCTGGTTAATCCGGGACCTGGATGATTCGGGTCCAGATAAGCCAAGGTGTACCGTATATGATTTCATAGGCCGAAAACGACAATGGATCAGACAAGGCAACCGGCCTGAATATTATTTGCCAAATATGGCTATCTAGCCTTGTTTTATCAACAATTTAACTGCGCTTTGTTGGTTAAAATTTGAAATTTGAGCGTGCTTTGTATGACAAAAACTATGCTTTACAGCATTTTATGCTGTAAACAGGAATAAAAAACAGGAACTTGAATTTTTTGGCTGAAACACAGAGCCAAGTGTTTTTACAACATTTCCTGGATTTTTCCAAATTTTCTGTGTAATAGACGCGTTTTCCCAGTTAACAAAAATCCAACATAATTCCAAATTTTTCCTGAATTTTCCGTCTGTCGTCACCCTGAATGTTTGAAGCAAGCTCAAGGGCTTGGTTTGAACTTTAAAACTTAACATAAGACCAAAAGTGAACTTGATTTATGGTAGTAACTGTCGTTATGAAAAAAATATTACAAGTTATTTCCATAAGAAAGCTTTATTAACACGTTCAATGCTGACAAACATGTTTAAACATAAAAATCACATGAGTTTCAATGTTAATTAGAATACGTTAATTAACGTACTCCGCACCCAACGTGTTAATACAAAAACAAACTTCCTTCAGTTAAAACAGCAAAACTCAATGATGTATACAATGATTTAAACAGGTGTTAGCTGCACAATGACAGTGACAACACACCCAATTGTTGAAGACACTGGCAAACATAGCAAAACTGTCAGACAATATTTTCCATCAACAAATGTTTTAATTCCTCTTTGAGAAGATGTCCCGGTCAGCAAAATAATGTATTATCAGATATTTGATACACAGTGCTGTAAATACTATTAACTGATAACAAATATTCATAACCACAAATCTTGTTTAAGTTTACACAAAATAGTTATTGTTATCAATAATTTTTTTAAGTTATCTCAAGAGTTTACAAGACTATTATATTTTGACAAACAACATGAGTACCCTGTCAATTTCTGAAAAAAAAACTCCACTGCATAAAAAATTCGCAGAATCAGAATCCTTTTCTCAAGTTGTACATGAATAGTGATTAGTGTCACTCCGGTAACTAGAATCTAAAAAACCAAAGATGGACTAGCTGAGAAATCATTTATCATAAAAAATGTAATATATTATAACAACTTAAATATTTTTTTAATAGCATAGACTAGTTGTAATTTGTTTGATACGGAAGGAATCAAAACTGTTCTACTTAAAGTGCAGAGTCCATAAGTTATTTAGAAAGCAAAAGTTAAGAAAAATCTTGTCTTTAACTATTCTTAAAAATACTCAGTGCTGAACCTGAATAATTAAACTCTAAAAATGATATGTTAATTTAAACGGAGAAAAAACAAATTAGTAAAAAACTAAACTATTGCGTTTGAGCTAAAAATAAAAGCTTATGTTTATAAACAACAAGCTACCACCTCGAACACTGGGCTCAGATAGGTTCACACTTATTTGTGATTATTAATGATTTCCCAGACTTTCCCTGATAAAAAATGTCAATACTGCCCCGACTTTCCTTAACCAAAAATTTTGCCTGTGCACTTTATTTACAGTAGGTAATATTTTTTTTTAAATATCGGACTCCAACTTCCACATAGTTGTGCAAAGGTAACCTGATTATTTTTTTATTTCAATATTCACAGTTTGTTGCTGTCCAATACATTTGTTTCAGTACCAGTTGTGGATCACTTCCTCTTCGTAACACCATAAAAACCAATTTTTAAAAATCAATAAGCGTTGATTTTTTTCACAGTATTGCTTTGCGTTTACGATTAAATAAAAAAATGTCTCTGTCTTTTGGCATTTTCCCAACTTTTTTGTGAATTTGTGACTTTCCTTCATCTTTTTCAAATTCCCTGACTTTCCAGAAAGTGTAATGTCATAGTTTACCTCTGCTTTCGAACGCGGCGATGACGACGTAGCCAGATGACATGTTGAGAGTGGGGATGAGCTGTAGCAGCAGTTGCAGTATCAGCGGCATTCCTGGCCTGGCCACGTGCTGCTGTAGGCCACCGAACGACGTGAACCACACCACCATGCCCACACTCATGGCCAGAGTAGCTGATAACAAAGACGCATGTATTACTACCACATACACATTACTACCATTACTATTTAGATATACAAACTCCTGATTATCCGGGGGAATGACCGGTTGGAGGCACAGGTAACCCTTAACTACGGTAAAAACAAAGGGATTCAATACATTGAACGTTAAAAATATAATAATGGTTTATTCACATTTTTATACGACAATATAGAGTTTTAATGCAATTTAAGACATATATATGTAAATTAAATACTTTAAAAAACTGGAAAATGTACCAAAACACCGAATGGTATTTAATAGGTTAAAGTTCTCTAAATATGTCTGAAATATTCAGTGAGAGTTTTTTGTCCCAAAACTACATCAAACAGAATGCTAATTACCTCACTGAGGGTCAAAAACGTGTGAGGATAAACCACGGGAGGGTGATTGTTTTGATTGGTTTCTATTTTTAGACATCAGTCCGTTGCTCTGCCCAGCGCAGGTGCAGGTGGCTTGAGCAGTGTCAAGGTCATCACTCCCTAGTACGCGACCACGGATCATTATGGAGATGACAGACTCTCAGATTACGATGTACTTACTAAATTGTATTCTGATGAATAAAGCAAACTTTACGATTCTGGAAATAACCAAATCAATTTTTATTGTTGCTCTATTTATGTTTAGAAGGGAAAAGTAAAAATAATACAAATAAACCTTTTGTGACCCCGGTTGAACTGCAACCCGACTAGCACGCTCCCGGATAATCGGGAATTGACTGTAGGCCTACTTGGTAACAAACCTCAAGGCACTAATTATTTCACACCTTCAAAATTTGTATTAAAATCTATAATTATTATTGTTGAATTTTGACATTTTTATAAACCTCCACTAAAAATTCCCACAAAGCCTCCAACAACTTACGTTTCAAGAAGAACGAGCTAATGGCAAAGCAGTAGAAGATGCTGGCCATACAGAACAGCAGGAAGAGCGCAAACACCACAGTGAAGTCCGTGTGGGAGATGACTGGCCCCTTGGTCGGGTCGAAGTCGTGGCACAGCAAGAACGTGATGACGCTGCAGGCGATGACGTAGACCATCAGTCCATTCAGGACCCAGCCCGCCCACACCATCCACGTCTGCAGCCCCATCATTTTCATCAGCTCCTGGAATGACGGAAATGTTGCGTTAACAGTTCGCTTGGAAAGAACCGACGCTGACTTTCCACCGACTTTTGCAATTTCTGAGAGGATTTGGTATGATCTAAATGCTTTGCTACAAACAAGTCTTCGGTACCGGTACATTCAAGGTTCATACTTTTATTTCGTGCATGATTTCCCCAACTAAAAAAGTTAATTTTCTCTGACTCGTGACTTGGAATGAACACTTTTTTATAATAGGTAATCATTTTTTGAATATTTCTTTTATCGGCCTCCATCTTTTCCATATCCAACCAAACTCCCCTGTTTTATTTTTTTTTAATTTGAACGTTTACAGTTTGTTGCTGTCCAATACATTTATTGCCTCACCAGTTATGGCCCACATCCTCTTCTTTTCACTATAAAAACCGATATAACAAAAATCTAAGAAGTTTTTGGTTTTTACACAGTATTTTTTCGCTTTTACGATTAAATCAATATTTTCCCCTGACTGATATAACATATTAAGCATTTTCCTTGATCTTCGGCGTTTTTCCAACTTTTTCCCTGACTTTCTAGATTGTTTGAACTTTGGAGAGGATTTTTCTTGACCTAAATGACTTGCTACAGACAAGGGATGTGTCGGTTCTTGAAGTCGGTTGTCGGTTTTACCGGTTTTTACAAAAAGAAACGAAACCGAGAACCGATGGTCAAATGTCGGTTTTGGTTTTTCACTGTCAGTAAATGCTCGTATTGGAAATAAGTATTATTATGTTGTACAAATATCGAATGACAAGCTAAACAACGTTTATAAGTGGTTGAAATAAGACTCCTCCCGACAACTAATCACTTTCCTTCCAGTCCCAAAATAACTCTCAACCAACACGAAAGGAGAATTGACACGAGTTCTATTTATGGATGTACGAGAATGGAGAAAACAGAATAACAGATAAGGAAGCAAGGTGAGGGGCTTGGGGAGGGTTTGGTTGTGACAAAAGGTTGACCTTGACAGGTCCCGAGCGCAATTACCAGTCACTGTTAAACATCTTTCTCTCTGAATACGGAAATGTGCTTTTTTCCCATTATAAATTTAAATTAAACTGATTTTATTTTATATTATTGAAGGATACTGGTGAAATCAATATTAAATTGCAATTGACAAGGTTGTAAATTAATTCCAAATTAACCATAAAATATCTAGTAATAATTTTAAAATGGTTACATATGATTTAAAATTATATACATTATTTTAAAAAAATCACTTAAAAAGGTACACGATAGAGCCAATTAGGAATTTAGTATTCTTCTGCTTCAACGGGATTCATTGTTTTCAAAAACTCTTAGAGGCATTGAATGACAGGTACTGAAAGTGAGCAAAAAACTACCTGGAGCCTAGACACAACAAAATGCCGTCTGTCTGTCTGTCTAGGAGTATTATTTGTGATCACTTCCTTGTTTAAAATGTTCTGGTATGGATTTTATAAACTAATCTGTAATCTATAAACTGTATTTACGATTAGATTCTGGGTTTCCAAAGTCTGCAAAACTAAATTTCAGCAAAAACAGGTAAACTTATTTTAAGGTTAGGCCTACAGTAGGCTAAACTTAAACCTTAACATCTTAACAAAGTTTAAGTTTAGAACTTGTTCTGAACTTGATTTTGAAGGTTCATTTGTGATAATAGCAGATTTAAAGTTAATTGTAATTTGTCTTTATAGATCACCCAATGGCAATCCAGAGTTATTTTTGGAAAGATTAGATCTTCTTTTTACTCTTATATCTAAATGGATGGGTTATACAGTAGTTATTGGCGGTGATTTTAATTCGCCCTTTGATATTTCAAGACCAGATACTGAACCTATGAAAAAACTTGTTAATCTTTTGAAACAAAACAACTTATATGTTACTAATTTTAAACCTACAAGATTTAAGTCATGTTTAGACAATATATTTTCAAATTTACAGCCATCAAACTATTATATAAATGTTGTTAATTGTGCCTTTTCGGATCATGATGCTTTATTTTTTATGTGTGGTACACAAGAGGTAAACACCAGTACTGTGGGGCTTAACCTTTTTACTAGTAAAAGAATTTTTAATCCAGACTCCATGTATGCATTTTTTGATTTGATGTCAGTAGTTAATTATGAATCCAAACTTAACTATGACCTGTCTGCTAATGAATGTTTTAATATTGTTTTTTAGAACTTTGACGCATGTTTTTAATCAAAGTTTTAAGGTTAAGAAAGTCCGAGTTCTGAATTCAAACTCGAAAAATAGAAATAAGTCTTGGTACACACCTGAGCTGAACTTACTAAAACAAAGATTGTTAGCATGTCATGATGTGTATAAAAATACGGGTTCAGCTAAAACGAAAAAGCTATTGTCTATTTTAAGAGCAGAATATAAAAAAGGTTTGAAGGAGGCTAAACTTGGATTCAATGCTCAAATAATTGAACAGTCCTCAAATAAGTGTAGTGCTGCTTGGAAATTGATCAAAAATTCCAACAGTTGCAGTGTAGCGGACAAGGTCGAATGCCCGCTCTCTCCTCTTTTGCTGAACAATTTTTTTCATAAATTCAATAAAAAATATATCATCCAAAATAGTTCAGTCATCATTTAACTCAACTCAGCTTTTTCAGAATCACAAAATAGTAAATGCAAATTTTAGTTGGAAGTGTACGACAGAGGAGGAAATTGTTTCAATTGTAAAGAATATGAAAAATTCTCCTAGCCTTGATATTTATGATTTCTCTAATACATTTGTAAAGCAAACAATTAGTCTTTATTTGCGGCCGCTCACCTTTTGTTTGAACCGTTGTCTAGAAGAGGGTTATTTTCCTAATGAGTTTAAATTATCAAAAGTAATACCTATTTTCAAAAATGGTAGTAGATCTGATCCAAATAATTACCGTCCAATATCTTTAATCCCCACACTTGCTAAAATATTTGAGTACATAATCTTTAATCAAGTTTATAGCTTCTTTGAAAGTCATAAATTTTTTAGTAATTTTCAGTTTGGTTTTCGTAGTGGTTGTTCTACTATAGACGCAATTGACTCTATTGTGACACAAATTTTAACAGGATTTGAAAGTAACAATTTTGCTTGGGGCACCTTTTGTGACCTAAGCAAGGCGTTTGATTGCATACCTTTTGAATTACTTTTCAAAAAGCTAGAATATTATGGCATTCGTGATAGCCAGCTAAATTTATTTAAAAGTTATTTTTATGATCGTAAACAATCAGTTTGTGTGAAGGGTGAGTGGTCGCCGATGACTGATATCACATGTGGTGTTCCTCAGGGATCAATACTTGGCCCTTTACTTTTTATTATATATATTAATGACCTGCCCGCCAATATCAACTCTCTTTCATACATGTATGCTGATGATACTGCGTTGTTAACATTTCATTCTAACATCAACGAGCTCAAATATCTAGTAAAATCCTCCTTAAAAGATGCTTCTGACTGGTTTAGTTCAAACAATTTCCTACTTAACAATGAAAAGACTCAGACAGTTATTTTTTCTTTAAGAAAAATCCCTGATGATATCTTAACAGATCTTGAACCAGTTAAGTATTTAGGAATGATGTTAGATCATAAGCTTAGCTGGGCTCCACATGTTGATATGGTGACCAAAAAGATATCTAGAGTTGTATTTTTATTACAAAGATTGTTAAATTTTGTTCCACAGAAATATGTTATATCCTCATACTTTGCATTTTTTCAGTCAGTTATAAGATACGGTTTAATTTTTTATGGTCAGTCAAGTAAAACTAAAGATATTCTTCTAATTCAAAAAAAGATTGTTAGAATATTAACAAATTCTCCAAGGGATTCCCACTGTAGACCTTTATTTAGGGACCTTAATATTTTAACTGTATACAATCTATTTATTTTTGACACTACCCTATATATTTTTAAAAATATTGATAGTTTTAGATTAAGATACAATATCCATTCTTATACAACAAGAAGTCACTTTAAAATTGATATACCTTATTGCAGGTTATCGAAAACTCAAAATAGTCATGTAGTTTTAGGCATGAAATTCTACAATAAGTTACCCAACTCAGCTTTTAATGTATCTTTTAATGTATTTAAAACCAAGTTTTATAACTGGCTGATTTTAAATCCTTTTTATTCAATTTCTGAGTTTTTAAATTTTAATAATTGTAATATTATATTTTGAAGTAGCCCATTACATTATGGAAGGAATTGTTTTTATTATTGTCTTTGTTTGATTGGAATTTGTATTGCTGATCTGGATGATATTTGTCATATGTTTTGTATTATTTACTATGCAATTTGTAGAGATTGTTTATTATTTATGGTGTTTAATTTTGACTTTGTCTATAACCTGTATAGTGTTGATGACAATAAATATTCATTATTCATTATTCATTATTAAGTTACAGATTATTTAGACTAGTTACTGCCCTAGGCTAACTTTTTATTATTTGGCTAAACAAGGTTTTAAGCCTAGGCGATTAATTAATTTTGTAAAGGCCCATAATATTTAATTTAAATTCATTTGATTTGTCTTTGATTAATTACTTGTGACTTTCTAACCAACTCTTCTGCGTAGTGTCTCTGTAGCAGTATTTTTGTAAACCAGTGAAATAAAGTATGAAATAGGGATTTATAGGTACCGGTGTATAATAAATTAAAGTTTTTTAGACAGTATTTCAGAATCAAGGTAGAAACTTAAATTTAAAGTATGGAAGAGACAGTTATTAGGTAAGTTCTTTGAAAAATAACCGAAACCGACAATTGTTTTTTGTTAAAAACTGGACCGAAACCGAATTGATAAAAAGTGCAACCGACCCATCCCTACTACAGACTAAGTCTTAGGTACATTCCATCTTAAATTAGTAAACAAAATAAAAGGTAAGAGAATTAGAGGTTGTCCGATTGGAAGAAAGGCAAGGATGGAAAGGCTATGGGAGACAGGCCGAGGTGGAGACAGTTAATGGGAGAGGCAAAAATTCTTTTACGGTTGAAAAGGAGGAGTGTTAATTTCTTAACATAAAATTATCATCACCAACAGCAAATTTTAAACTAAGGACATTTTGAGGCTCTGTTCTTAAGTCACCATTTCTTTAAGTTCCAACATTAATTACTGATCAAATTGAAAACTAATATTGTTGTGTTTAGGGGAAACAAATTTTTGTACCAAGGAAAAACATTCAGAACCTACATATGCCAAAAGCATTTCAGGTGCATCTCAGAAACCAACATAGGGTGG
This sequence comes from Allygus modestus, assembly GCA_963675035.1. NCBI lineage: Eukaryota > Metazoa > Arthropoda > Insecta > Hemiptera > Cicadellidae > Allygus > Allygus modestus. Next base: position 475,139,472 of record OY776112.1, read on the forward strand.
TCTGCCGTTACACTTTAGACACATAAATAAGCGAAGCAACAGTTACAACGTTAAAGCGTGAACAAAGAAGATCTATGGGGACGAACGCTACATTTTAGTAAACAAACTTAAAAACTGTTTATTTAATTTAAATGAAGTCAGTTAAAAACATGTGACATAAACCCAATAAAATATTTCTTCTATTACAATTACATGTGAACTTTAAGACCCAGTGGGGCGTAACCTAGGAGGAATTTTGCAAATCTCTCTAAAGAAAAACCTTCTCCTCGGTATCACCTAGCTACTGGCCAAATTTCATATCAATCGGTAAAGCCATTACACTGTGATGCCGTTACAAAGAAGTGACAAAGTGAGGGAAAGAGAGATTCGCTCAATCAGAAACCAACATTACTTCCCGTTGTGGTTTATGATAGTGATATCAAACCAGTGGTTGATAACACTAATGTTATAACAGTACACTTGCCTGACTCTGGCTTACCATTATAGTATCAAATATTATCCAAACCAATGACCCTTCTTGACATTGCAATACTTGTTTCAGATAACAACAGATAAGAAATAATATCCGACTTCAAAACATAAATAACTTAATTCTACATTAATAACAGACTTTCCCAGTTTTTGTGTTGTCGAAAGACAAAGTATTAAATTTATATTCAAGCAAAATTGTACCAGTAGCTCAGAATGTATCTGTTTGAAAGTAGCGAAAAGTAATTAAAACACAATTAACTGTAAAATAAATAAGGACCTTTTGAACCCTGTTTTATCCTTCACTAACCTTGACACCAGACGATTTTTCTTCTACGACTTTTTTCAACACAGATATACTTATGGTGGTGAAGCTGAGCATTGTGAAGAACGGCATGAAAGTCTTGAACAGTTCACTGAAGATGTCCACTGTGTATTTTGGAAACGGAAACTTTTGAATGGATGTCTGAAAAAAAATACAACATTAAGAATTTTAAAAATAACATTTTACATGTTAATAAATAGGGAAATATCAAAATTGAAGGAGCATTTTTTATAAATATACTGTTCTTGTCGAACTATCAAGGTGATTATACAATTAGTCTTTTATGAAGTACCGTACTCTCCTTCTTGAGATTTGTCCTGTCAAGGCTATGCTGACTTAAACACGTCTATAAAGGTATATGGTTTCTTCAAAAAATCTTGAAAAGGATTTTGGACCCTCATTGACATATTTTGTTTTTTTAATAGTAACTGTTACTCAAACTAGGTATCTCGTTAACGCAGGGGTGGATCCAGAGGTCATGTTTGGGGCAGTCACCGAAAGTTACCCGTCCCTCTCCCCCTGGGTGGTCCCTGGCACCCCATTTTTTTAAACTATATGAAATTATACAAAGAATGAAAGTAAATTAACATAATATATCAATAACCTTGTACTCAAGAAAAAAAGCAATCATAACTTTATAAACGAGCTAAACAAAAATTAACTTTAGTTCTAATGCGCCCGACCGTAAATAAAAATAACAAATATTTAGGCATTACAATTTTTTCTACGTCATCTGTAGGCATCTAAGAACAAGTAAGATGCCTAAAATAGAATTTATTTTAGTAGTTACCCACGCGAAAAACTATTTACAAAACGAATTTGAAATCTGCAATACTGAACTATGCTACGCGAAGATATAATGAGGAATGAGGCTGACAGCCAAGGTCAACTACTCGAAAAATAAAAATGTCGTACCACATTTTTACCAAAATAAAATACCTGGCGGATGAGCTTCCGCTTGCATGCAATTTAATCTTTGTTTCCTCTTATTTTATTAATATAATTTGAGGCACTTTTTGCTTCTAGCCTAGCTACTGGATATTTATTGCCTAGCAATGGATTACGCGGTTTTACACAAAAATAAACCTAACCTGTAAACAAAACTCAGCTGACAGCAAACGACAGTAGGCGGACGAAATCCATTAAAAAATAATCACTGAATACAATGGTAGCAACCTTTGCTGTGTGTGGCTAAAATCAATGAGCCAGATGTTATATCTGGAGTCACTACTCTCTGACTAAATATTTTCCAAAAACGTGCCGTCAACACAGCCATTTTTCTCTATTATGTTGTCACTTTGATGTTAACTGGACAACTGGACCAATCAGAATATAACTAATAGGAAATAAAATAACTCTACCACCAAAATGTCAAAAACACATCTGGCCAACATAACGACTATAAACACATCGGCACGCTTTTTCACCACAGAGTGGTGACTCCAGATATAACATAGAACTCAGTGGCTAAAATCTACCTCCAAGACCATGTTGAAAACACTGAATTTTCAGTCTGCCAACTGGCAAAACTGCAACATCGCAATCCTCGGGAAAATCCATGTTTTTGTAAGACACCTTTAGGTGAAAGACGTGGATCTAAATAATGTGTTACAAACTACAATGGAAGTTTAAAATTTCACCTGTCTAATGGTATACATTTTATTCCATATATCAAACGTTTAGGCGCATTAGTAACAATGTAGACGGGAGCGGCAAAATTTGGCTCTGGGAACTGGAAAACGGGGTTTCGGGAGGCTTTTGCTACTTGCATTTTAATTCGGATTTATTCAAACTTCCATTGTATGCCAGGATAATAAAGTAAAACACAATAATTCTTAGGTTTGAGGGGGGAGCGACCGCCCCTACTGCCCACCTCTTCGATCCACCCCTGCGTTAACGAATCAAAAACGTATATGTTACAAGAAAAACATTTTCTTAGAAATAGTGAAAGTTTTGTAGTTTGGAAATGAAAGGGTAGTGTAATGAAAGTAATTTGATTTGTTATTAATATTTCAAATAAACTCTTACGCAATTCAAACTTTACATGGTAAAAATAAAAAACTTGTATGCATGTACTAAACCTAACAGAAGTTTATCTTTTTTATTGAATTTTTAGCATCACGAAAACACCTAAAACAGTAGGCTACACAATTTCTTATCTCAGGTGATTACCCATAACCAGCTTTCCAAACCTATCTCTTGCCTTTAAAAGTAGTTCAAGGTGAACACAGTCACGATTTAAGCCGAACATTGAAAATATTAGCAAATATTTTGGTTAATATATACACATTCTAACTACTTATTTACAAATAAAAATAGTTGTTACTTAACATATTCACTGTTTTCAATAAACACGCCAAACTTACTTTAGACACATCCTTGATAGTGAATCACAATAACCTAATTTCCTTAATTAGATACAGAGTCAACTTTCAAAGGAATCACACAAATTTAATTTAATTATTTTTACGTGAGGGAAGTAACATGGTACTTTTTAAGATCATCAAAGATAATCGTGTAAATTTAGTTACTAAAATTTAAGTTCTAAAATAGTTAAATGCCAATCATTATGGTTCACCAAATCTCCGCCACACAATACTAACACAAGATGAAGTAAACTAATGTTACCAAATACCCGCACACTTTCTAAAATCAGAAAGTGGCAATAATAATTGTTTCTGTACGTGTTTTTTTTCATATTTTATCTCTTCTCTTGTTAATTTCTTTGAACCAACTAATTTATAAAACTGTCGATTATAATCCGAATTGATTCAAAAATTAACAATTTAACTGCAATTAATTATAAGCTTTTATTTATTAATCGTTATTCCAGAATATCCTAGTAAAAATCTTATTTAGTTTAAGGACAAAGTGTTTTTTGTTCTAACATTATACGAGCAAATAATTAATTAACTGATAAAGCGTGTTATAACATCAAATCATTTCTGTAAATTTAGAGTTTTTTGGAGTAAGAAACAGGCTGTTAAACAATATTTCTCAAAAGAAACTTACTTCGAACCCAGACGAGGATTCAGATCCGCTGGCCACTTTGATATAAGCGTTATCAATTGCCATCTGCACAGCTAGGAACCCCTTGTAGAGGTAGTTATCTGCAAACAATGTGCAAATAAAGTATCAACATTATTATTTTCAAACTTAAATCAAGTTTTCAAACTAAGAGTGATGACTACGAAAGTAGGAATCAAAATAATCTACTTATTAAGGAAACCCATTTTAAAATTAATTACAAAAACCCTCCTTGAAATATAAATTAATCTTGAGGAAATAGTCAATTTTCTGCTTACAATAGTTATTATTAAAATACCCCGTAGCAGCAAACCTGCGTACTAAGCAAATTTCCAATGCAAATATATGTATCTTAATACCACATAAAGCCACAAACCACGTTTCATCAATATACACTCGTAAACAAACAATTTTTGATATTTTAATTATTCTCCATAAAAATAACATGGCGGCTGAGTATGCAGGTTTGCTGAAACAAGGAACAAAAAAATGGGTTTTATACAAATATCAATATAATCCAACTAGGTGAAGCCACATACCAAGTTTTATTGAATTATGTTCATAATTAAGGGAGGCATAGTATTTTACTTTTTCTCTATAAGAATAACATGGGGGCTGAGTACGCAGGTTTGCTGCTACGGGAACCATCAGTAAAATTTTGTTTGTGCTAATGACAATAGACCACAACCAGATGAAGCCATACCAAGTTTGGTTGGTATACTTCATAAATAAGCGATATATAAAATCATACATAAGAATAACATTGGATAACGTACTGTGTTTAGCACTTTTAATATCTGCGTGACCAATTGACGTAGAGCAATGATCAGAACACCAAATTGTGTGTTTTTTAAGCTAAATCCAATGGTGAAAAACAAAATTTGTCTTTTTCAGATTATATGCCAAAAATTCAAAAAACACATTTTTGTGGTACAAAACCCCCCAAAATACCTCTTCGGATAGATCAATCTGTCTGGTTTTCGAACTTAGTCATAAATGTTGCTTTACACGTGTGTGCCAAATTTCATCAGAATCGGACAATTTTTACGAGAGTGATCGTGCTCACGGACACTTTTATATATATATATATATATATATATATATATATATATATATATATATATATATATATATTTACAGTTTAGAACGAATGGTGTTTTTGGGGTCTGGGGACCTCAAACGAAAAGTTATCGTGGTCCTGGGGGCCTAGGTCTTACCATGCCGACTACGGTAATAGCTTCTTCCCTATAGGGGACATTCGCTAATATAATATTATTTTCAAGCAAAGTGAAAGTAAAACTATGAATTTAAGTTTACATAATGTTTGGAATAACTACACAAATCAGAGGAAAACAGCATTACCAATATCAAGAGGAAATTTTAAATTCTATTCATCACATTTATTATGCCAATCTTTAAATTTCCTATTTGTTACATGTGATTTATTTCAGCCCCAATACCAATAAGTTTGGAAAGATCAGCAATCTAACATATACTTTTGCAATACAAAAATAAAAATAACTACTTACCCCCTTGATCGGTTGGCCCCGCAGGTAAGAACTGCGGAAACAAATCTTTCGTGTCCCATTTCGGAATAGTGCTCCGAATTTTATATTTAAAATCCTTTGGAATGTCAGAGCCATTTCCAACATTCTCAAAAACTATTCCGTATCCTATGTAGTTGGTGAATGTGGAGACATTTTCATATTTCAAGTGGAAAAACTCTTCCAGCTTATATTCTGATTCTAAGGCATCGAAAGAGTCTGAAAAAAATTATTACAATTATTCAAAAGACATAAACTTGTTTTTATTTGTAAAATCAAAATCCGAAATATGTGTAACGTATTCACAACAAACAAGTATGTTGATTGAAGAAAATGTAAGGTATTTTAATTGTATAGGTTAGCAAAAACATAATCGGGAAATAAGAAAATAAAGTAGCCTAGCTTCTGTGATTGAAAAATCTACTAAACGGATTATTTTTTAAAAGGCACTTTTAATTTGTTTAATGCAGCTGTTATTCTTTCCCATTTTAACTTAAACAGAATAGAAAAGTACCTTTATGTCAAACTATTTAAAAGATTGTTTAAAAAAATGTGAATAAAATATATTGAATAAGAGTTAACTAAGTAATTTTGTCAAGCTAACAGAACCCTTCCAAACACTTTTACGACTTACCTAATTTTTTTGCTTTTTTCAAGTAAGCGACCAGTGTGTTGTTCAACTCTTTAATGACGCTCCTTGTGAACGGTGTGTCTGGGGTGTAGGCAAAGTTGACAACATCGTGGTGTATGAAACTGGAAATCAGAAAATTAAATGTAACCTTTTTTCAAGTTAACTTGTACAAATAAGCAACGAAACATTTCCATCTATTAAAAAAAATTACCATTAAAAAGTGACGGTATTTTCTTGCCACACTGAGGGGGGGGGGTTCAAACATCAATTCCCCTTTGTCTTTTCTAGTGTTTCAGCTTTTAATATATTCAATTAAAATTGCTTTAGGTATCCGAATTACCAAAAAAGTAAAATAATTAATTAAAATGTTAGATACATTCCTACTAAATGTCAGCTCAATAGGTCCATTAATTACCAAACAATGGACTCACGAACTTTCAACTTTATTATATTAATAGCATATTAAAATAGGCTCTAACTTAAAATCATTGACTATAAATACCGAAGTATTTATAGTCAATGTTAAAATCAAAGAAAATCGTAAAGTTAAAAATCGTGAATGCAACAGTTTTGAACGTGACAATTTCAGTATGCGTACCTGTAATCTCTCAATTTTTTCTCATTCAGCAGGGGGTTGATCTGCACTGGGACGTCGTTGGCCTTCTGTCCGATAACGTCGTTCTGCCGCATCCACGCGACCAACCAGAACAGGAGGATGGGTAGGACCAGCTCTATCAGTGTGAGGAACCAGTGCCGCTTCCTGATTATCAAGTTCTTCCACATCAACACCTGGCATTTCCGCCAGAAGTAAGACATCTTGGCGCGTCGGTGTTCCTTCTCCTCCCAGAGTTGGTCAGTGCTCTGAAACAGAGTGTGAGATTAGCGACGTACACAGAGGGGAAAGTGGGGGAAAATCTGGACAGAGGAGGATAGTTAAATGTAGAGGAAATGAAGCAACTATCAATTAAAAGGATGACACCTTCCTACATCAGGAGAAAACACATCTTTTATGAAGAAAACCCATCCCACAATCTTTTACCAGAAGAGAAGACATCAGGAAGTTACATGGACAAACGCTTAAGACCGCACACTCTGGATGGTTATCAAATTGACCCTTCTGTTCAAAAGAAGAATTCCGACATTGGAGGGACATTTAACCAACTAATGTTCCATACCTTAATAAATACTATTGTAATTTAGTTTTTTATAACAATTCTGAATGTTTTGTCTATGCACATTTCTTGAAGAAAAATGATAATAAAAAGATTTGATTGAGTGACACACTAACAACTGCATAAGGTACTTTGCATAATCATTATATATGCTCTGAATTGCACTGGTTGATGGCTTATGAATGTAGAGGATTGAGACCTTCATCACTTTATGTGTTTTCAGCAGTCAAAGTCAATAGACAGGAGACTATTGTCAATAGGCTATTGTCTTTACTGTGCATAAATCATAAATCATTTGTTGAGCTATTGAACTATCACATGTAATAGGCCATGTCAAAATAACTACGGACAGTCAAGAAATGTCTTTAGGTAGCACATTAAATTCCTCCGTACAATAGCTAGGATGATTCAGCAAGTAACCTTTTGTTTTCCTCTGGAAAACACAACTAGGGAGGCCTTTCAGAGGTCTTGGTAATTGTTGAACATCTTTACAATTTCATCTTTAGCTCTACTTATTAGGTAGCTATAAATTTTAATCTCAAAACACATCAATCAAAAATTAAATTTTTTATTTTCTGTACGAGACCTCTCAAATACAATGTATTCACTGTCAGGTAATTGAACAACTAAATTTTAGATTTATTTGTTTTGTTTACATACAATTTTGTAACCTAAAATTTAATTGTGTTAGTACCCCGACAATAAATACGTTGTATTCTAAAGGTCTCGTACAGAAAATAAAAATTTAATTATTGATTGATGAGTTTTATTTACTTGTCACAGAAAAACTAGTTCATACACTTTGAGAGCCTACACCTTGGAAATCAAGCTACATTTTATTTCTGAAGTCATACAGATTTCTGAAATTTACTGGAATTCATTAAAATTTCACAATCTACAGATACAACTGAAGCCTGACCTACACTACTCATCAATACCGCTTGAATATTCGGCCGAACATCCTACTGAAAGTGTTGTTTCAACTTTTGGTTAAAAAACAATGCAACAACACAAATCACACAAAAAATCATAAAAAATAAAGAACACGGCTCCAGAACTGCTGAATTGTTAAAACGTACCATAAAATAAAATGGAGTAAAAATAACATTTTAAATAAATAATTAACATTGGAGTTTCCATCTGTTTGTTCATCTATTACGGTTAAATTACCACCTTAACCTCCATCGTATAATAAATAAGGACTATTGATCTCCTGTGGTTGTGATGTAAATGAGCCGAGTGAGACGTTATGTTAACTAGCGACTTTAAACTTCTGGAACACGTTTTTAGTGCACAAGAGTGACAAGAAATAAACGAAAAAAGTACATAAAAAAACAATAATCTTGTGATATCTTTATTTTGAGCCGTAAACCAAGAGGTGCAGTCACGACCACTTATTGACGCAAGGCCTGTAAGAATCAATTCCAATAGATATTGATTGGTTTATGTATGCCACACCCAATTATGACTCCGCCCTTACACTCCCGCAATGAAATGAGATATTTTACTAACAATTTCCATCACAGTTTTGAACAATTCTGTTGGAATATTACAAAATCATCTGTATCCTAATATTTCTTGACGAAATCTAAATTGATAAGTCATCAGTTTCAAATATAGCCTACATATTACGACATATTAGCTATTACCCTTTGTTGTAGCAACTTTCATTGAAAAATGTGTCAATTTATTTTTGAAATAAATTATCATTATATATGGTTTATGGTCAGCCATGTACAGGGAATAAAAATAAAAATTGATTCCTTGAATCTATAAATACCCCCGTCGCAGCAAACCTGCGTACTCAGCGAATTTCCAATGCACAATATATGTCTTAATACCACATAAAGCCGCAAACCAAGTTTGATAAAAATATATTCACATATAAGCGATTTTAATTATTCTCCATAAGAATAACATTGGCAATGAGTACGTAGGTTTGCTGAAACAAGGAACAGAAACAATTGGTTTTTATGCAAATATAAATAGAATTTAACTAGGCGAAGCCACATACTAAGTTTCATCAATATTCAATCATAAATAAGCGCTATATAACATTCTGGTTATTCTCCATAAGAATAACATGGGGGCTGAGAAAGCAGGTTTGCTGCAACAAGGAACAGAAAAATGTGTTTTTATATAATTATCAATATAACTCAACCAAGTGAAGCTACATACCAAGTTTTATTAATTATTTTCATAATTAAGGGAGTCATTACATTTTACTTGTTCTCCATAAGAATAACATGGGGGCTGAGTACGCAGGTTTGCTGCTACGGGAATAATCAACAAAAAATCAATTTTTTGTGCAAATATCAATATAACAGTACTACGTGAAGCCACATACCAAGTTTCATCAACATACATTCATAAATAATCGAGATATCAAATTTTATTTATTCTCCATAAGGATAACATTGGACAACGTACTGTGTTTAGTACTTTGAATATCTCTGCAACGGTTGGGCGTAGAATCACAATTTAAACACCAAAATGATTGTTTTGTGGAACTGAACAGATTGTTAAAAGCAAATATGAATTTTACATTAAAATAAACTGAGGAAAAGCCAAAAACCTTTTTCCCATAAGATTAACATGGGAGATTTTATGAGCAGGTTTTTTTGGATTTTCTCCGCAACCACTTAACCTAGGTTAATAATTCAAAATACTAAATTATTTGTTTTTTTAAGCTCTATAACATGATCAAAACCAAAATTAAGTTTTTTAAAAATTGTAGGGTGAAAAGTGGAATACCCCCGTAGCAGCAAACCTGCGTACTCAGCGAATTTCCAATGCATATATATATGTATATTAATACCACATAAAGCCACATACCAAGTTTCATCAGTATACATTCATAAATAAACGATTTATGACATATTAATTATTCTCCATAAGAATAACATGGCAGCTGAGTATGCAGGTTTGCTGAAGCAAGGAACACAAAAAATGGGGTTTTATACAAATATCAATATAACTCATGTAGGTAAAGCCACATACCAAATTTCATTAATTTATTTTCATAATGAAGGCAGATAACACGTTACTTATCCTCCATAAGAATAACATGGGGCTGAGTGCGCAGGTTTGCTGCTACAGGAGCCTTGGGTAAAAAATTGTCTTTTTGAGCAAATATCAATGGTCCACAACCAGATGAAGCCGTATACCAAGTTTCGTCAGTATACGTTCATAAATAAGCGAGATATAAAATTTTTATTTTTCTCCATAAGAATAACATTGGACAACGTACTGTGTTTAGCACTTTCAATATCTCGGTAACCAATTGACGTAGAGAAATGATCAAAATACCAAATTGTGTGTTTTTTTAAGCTGAATCCAATGGGAAAAAATAAAATTTGACTATTTCCAAAATGATATGTAAAAAATTCGAAAAACCCATTTTTGGGGTACAAAACCCCCCCAAAATACCCCTTCGGATGGAGCGATCTGGCTGGTTTTCGAACTTAAAGTCATAAATGTTGCTTTACACGTTTATACCAAATTTCATCAAAATCGGATAATTTTTACGAGAGTTATCGTGCTCACGGACACATATATATATATATATATATATATATATATATATATATATATATAGATATATATATATATATATATATACAGTTTCGAACGAATGGTGTTTTTGGGGTCTGGGGACCTCAAAACGAAAAGTTATCATGGTCCCGGGCCTAGGTCTTACCATGCCGACTACGGTAATAGCTTCTTCCCTATAGGGGAAATTCGCTAACTATAGGGGAAATTCGCTAAAACTGATTTTTGGAAAATTTAAAACCCCCATAAACACCCCTTCCCATGATCCGATTTTTCTGGTTTTCGAACTTAAAGTCATGAATGTCATTTTACACATTTGAGCCAAATTTCATCGAAATCGGACGTTTTTTACTCAAGTTATCGTGTTAACGGACACACACATATATATATATATATATATAGATATATATAGATATATATATATATATACATATATATAAATTTGAACGAATAGTGTTTTTGGCATCTGGGGATCTCAAAACAAAAAGTTATCATGGTCTTGGGCTTAAGTCTTACCATGAGACCTACGGTAATAGCTTCTTCCCTATAGCGGAAATTCGCTAAAATAGGAATTCTTTTTACAAAGTCTGGCAAAACATTGTAAAACTACAGAACACAAATTATAAAGCTGCTTGATGGAGAGTTGAAGTCATTTTGTTGGAACAATTGTTTGAAAAGTATAATAAAATATGCTTAATTAATTTACATAGGGCATATTTTAACTGTTATTTCACAATCACTGAAATATTTTTTTAATCATTATCTTGTGTTACCCCTATAAGAGCTAAGCTTCTGAAAGGAGTAGTTGAATCTGTGATGTTTTGTTAATTTTTTAAATGAACAGTTAAAATTAATAAAAACGTGCTTCCGGTGGACACACACACAGTAAAGGATAGGTAAAAAGTAGCAAAACACCTGATCAGATGTGCAACTCACAAAGAATCCACCCATCCCGTCAGCTTAGACCCGAGCCGTCCACCGTTTGCTTAAGGTTCGCCCTCCCCTTCAACTCTGCCACAGACAGGTGAACCCTCCATGAGTTACACATAAAAACCACCGACTGTGACGGGATTCAAACCCTCGGGGGTGTTACCCCCGGCCGGGAAGGTAACGCCTTAGACCGCACAGCCACTGATCAGACTAGCAGCTGTAGCGGACCAGGCGGTATTAGAACTTACGCACTGGATGAGGTAAGTTCTAAACCATTCAACTAAAATTTGTTACCGACACAACTGATTTGGGTAAGTATATAGATAATATTTAAAGGCTCACATTACTTCCAGAACGTCAGGTTTTACAATGCAACACCTGAGAGGGATATAAAAATCAATGTTTACTTTGTTACTTAGTTGTCTGTTTATCCTCTATGTGCTCCTTTACCACTCATTTGATTGCGATGAAACTTTGCATGGTCATTCAGGTTGACTGTAGGTATGTTCCTAGCCACTAATCAAAGTCCTAGGACTTAGGGCTTCGCCCCACTGGACTTTGAAATCATCAATGTCAACCTTATGGAGTAATGATTTTATTTAAGTTTCCATGGTAACAATACCAATGGGAAAAATGGGAATCAATGGTAGTCAAGAAAAACCACACCAACGAAGTCACACCGGGTACCAGCTAGTATGAAATAAGAATGAAAGTTAGCCTACATTCTATTTTTAGCGAATTTCCCCTATAGGGAAGAAGCTATTACCGTAGGTGGCACGGTAAGACCTAGGCCCGGGACCATGATAACTTTTCGTTTTCAGGCCCCCAGACGCCAAAAACACCATCTGTTCAAATTCATATATATGTATATATTTTTAGAAAGGGAAAAATACATTGTTTTTCCCAAGTTAAACAATATTAACAACTATCAATAGAAGCTCCAAGGTCGCTAATAAAAGAGTTTTATAAATAACAAGTGATTAAGACTACATTGTGTAATGCATGTCATATTCGTATGGGCCAGCTGACGTTGACATTGACTTAAAAATGTAAATTAAAGTTTAACCATGGTGAAGATTTAAAAGGTTTCAAAATAAATCAAATGTCTAGCCATTAATAACAAAACCCTCTATTCGGCAAGATAGATTTAAACTCAATTCAAGAAATTGTCTTAAAATAAATTCTGAGGTCATGTTTGTTACGATGATATAATGTGTAATTTCTTAAAAATTAATAAATATTAAGAACATTAGCCTAGTGTCAAATTAGGCAAATCAGCTTAAATAATTCCTGGAGGATTAGAACTTGGTTTAAATGGTTCTTTACCCCATTACTTCATTATATTCTTTACTATTGTAAGTGAGCCTTTAAATATTATCTATATACTTACCCAAATCAGTTGTATAGGTAAAAAATTATAGTTGAATGGTTTAGAACTGACCACAATTAAGGAATAACAAAATAGTCAAAGGTCGGAAAATACCAGATGAGGTAATTTTCTCACAACTTTTAACGATGCACATTAATTCTAGAACGTCACGTTTTACAGTTTGTGAGAAGGAAAAATACATTGTTTTTCCCAAGTTATACAATGTTAACAGAAACATTAACATTAACAAGTTAACAAATAATTATGAAACATTGTTAACAAACTGTCTACAAGACGGTTTTATAAATAAAACGCGATTTAGACTGCATTGTGTAATCCATGTCATATACCCATGTCGTATGGGCCAGATGACGTTGACATTGACTTAAACTTGATTATAATACCCCCGTAGCAGCAAACCTGCGTACTCAGCGAATTTCCAATGCATATATATGTATCTTAATACCACATAAAGCCACATACCAAGTTTCATCAATATACATTCATAAACAAACGATTTATGACATTTTAATTATTCTACATAAGAATAACATGGCGGCTGAGTATGCAGGTTTGCTGAAGCAAGGAACACAAAAAATGGGCTTTTATACAAACATCAATATAACTCATGTAGGTAAAGTGACATACCAAATTTCATTAATTTATTTTCATTATTAAGGGAGATAACACGTTACTTATTCTCCATAAGAATAACATGGGGCTGAGTACGCAGGTTTGCTGCTATGGGAGCCTTTGGAAAAAAATGGTTTTTTTGAGCAAATATCAATGGTCAACAACCAGATGAAGCCGTATACCAAGTTTCGTCAGTATACGTGCATAAATAAGCGAGATATAAAATTTTTCTTTTCCTCCATAAGAATAACATTAGACAACGTACTGTGTTTAGCACTTTCAATATCTCGGTAACCAATTGACGTAGAGAAATGATCAAAATACCAAATTGTGTGTTTTTTTAAGCTGAATCCAATGGAAAAAACTAAAATTTGACTATTTCCAAAATTATATATAAAAAATTCGAAAAACCCATTTTTGGGGTACAAAACCCCCCCAAAATACCCCTTTGGATGGAGCGATCTGGCTGGTTTTCGAACTTAAAGTCATAAATGTTGCTTTACACGTTTATACCAAATTTCATCAAAATCGGATGATTTTTACGAGAGTTATCGTGCTCACGGACACATATATATATATATATATATATATATATATATATATATATATATATATATAGATATATATATATATATATACAGTTTCGAACGAATGGTGTTTTTGGGGTCTGGGGACCTCAAAACGAAAAGTTATCATGGTCCCGGGCCTAGGTCTTACCATGCCGACTACGGTAATAGCTTCTTCCCTATAGGGGAAATTCGCTAAAAAAGTATAAAAGGTAGGATGATGAATAGGCAACCTTTTGATTGAGCTTGTGCTAGATGGATTCAACAAACAGTGAAAGTCAGGCAAGGTTGTTCCCAATAAGGCAAAGTAAAAGAAAGCCAATACAAAATCGTGGGGGCCAATAAATATCTGCCTTAACTCAGAGTGTTTGTTGCATATATCTTATAAAAGTTCTGTAAGAGGGGCTTATTCAGCAGTCCAACTTTGGTATCAAAGAAAGTTCCACTTAATAAGGCTAAACTAGTCAACCAATGACATTGAATTTTTAGAAGTATTTAATAATACCAAGCAATGATATATTGTGTAATACTAAGCTATACTATGATCCCAATAACAACTAAATAATATTTCAGAACCAATTTTGTTACTACGGTACAGCTTATGCAACGATTGCACAACTATTAGATATTTATTAGACATTTTGAAAACCTATACCAAATACATGTGTAATACATACAGGTCTGACGGAATGGCCTAATTGAGTCACTGTGTGTGTGTCACCATTGCAGCTGTAAATGGCTATGATTTCACTTGATTGGGCTGTCATTAAAACCCTTACTCACTCATTAGGTCTAATGTTACTGTTTACTGTTCTCCCTACACGCTGCACTCAAACTAGCACTTGGAAAATGAAACTTTCACAGTCTAAACCGTATCTGTATTCAACACATCGTCCTGTGGCACAGACAAATACTAAAATTAAACTGATTCATATCAATCTCATCAATCAAGCGTTAATTATAGTGCTTTAAAAGACAAACACTAGATCGTACTGGGATAAAGCAAAAGAGAATATATTTTTTTATATAAGCCTAAGTGGTTTTAGGAGTTCTAAAATAAATAAAAATATAACAAATATATTGAAAAATCTTTAAAAGAGTAAATATACAACAATCTCATTAATTTTTTTGAAGTAAACAATTTTTCTGTAAATCTCAATTTGTCTCCAGAAAGAATATGAGTACAAATACAGCTTTGGCAGAGTTTGTGATCTTGATCAGTAACCTGGTTGCCTTGGACGGGTCAAGGAGTACTGCTGGTGTATTCTGTGATCTATCCAAGGCACTCACGTGTAAACACGAGTTGTTGGTGGCTAAACTGAACAACACTGACATCTGGCATCTCAGATGGATTAATTCATAAGTACCTGGGGGCCGAGCTTTGCTCGGGGAAGGCCAGTCAGTTTGTTTAGATGACTTGGAGTAATATTTCACCACTTCCCCCTACTGATAATCAGATTTGTATAACTCATTTGCCTCTTTTCTACATTTTTAAGGTCAATCCAGTTGTTATTTATAGCTCAATGAACCTTTGATTTATTTTACTACTCTATTTTTGTAATCTTCACTCAAATCTTTTAATCTCTGCTCTCGGGAAACCACATGTTAATAATCATATACAACATGAGTATTACTTTGACAGTTCCCTGGTTGATTATGAACAGCTGTTACAATTCTTTTGTTTTGATTTGAAACTCTTAAGCCCAATGTTAATTTTTTTAACTTTTCATTTTAGTTTTTTTACATTATTTGATTTTTCCTGGGGATGAGGCCTGTGTAGAACTTATTTTTATCCCAGAAATTAGTTATTTTGAACATTTGAAGGAAATCGTTGGAGCCGTTTTTGAGATCCGTGTCGCAAGCAAGCAAACTCAGAGTATAGGGTAGGATTTAACAAACCGTAAACAAACATCTATTTTAACAAGTTGGCCGCGTCAAACATGTTTAAACATGTTAATTACAGTTTGATTCCATGTTAATTAAAAAGTTCACCGGTGACCGGCCCGCACCCAAGGTATTAGCAAATGATTCAAATATCACTCCTAATGGAGATGTGTGGGTTTTGGTAACCCCCAAGGATCAGCCTTGGGAACTGGTTTTTCTAAGTCTATTAATGACCTACCAAACAGTGTTCAGAATGGGTTACAGTAGCTAATTTGCAGATGAGACCACAGTTCTAGTACAGGCTTAAACACTAGCAGACTAAAAGAAGTATTACTGAGACACTCAAGCAATTGGAGACATGGTTTTCTTTAAATGGTCTTCTTTTGTATTAACACAAACACTAAATTTGTTTAACTATATTGTATTGAACAATCAGATAATGACTCTTTATATTGAAATTGTCATAAAAAAATTGGAATGAAGGCATTCAATTAGACACTGACAAAGGTTATATTGTGTCATATAACTTGATTTTTAGATATATGACTTGACTTTATGATCACCTATTTTACCAGCTATGCTGACACAAAAAAGTACTGTTCCCAATAAAGAATCTAAATCTGAATTTGAATCTAGATAGTAATTTATTTACAGTTCACTACTAATTTATACAACGTAATGGACATACGGTTAAAAGTTATGAGATTATTAATCTTACCATTATTATTTTAGGGGAATGGTCAAAGAAATGACACCAATGTACATGATAACCAAGCATTAGACGTTTGTTTTAAAATATAAATATGTTTTAGGCCGATTTGACTGTTTACAAATTTCTATTTCTTCAAAAGAATAATTTGACAAAGATGATTTTCAAGCCGAAACATCTGCTGCTTGATGAGTACTACATGTAGAAAGAAATTATACATGTACCAAAGTATTGTCAAACAAATATTAAGATAGGGTGTGATGGGCAGATGTAATCTGTTTTGACAAATATCTAAATTTATATAGCCTATTAAAAATAAGTTTATAAACCTGTAGAAGGGAAGAGTGGAGCACAAAAGGGATCGATTTAACATTTCTATTGATTTCAAGGACATTATTCTTCACTATCAAGTATTTTAACAAACAAAGCAGATATGAAGTATAACAATGCAAACTAAACCTTTGCAATCTACAGTGGTCTGATTCCATTGTGTCTGGTCATGGCTGATGTTCAGATTTCTAAAGGAAACATTTTTACCTTTAAAAAAACAAATCTTTGTCCCGTTCTCGGCACAGGGATCTCCTAGGTTTATATATAGCAAGACATTTTAAAGATTTCACATTACAATCAGCTAACTAATAAAATAAACAAATAAGATTAAAACCCATGGGACTGTGCTCTGAAAGGGGATGTTTTTCAATATCTCGAAAGGAAAATTTAGAGGGTGAGGGTTTTTTATTACCTAAAAACTAACCAATGGTTGAAATTTGACCAAATATTTGTTTAACATATACACTTAATTACCTATATAGTTAACAAATATCTGAAAAAAAAGTTTAATATTTAGCGGGTTTTGTAGCGCTCATCTCTCCCTCCCTCTCTCTCGCTTCCCCTCCCCATCCTTTACTCCCAGGTAATTTTTTTAATGTGGAGTTAAAACAGATAAGAGAAGGTCGATACCATTCCAGTAGTCGGAAATATTTTTTTATTTTTGAATCATCTGTTCTTACTGTTGTACTACATATTTATTTTTAAAATACAGCTGTTTATTAGATGAAAAGCATAACCAAAAGCAGAATGAATGTTCCCTTAAGAATAACATGTAAACTTTGAAAGCCAAAAGAGCATAGTTCTACACACCCAAACACAAAATTATTTAATTCGACACATCTCCTAACAGTAATTAATAAATATGCCAAGTTTCATAGTTCTACAATGCCGCAGATCCGAGAAATCGGTACCACAAAAATTTCCTTAGCCTATAATATAGATACCAAAGATGTACATAAAGTATAGTTAGAGGTTTTAAAATCGCCGAACAATAATCAAGAAATGAATATCATAACATTGATAATAGATATAAATTGCTAAGGAAAAAGTCCCGAATCTTGTCCAAATTAAGAAATAAACATACAACGAATTTGGCCTCTTAGTTAGTGTGGAAATTATTACATAGAAAAGAAACAAAATACTCCAATTGCAGCAAACCTGCACGCTCAGCGAATTTTAAATGGTTCTTCAGGAAGTCATGAAGCCACTTGCCAACTTTAATCAAAGCATATTAATAAATAAGCGACATATGACATTTTATTTATTCCCCATAAGAAAAACATTAAGACTGAGTATGCAGGTTTGCTGCAAAAAGGACCACAGAATCTGGTTTTTATGCAAATACCAATGGATCACCTCCAGATGAAGCAACATACCAAGTTTTATCAATTTATGTTAATAAACAAGCAAGATATCACATTTTATTATTCTCTATAAGAATAATATTATAGCTGCTGAGTACGCAGGTTTGCTGCCATGGGGACCACAAAAAATGAGTTTTGTATGCAAACAGCATTAAAAACCAACCATATAAAGCCACATACCAAGTTTCATTAATATATGTTCATTAATAAGC
This sequence comes from Allygus modestus, assembly GCA_963675035.1. Classification (NCBI taxonomy): domain Eukaryota; kingdom Metazoa; phylum Arthropoda; class Insecta; order Hemiptera; family Cicadellidae; genus Allygus; species Allygus modestus. The sequence goes on from OY776112.1 coordinate 475,158,188, forward strand.
GAGATATACAATTTGACTTATTCTCCATAAGATTAACATTAGACAACGTACTGTGTTTAGCACTCTCAATATCTCAGTAACCAATTGACGTAGAGCGATGATCAAACTATCAAACTGTTTGCTTTTTAAGCTAAATTTAATGGTGTGAACCAAAATTTGAATTTAAAAATAATTATACATAAAAAGTTCAAAAAAACCCATTTTTGGGGTACAAAACCTCCCCAAAACCCCCCTTAAAGTAGAGCGACCTGTCTGATCCTCGAACTCATGAAAATAAATGCTGCCTTACACGTTTATACCAAATGTCATCAAGATCGGACCATTTTAACGAACGTTATCGTGCCTACGGACACATATATATATATATGAATTTGAACGGATGGGTGTTTTTGGCGTCTGGGGGCCTCAAATCGAAAAGTTGTCATGGTCCCGGGCCTAGGTCTTACCATGCCACCTAGGTGGGTTTCTTCCCTATAAGGGAAATTCGCTAAAAATAGAATGTAGGCTAACTTTCATTCTTATTTCATACTAGCTGGTACCTGGCGTGACTTTGTTGGCGTGGTTTTTCTTGACTACCATTGATTCCCATTTTTAGTGAAATTCCTTTGGAAAGTGAACTATTAGCATGACCAGCACGGTGAAACTTAAGCCCGGGACCACCATAGAAGTTCCTAACGTGACACCCTGAACACGTTTTGGGGGGTCGTTCAAAATGTTATTTATATATATATAGACATATGTTTGCACTCTAGCGGTCACATTTTTTGTTTGATTTACTTCAAATTTGGTAGGGACGTTCCTTTCTGTAATCAGTTGGACAAGTTCGTTGGGCAAAATAATCGGAAAACTCTAAACCCCTTGTTTTGGGGATTAATCTTTCAAATTTCGAGTTTTTGGGCCAAAAAAGGGTCATAAAAGCCCCAGATGTAATATCAATGCATGTAAAAAGATGGGAATTAGTGAGGCGAAAGTTTTAAGCTCTCTCTCGTCATTCTAGCATAAATATTTACTGAGTTATTAAAGAAAATGTGTATCAACTAAACACAGTACGTTGTCTTATAGGGGTTTTACATTAGAAAACCCTGTTATTCCTTTGTTAGAGTACTTTTATCATCCCCAGCAACCTCACGCCTACTTTCAAGCCTGTCTGGACAATCTCCTGACCTTATAATGCACAAAATTGTATTCCCAGCTTTGCAAGTAAATGAAACCAGGAGTATCAGAACAGCCAAAAAATCAATGTTTTCAGATTTCAATAAAAATTGGACAAATGTATGTTTTTACACTTATTTTGAGCTTTACAAGTTTTTATGTGGAAATTCACTTCCCTCACGTCAGCGTGCTGCGTGCGAACTCGTTTCCCATTGGTATTGTTACCATGGAAACTTAAATAAAATCATTACTCCATAAGGTTGACATTGATGATTTCAAAGTCCAGTGGGGCGAAGCCCTAAGTCCTAGGACTTTGATTAGTGGCTAGGAACATACCTACAGTCAACCTGAACGACCATGCAAAGTTTTATCGCAATAAAATGAGTGGTAAAGGAGCGCATAAAGGATAAACAGAAACAAAGTAACAAAGTAAACATTGATATTTATATACATAAACTAGCTAGCACCCAGCGTGACTAAGTTCGTGAGGTTTTTCTTGACTACCATTGATTCCCGACTAGCAGCTAAAAAAAGGCACGAGCCACTGGAAGTGGTGACTTTGCCACCCGAAGGAAGCCGAACTCGTTCGATGACGAACAAACTATCCGCAACAGATGCTTTATTACGAGAAAACCATGTGTCTTACATTACCAGTGAAATGTAATATTTTCAAATGTAAACACGGGGTAAACCTACTTACATTCTAAAAAATTAAGCTATATTTACGAAAAAATTATAGTAAAATAACCTTACCTAACTCTGCAGAGCGCTGTATGGCGGCTCTTTTCTTTGTATCATACAGTATAACAAAAATGGGTTTGTGTAAAATATAACAAAAATTGGTACCTCAAAAAGTAAACACGAAAACGTAGAATTGAACCTGGGACCGCATGATCGTGAATCCAGTGCCATATCCATTAGACTACCATAGCGTATCGAACTAAGTAAAAGTTACAATTCATCAAGCAGCAGACGCTGTGATTTTAAAATTTGCAACAGGCAGCGCTCGGTGTGATTTCGAAGTTATACACCTTGAAGCAGCGCTCATGTAGGATATGTCTCCTCTTCCAGTGGCTCGTGTCTTTTAGCTGCTAGTGCCTTTTTTTAGCTGCTAGTTTGATTCCCGTTTCTTTTAGCGAATTTCCCCTATAGGGAAGAAGCTATTACCGTAGTCGGCATGGTAAGACCTAGGCCCGGGACCATGATAACTTTTCGTTTTGAGGTCCCCAGACCCCAAAAACACCATTCGTTCGAAACTGTATATATATATATGTGTCCGTGAGCACGATCTCTCGTAAAAATTATCCGATTTTGATGAAACTTGGTAAAGCAACATTTATGACTTTAAGTTCGAAAACCAGCCAGATCGCTCTATCCGAAGGGGTATTTTGGGGGGGTTTTGTACCCCAAAAATGGGTTTTTCGAATTTTTTACATATAATTTTGGAAATAGTCAAATTTTATTTTTTCCCATTGGATTCAACTTAAAAAAACACACAATTTGGTATGTTGATCATTTCTCTACGTGAATTGGTTACCGAGATATTGAAAGTGCTAAACACAGTACGTTGTCTAATGTTATTCTTATGGAGAAAAATAAAAATTTTATATCTCGCTTATTTATGAACGTATACTGACGAAACTTGGTATACGGCTTCATCTGGTTGTGGACCATTGATATTTGCTCAAAAAGACAATTTTTTACCCAAGGCTCCTGTAGCAGCAAACCTGGGTACTCAGCCCCATGTTATTCTTATGGAGAATAAGTAACGTATTATCTGCCTTCATTATGAAAATAAATTAATGAAATTTGGTATGTGGCTTTACCTACATGAGTTATATTGATATTTGTATAAAATCCAATTTTTTGTGTTCCTTGCTTCAGCAAACCTGCATACTCAGCTGCCATGTTATTCTTATGGAGAATAATTAAAATGTCATAAATAGTTTATTTATGAATGTATACTGATGAAACTTGGTATGTGGCTTTATGTGGTATTAATATACATATATATGCATTGGAAATTTGCTGAGTACGCAGGTTTGCTGCTACGGGGGTATATTTTTCTTCACAGTCATAACTAGATAACGGCTGGATGGATTTTAACGTTTCAGGTTTCAAGTTATAGGTATTTTTACTTAGATTTTCTTATAGGTCTCAGAATTTTAAGAAAGGGTATCCCTTAAATACCGTAAAGGGCTGAATTTTCGGAATAGTGCGCTATCCGATGGCGGAAGTCTAAACTACGTGTTGATTGAAAGTACGTTTCCGCATTATTATCAGATGTAATCATCCGTTTTGATATCAGATGCTTTGTTATCTACATATTTAAAAATCCTGCTTTTTGTTCGCCCACTTCCTGAAGTTAATACTTAAACGATTTTGATTATTCTTTTTTTATTTAAAGGTTAATTTCAAGTTTTAAGTTATTGTCGAGCCAGAATTTCGATTTAGGCCCAGGGCTCTGCCCCACGGGACTTCTAAGTTCCCATGTTCCCATATGGAGGAGAGTTTTATTTGGTTTATGTCACATGTGTTTTACTTGATTCAATAAACAGCTGTTACAAGGATTATATCCGCAAAATATTGTGGGGGAGCAGCTCGTATTTGTTTACAACTGAAGTAACCTTTCGTTGGGTACAAACTTGCTCGGATTCGAGCAACAGGACAACTAGTATTGATAAACAGGTACTTTATTAATCTAAAAATCTAAAATTTTGTATAAAAATATGTAAGAGTCAGAACAATAAAAGGTAAATAATTACTTATTATTGTTCTGACTCTATTGTATTTATATTTATATTATTATTGTATTTATTGTATTTATATTTGCATAAAAACCAATTGTTTCTGTTCCTTGTATCAGCAAACCTACGTACTCATTACCAACGTTATTCGTATGGAGAATAATTAAAATCGCTTATATGTGAATATGTTTTTATGAAACTTGGTTTGTGGCTTTATGTGGTATTAAGACATATATTATGCATTGGAAATTCGCTGAGTACGCAGGTTTGCTGCGACGGGGGTATTCCCATTTACTATGGAAACTCAAATCATTACTCCATAAGGCTAACATTGATAATTTCAAAGTCCAGTGGGGTTTCAATCCTAGGACTTTGATTGGTGGCTAGATACCTTCCTAGGGTTAACCTGAATGACCATGCAAAGTTTCATCACAATCAGATAAGTGGTACAGGAGCGCGTAAGGATAAACAGATAAACAATTATTTTTATATAGAGCTGAGCTAGTAATGAGGCATTATAATATACTTTTTAAGCAAACAATCAATCAGACAACAGTTTGAAATAATGGGGGATTGGTGACTTGCCTATTAATATATAACACTTTTTTATTAGTTTGCTAATTCTTTAACATCCTACATAAAACTGACGTTTCAATTTAAATTCTTAACTTGCAAGTCACATAATATTTTAAGACATTCTGAGAAATAAAAATATCAGCATCAATTGCTCCACAAATTGCTTTTTCCAAAAACCAAAACTAAATTTAACCAATTTTTCAAACTGAATTTCTATGAAACATTTGCAAGCATTGCATTAGCAAATTTGCACAACTTAGGAATAACTGTAGTCTTAATGAACACTATTTCTGATTTATTGTCTTGTTTAGTTTGTCTTCCATAAAATAAACTTTCAAGCATTTTCCCTGCTTTATTGCACAAGGGAGTAAAATAATCCAAAAAAATTAAATATTAAGATAATATTTATATCAAACTAATCAAAAATCCAACATACCACTAAAGAAGCTATGTCGTACATGCTGAAGAGATCGATATTACACTTATTAGCGGCTGAAAACAAATCCAAATCCACATCCACAAGGACAAACACAAACACACGATTCAGGTATTGAAGGAAAGAACACTTTCGACACGTTTCGAAAACGGCAGACTAGAAATTTGTAACGAACCTCTGGAGATAAGATAACCACAATAAATTACACCGCAGTTTACTGAAGAAACACATTTACAGTTCGCTGTACACGGCTTGATAAGACACACCACCCAGGAGCCATGCACCGTGTCATAACATGTTAAGCGTGAAACATATTCTGTAGCATCACTCTGCATTAGTGTAAACAACAGTTGGGTTAGTAATGACTGATTTCAATTTGAAACATGAATACGTCTAGATCAATACATGTGTTACATAATGCAATTTAAAATTTCATAATTAATTATCTCTATATATAATTCCGTAAGTCAAATTTTTGTAAAGAAATTGTGAGTGACTGGATGGCCGTAGAAGGATGGGAGGGGTATCATTTTAAAGGTCTTGACGTGAATTTTGAGGGAAAACTATTCATTTTTCTTATTTTTTTACCATAAATTCGCAACAGAATAAAACTTTTCCCATTAAAACAACATGGGGTTTAATTTGTTTACATCTTTTGAAATTAAAACAGCTGTGCCACAGAGTTAAATTAGCCTTTGATATTGATACCAGCTGTACTTATTCAGTTTGTTTACTTTTAAACTACAGCAATGTATAGTTGTTTAGGAATGGACATTTTATTAAAAACATAAGACAGTATAATAATATTATATTATAATGCTAGAAAATCAGTGCTTATTTATAAATGACCAATGAAGGTTGATAAAAAATTTATGTATTTTGGTTTTTTAGGGGCTTTTGCCCCTACAAGCCCCTAGTTATTAATAAATTATTCAAATTATTATTTAAAAAAGTATAATGGATAAATTTTGATGAAAATATTTACTCAACCTTGCTTTTCCATATGTTGTTGATTATTGTCTATTTAAACTAGGTATTGTACATATTTGTACTATAATGTTATTTCAAATTTGTATAAATTATAATCATGTTTGGTTTATTATATACCTAGTGCCTTGGGCATAATCTCATTTATTATGACACCAAAAATTAACCAAAATGGGATGCATTTACTTATTTTATTATTTTATGATTTATATTTTTTTAGTGATTTAACAGTGGGTCTAATCCAATAATATTACTCCAAAGAATAAAATAAAACTTATATTAAAGATATTTATAAAGAAAACTAATTTCACATCAGCAATTTCCTCCTTTACGAAAATTAGAAAAATTGAAATGTATGGATGAAATAATAAAAATTATTCACCTTTTTAAATTTAAATTCTGATCTTTAAATCTAACTTTATATGTTAATGCAGGATAACTAACTTAATATGTGATGCAGGATGTTATATATATGCGGGATGATTCCAACTTAGTAGTTAGGCTACAGGTAAAACTGCGAATGAAGTAGACATTACAGCTAACATCGATCTTGTGTGGATTAATAATTAGCAATAGAAATTTGTTTCTAAATTTTAAAATGACAAATCTCATATCTTTTCATACAAAACAACGAAGAAACAAACCTAGGCCAGACGTAACAATAGGGAGGCTTAAAATCTCACAATCAAAAGAAACAAAATTTCTAGGGTTATTTATTATTAGAAGAAAACTTGACTTGGGAATGATCACATTATAACTATTCAAACAAATTAATTCAGGGGTGTTTGCTCTTAAAGCTATGTCTAGAATGGAATGATTACTGGAAACATAAAATCCATTTATTATACTTATATACGTTCCCAAATATCCTTTGGTATTGTATTGTATGGGGCAACTAGTAACAGAAATTTGCTAAGCATTTTAAAACTAACAACAACAAAATACGAATAATTGTGAACTTGAACAATTAATGGTTAAAAACCCCCTGGCTGCCAATGGAATGAACCTTCTTTCACATTGTATCTGCTCTTTTATTTAACTACCCAACTATACAGTCAAGTTGTGACTCATCCTCACTTTGTTGCCCACTATGTATGTAAATTTATGACAGTATAGTGAGCTCTCTCTCGTTTAAAAACAAAGATAATACAAAAGAACAAATACTTGTGTAATCACTTTAAAAATTCAGTAAAATGAAAGACAACTGTTCTGAATGCCTGAATCTTGAAATGTGGGATGAGTCACGCTGGGGTGACATGTAAATTTTGATTTTTTTTAAATAAAAATACTTAATCAAATCAAATAAAATCATTATTCATAAAATATATGTTATGTATATTGAATGGCGTCACCAAAACTTATAGCGTCTAGACTAAAAAAATAAGAAAAATTGTATATCTCACTTATTTATCAACTTATCCTGATGAAACTTGGTATATTGCTTCATATCGTTGTGGTATATTGATATTTGCACTAAAAACTTTTTTTGCCGATAGTTCCCGTAGCAGCAAACCTGTGTACTTCAGCTCCCTTGTTATTCTTATGGAGAATAAGTAACGGTTATCTCCCTTAATTATGAACATAAATTAATAAAATTTGGTATGTGGCTTTACCTTCTTGAGTTATATTGATATTTGTGTAAAACCCGATTTTTTGTGTTCTTGCTTCAGCAACCCTGCATACTAAGCCGCCATGTTATTCTTATGGAGAATAATTAATATGTCATAAATCGTTTATTTATGAATGTATATTGATGAAACTTGGTACGTGGCTTTATGTGCTATTAAGATACATGTATATGCATTGGAAATTCGCTGAGTACGCAGGTTTGCTACTACGGGGGTATTATATTATTTTTTGTAATGATAATTGTCTCAAAAATATGTTGCTCATGTACAATTAAAATCTTTAATTCTTCAAATTTATCTTGTGTTGTTTAATTGTAACCTAGTTTCATCATGATTCTAGTTGCTCTCTTTTGCTGTTTTCGAACGCCATCCACATTTCCCTTTGTTGTTGAACCATAAAGTCATATGGGTTCCACAAGGGGTTGTTTGTCATTTAATTCTCAAAAGTTTTAAGTAGAAATAACATACGATACTTACCTCACTTATATAATTATTTGTTATATGATCATAGTTATACTTTGAAGATTCCTCTGAAGAAAATTTTCTATTTCGACAAATCATGATAAATTGTAAATACAATGTTCATAACCGATTACAAAGTCCCTTAAGAAACCAAAGTACAAGTGATGACAAATAAATATACCTGACAAGGATTGAACATGCATTCATTCATATCAGCAGAGATGCCTATGGAAGAGAAATGATGTATGTAAAACTGGCAAGGAGATACCCATAACTTTTAAAAAGGGCCAATAAATACTGGGTATTCAAACTGTGACATCACTTTTGTCAATAAAACAATAAAAGTATTATGTAATCATCCAATATATTAAAATCTCTTTACTAAGGATTGGAATTTAATTTATTTAGTAACATTCATTTTGTACAGGAAAGTTTTTGTTAAAATGTGTCAGAAGACTGAAGTCATTTCCTAGCAGGAACTGTGCAATCATCTTCAATGAATAAGTTTTTGTTAAAATGTGTCAGAAGACTGAAGTCATTTCCTAGCAGGAACTGTGCAATCATCTTCAATGAATAGGCACCTCTGTATATGAGAACTGCAAATTAATCACAAAAAATAACTTATTCTCTCAAACTGATGTACTGTAATGTAGTCGAGTTTATGTTCAAAAAATGTTTTTCACTTAATTAACAACTTCCGCCTACTTTGCAAACTTAAAAACATCACTTGACTAAAACAATACGTACAGGATCAATCCCAAAGCATGACTGTGTGACTACATAGATATGGACAAATACATATTGTGAAAACTAAACCACCGTGGCAGGTGGGGAACAGGTGAATCATCGCCACACACTAATCAACTGTTCTCAACTAACAAGATCACTGAATACGTGTTTTATCAGAAAACTACATCAACTGTATGTTAGCACCAGACCTAAACAGCTTTTATGTGCAGTAGTCAACCTAAGCAATAAAATAAATCATGTTTTAATGCGTTCAAAGAAAAACGTTTATACCATTAATATTATCTATTCAAGTTATTTATTATCGCTTGTTCATTAAAATCAAACACTTCAAGAAATATTAGTTCAGATATAAATGGTGGATATGGCTAAGCTACGGCAAGTGGTGTCTTAGGAAAGAAACATTTCATAGCATTCAAAAGCCACAGAATGCTAAAAGGATCAAGTCTATATCTTAATACAACTTTGCAACTAAGATTAGCTCTAAATGAATACTAGTAACTCGCAATCAAATAATATAGCTACAATACTAAAAATTGAATGTGAAAACCCACTACTGAACACTGTCTGTCTCAAATTTGTATCAATAAAGGTATAAAGGTACCATCATATAGTATTTTCAAAAAGTGTAATTTTTAACAGTGCACTGTTGCTAATATATCCTGGGGTCCGGTAGATAAGTTAACATTAATTACAATAGGAAGACTATTAGTAGTAGCAGTAGTAGTAAGATTATTAGTAGAAAACATCGTAGTCCTAGCACTACTTTAATAGAAAATGGAAACTGAAAGAATGAGAAAAATTGTGGTTGGCTCACATATCAAATAGAGTACTACTTGAACGGCTTAGAAAAATATTTGTTCCAGTACTACAATCATCCACCGAATATTGACTAGTCGGACAATTTATTTTATATTAGACTTTTAAACTGTCAAATGCAACTATCAAAATTATCGATTCTTTAATCGTGAAATAATACTTAAATGTTTTGTTCAAAAATTTCATTTTCAATAAACTAACAATACATGACAGTAGAAGGGGAAATACCGATTTTAGAAGGAAGAGGAAAGAGGGAAGAAATAATTCAGCATCCTTGAGGAAGGACAGAGTGTCCTAACAAGTACTGTGTGGTCCGACCTCAAACTAACCAGCAGAGGTGTACACCAGGGGTCAGTCCTAGGGCCAGTACTATTTACTCTATTTTTGAATAACCTGCCAAAGTACATAGAACCCTACAGTGAAACAATTATGTATACCGACGATACTGTGCTTTTACTAGCCAGTATTAACATAGAACAGTTAGAAATCGACATGTACATATCTCTGTCAACATTGCGCAACAATACTGCATGAGTAATTACCTCGTTCTCAATGAAAATAAAGGTAAACAAATGTATTTTGGAAGAAATAGGAACATATCAACGGAGCTTCCTAACCTCCAGATTGAGGACGTGCTGAAACACCTAGGTGCAACACTTAACATATCATGTAGATAACCATGTAGAAGATAATCATGTAGATAACCTATACAATAAACTAAGCTCTGCAATATTTGCTGTAGAGAGAACCTCAGCGGTAAGTTCATCATAGGCAACAAAAATAGCTTACTATGCCCTTTTTCAGAGCCACCTACAGTATGGGATAGTTGTATGTGGGGTATCATCAAGTGGCAACTTACGTTTACTGAAATTACAAAAGAGGGCACTCAAGAGTATGACTGGCCAAGGCCCTAGAGACAGTTGCAGGAACACAATTAAAAATGTAGATTTTTAATTTTATTTCCATCTACATCATGGAAACTGTTCTCTTCTGTATAACAAGAGGTCAAACAAGAAATAGAGATGAGCATGGTCACAACACAAGACATGCAGGCAATTTCCACCTTCCTGGTCAGGGAACAGCTATCTATGAAAAACAACCATCTTATGCTGGAAAGAGGATGTATAACAGCCTGCCTGAAGACATGAAGAACAACGACCTGCAAATCTTGAAGAAGGCTATGCGGAACTGTTTTCAAGACCAGGTCTTCTACAGCCTGGAAGAGTTCTTCAACTGGAGGGGCAATGCATGAAAACAGGCTCAAAGGAAAAATTAAAATCTGTATTGTATTTTATAAATATTGTATTTATTCCTGTAAATAGCAAATTGACATGTATTCTAATCTTGAAGATTATGAATAACAAATTTCTGATTTGTTTACATTGGACCATGTGGGGTATGAACATGTAACTACCACTTCAAACTCAAGATGGAGACTTCTTCTCAGACTATCAATTCAGCCTCATTTGGTACAAGGTACCAGTACTTCAGCTGCTTTAAATATTACTGTAGGATAGGGTGATGACCACGTGGGTAAAAAATCCTAGGACAACCATTTTCATCTAACTGATTTGAAATCAATATTTAATGCATATTTACATATAAAATAATTTATTAGTAATGTAGTACTGTTACTAGGCAACCAAGCACAATATTTAGCTTTTTGTGAATTGTTAAAATTGTAACCAATCTGACTTTTGACATTAATTTTCTTTTTCTAATAAAAGTGGGAAAAGTTAATTAAAAAATCAAATTTATTTTAAGCCTCTAAAACATAATAAAACAAAAGAATGCATTCTTTTTCTTCCTTTTAAGTTAATGAACATGTTAAAAAAAATCATAAGCATTGTAATTGAAAAACTAGTCAACTCCGTGCACTCTACTACAGTAGAAGCTCGCTAATCCGGTACGATCGGGACTTTGGCAGTGCCGGATTACCGAAAATGCCGGATTACTGAGTGCCATCTACAAATAGCCTTTATTGCGATAATAGCGGAAATAACACTAAAAATAGTGAGTCAAAAGGCCACATTGGTCCATTATTCCATGTCTTATTGGGGTTTCTCTGATTTCGGCAGTGATATAAAATGTTAAAAACAAACATTTCAACCACAAAATAAATTTACAATACCTATTATATCTTATATACATACAGTATAGTTAGTCCTGCCGATTGCCCGCAAACTCGGCTAATCGCACCCCAAAGGCTCATACAGTGCACAAAACAATTTTGTTTAGAACCCTTAGACCGATGCCGGATTACTGAAAATGCCGGACCATCGGATGTTGGATTAGCGGGCTTTTCCTGTACAATTTCATAAATCCCGCCTAAATGATTTTTCTCAGTTGTCAGAAGGCTATGCAATGAAAATGGGGGGAAATCCATAGGCCACATAACACTTTCATGGTGCAGTTGTTCTGTAGGGAGTGTTAATTTGTTGAAAGTGGGATTAACTGAATTGACATGTATCACATGTAAACTTCGTGCGCTGAATATTTAGGTGTGTATAACAATTTTTTCCTACAACTTCAAATAATACTATTGTATTTATGTTTAATACGTATATCTAAGAGAGTGAAACTATAAACTCAAAACCCTAGTTTTCAGCTAGGCCCTAAAGACAATATTGTCAACTCCGTGCACATTTTCATCTGTCAACTCCATGTTCATGTTGGACAAAAATAGTTCAAAACTTAAGATATAGGTACTAGAAATAGAAAGTTCAGATTAGAAACAAGTATTCTTTGACTATTTTTTAGATTAGTTAATAAAGAGAAGTTAATCTTTATTACAATACTAGCTGTTACCTGGCAGACGTTGTCATGCCTTTGAATATTACCAACAAAAACCAGGATCACCTGTTCAAGTGAACATGCCATTAGCTTTTATGTAAACAACAATATCTTTCCGTAAGCTTTCCCTATGGGAGGAACCCAACTGAGTTATGACGAAATGGATGGCTTAAAAACCTTCTCCGTGAAATTTTACATATAAATACCAAGTTTCATGGCTAACGGTCCAACGTTGTCCGAGTCCATAAACTTCAAATATATATAGAAACAAACAAACCAACATCCTTTTTTATAAATATAGATTACAAAATCAAGACGAAATAAAGTTTGTTAGCATCTTTTGCAGTTGTTTTTATTATTTCATGCAACAACATTTGTTCACAAAACTCAGTAATGATAGGCCTAAATTGTGTGACCACTACTTGCACAGTAATCTTTGACACATAAAGAACACACACACAGATTTTCATGATAAAATATGGTAATTATAGCATTTTTACCAGTCAAAAATGGTCGTTCTAGGATTTTTTACCCATGTGTCTATCATTTTAGTCTCTCTGGTCTTTAACCAGTCAATTCTCATGGAGGCTAACTCACTCAGGGTAAATTATCTTAAGGCGGTCCCACATTTCTCGCGAACACGCCCGAACATTCGGTCGAACTCCAAATGTTCGGAGTATTAGCGAGAAGTGTGGGAGCTGAGCGAACATTGAATATGGGACCGAATGTTCAGTGAATATTCGGGCGAATGTTCAGCCTAACATTCCGACGAATATTCGGGAGGCTCCCACACTGTTCTCGAATATACATTATTGCATCACTGCATCATTGATAGTCAAAAATGTTGTTCTACTGAGACAATACTATAAAACATACATTTTTATTTGTATGCGTACCAAATGTATTTGTTCTGCTTTTAAGTAAGTATTGAATGCCACTGAAGTGGTCGCATTGATTATGAATAATCTATAATTAAATGTAAATTTCTAGTTGTACCATGTGTATGTCAGTTAAATAATTATAGCCATAAATAAGTTATTTTATTGTTTTTTTTGTAAATTGAAGTTTTGTTTTAAGGGTATTTAGCCGCTAGGCTAGTCTGGCGGTGAGGAGCAGTAGTTCTACAAGTCAACACCGCACGCCGATAGGAAGACAACTTGGGCAGTGCTGTGTGTGTGTGTGTATGTGATCTGGCTGGGGGGGAGAGGAGCACGTTCTCCTCATTTCTGCCCCTCCCCCCACGCATCCCTGTCTTTTGGTGTCTTTCTGTCTCCTCGCTTCTTCGTCGGTCCAGGGCGCACGGCCCTGGCCTGCGGCTCGACTGGTTGAGAAGGGTTGGGTTGCTTACTATTTTCCACTGATGTGCCAATGTCTGGTCCGAAGTGTGGTTCGGAGGCCCCACTAACTACAGGATTTTCTCCCTTCGACCCCAAATCCTGCTCGGTCCGATGTTTTGTTCGGGAAAAGGTCCGGTAGTGTGTGGCCGTCTTAAAGGCTAACACGCCAGCGGAGTATCAAAGTATGTAATCTTCGAAATCAAAGATTTTACCGAAACTAAGATCGAAACACATTTTATCGGCCTAAAATAGCAATATATTCTCATTTTGCCTTCTAAAACGTCAATCGAGCCGCATTTTAGCCTGAAAATGGTCAAACTTGGTTATTAGAGAAATTTACTGACCGGGCGTGTGTAGTTGTTAGCCAAAATTGGTAATTTTTTACGATCATTTTACAGCATATTACCACTGACTATATACATGAGTCTTAAATACGACCGCAAATTTTGTTATCGGCTGTAAATTGAGTACAAACCGTATTTATGCCGGAAATGTACTTAATCGCTCAAAAACGGCAATCGGACCGCATTTTCTCGGTAATAAATTAAGCCGGGTCGTGTTTTAAATACCAAAAACGACGTCCGAAACGCATTTTAGGCTGTGTTTTATAGGTAAAAACATAAATTTTGCCACAACATGGTGTTCAAAAACACAAAAATTACTGCTTTTTTTGGTATAGAAGGCCGCGTTTTATTGGCCTGAAGCGGCAAGCGAACCGCATATTATCCACGGAAATAGCAAAACAAAATAGGCAATTTCACAGCATTATATTTGCCGAAAACAACCGTTCCTCGCATTTTAAAGTCCGAAATCGACAGCCGCAACGTGCTTATTAACCGAAAATAATTAATTTTAATGGGTAGGTAAGTTATACATATAATATTTTTGGGAATTAATAGTACAATACCAACGTGATGATTCTAGTGCTAAATACAGTAACTTGTGTAATAAAGCTGATACTAAACGACAGTTCTTATTATCGATCTATCAATCATTTCAATCGCAAATATATATCAAAACTAGCTGTTTCCTGCGGCTTTGCTCACGAAAAATTCAAACACATTTGAAATATTAACCTGACCAGCACTATCAAATATTGGTTTATGTTTTACCATATTGTACCCATCTCTCTCTACTTACTTTGCAGTAACTGACAAACATTTTAACATACAGCTGGTAACATAATAAATGATATCCTCCCATAAGATTTACATTGGATCTTACAGAGCCCGTGGGGTGGAGCCCTAATCTTGGATGTGGACATTATCAGATCTATATGTTAATGTGACATTTAAGCTGCTTCTACAAAACTGTGGCTTAATAGGCCGAGTTGTTTTTGCGTGATGGAACTTCAAATATCCATACATACATCCAAACTTTCACATTTATAATATTAGTAGGATATTGCCAAAATATATATATCGATATTTTAATAGATTTTTTCAATCAAATAAATGCTGGGTTTAAGCTGGGAACAAATTTCTTTGAGCAAAAATGCTACGAGCTCTTAGAGACTTGAAGTAAAAGTATATTTCTTTTAGCATTTTCATCGCGTGTCATTATCTTTATGTCGCAATTTGTTTTTTTTTTTTTTTGTAGGTCATATTTGCCTCTAAGGTTAAATCATTTAATAATAAAAAATAATAAACTTAGATTTAAGTTTACTATTAGTTCAAATAATACACTTAATATTTAAGTTTACTATTAGGTAGTTTTAATTTAATTTGCTTCAACCAACCATTAACCTAATACTGACAACCATTTTTGGATTAACTGTAACGAGGGTAGGCCTACCTCACTTTTTTCACTAGTATCACTAGGGGATAAGTAATCGGTTTTCAATTGTCACGTCTGATCAAAGGTTGCGTTGCAGACTACATTACATATTCAGCTTTTAAAATAATACAGAAACCAGTTGCGGAAACAAATATTCTTATAATATGATTTTTATTGTTAAAAATAGATTGTTTGCAATAAAATCTAACTATTTGTATAGCTTACATTTCTTTTTAGCAAAAAAGCGACAGCCCTCCCAAATATTGTCACATTTTCGCGGTGAATTTCACATTTTGCGACAATTGCGGCAGCAGCTTAAACCCTGTATGCGTGTGGGACGTAAACTAAACTGCAGCCGTTCGCTGCAGCGCGGTCCAGCCCGGGCTATATGATAAATGTAAAAATTATAAATGATTTATCATGATTTATGTTTTTTTTATGATAAATGATGAATGATGATGCATATGCAGTCGCAATCGGCCTCCCGTTACGTTAAACAAAGGTGGTCTGTATAAGCACAGCTCCTGGAGAAGGCACGTGATTTTATGTCGGCGTAATAATTGTTAAACACCCGGAAAATTCAGAATTTTTGTTTAGCAGCCAATTGTGTGGTAAGGCACACCTGAAGTTCATCTTCAAAACAAGTATAAGCATAATAATTTATGTTAATCTATATTAGTGATTCTATATTCTAAGTTATTGACTCAAAACCAAAACCATACAATCTGTTTGGGAAACCATAGGCCTACAATCTGTTTGGGAAACCATACAATCTGTTTGGGATAAGTTTTTAGGTACCTCAAAGGCAAAGGCCAAGCTTGCATGGCATTGTGTAAACTTTTAATTTGGTCCAAGTTGCCGTTTCCTAAGCATTTTATCTGATTTCTATCGACAACAAAGGTGGTCTGTATAAGCACAGCTCCTGGAGAAGGCACGTGATTTTATGTCGGCGTAATAATTGTTAAACACCCGGAAAATTCAGAATTTTTGTTTAGCAGCCAATTGTGTGGTAAGGCACACCTGAAGTTCATCTTCAAAACAAGTATAAGCATAATAATTTATGTTAATCTATATTAGTGATTCTATATTCTAAGTTATTGACTCAAAACCAAAACCATACAATCTGTTTGGGAAACCATAGGCCTACAATCTGTTTGGGAAACCATACAATCTGTTTGGGATAAGTTTTTAGGTACCTCAAAGGCAAAGGCCAAGCTTGCATGGCATTGTGTAAACTTTTAATTTGGTCCAAGTTGCCGTTTCCTAAGCATTTTATCTGATTTCTATCGATAAAAGCAACCTACCCCAGTACTGTTAACATGTTATTTAATAGTTTGTCCAAAGAGGGAGAGATGTATGACAACTGTTAACGTGTTGCGACAAGGAAATAATAAGGGAGTTGCGTTACTTACATCTTAGAATTTCCTGAACCTTTAGAAGGAGCTAGGCTGTTGTGCGTAATTTCTAGCCATAGTAATCCTCGAAACGAGTTTTTAGTAACTATTATTTTCAAAAGTACTTTTACAGGACATTGATATTTTTTAGTGTTGACTGAGAAACTGTTTACGCGTACACTTTCACAATATTAGCCACAGACACAAAACGCCATTTCCCAAAAATGACAATAGAATGGTGGGGTGAGGTGGGGCGTCAGGCGACACACATTTATAAACAAAAAACAAACTTCCTAGAAGTTTATGACAAGGCTTGGCAGGGCAGCCAACAATGCTTCCAAGTTGCATTAAGCACTGAACTTTTAAATGTACTATATTTCTGGTGAACGGGAATTGAATAAATACAAAGCATGTCAACACAATAAAGTTTATTAGGCACTAGGCCAAATCATATTACTATTCGATTACATTGTTCCAATCTATTATACTCAAATACAACTCCTGAGATAATATAACCACAGATGAAGGAAACCATGTTTATATTCATTTGTTTGTGATATAACCGAGGATTTCTATTGGTATTACTGGAGATAACACTGATGAACAAAACTGTGAGACGTTCTTTCCGAATTTTGGGGAGGCAAAGAACTACTCGCTGAAATCGGCAAAGTGACTCAAACAAATACCTACTCATGATTTTAACATTAATAAACTTGTATTTATTTGTTTGCTCATAATTTATCATATTTCACGACAATAGTAGATGCATAAATCAAACGAAAAAAATTAATATTTTTCATCTTTTAATACTTTTATTCCTGTGATTTGCATGAGTAGATTCACTTATAGGAATAAATCAACCAATCAGGATGAGCATAGTTAAAAGAACGGGGAATTTGCCTCATCTGCCTGACAAAATCACCGGCTCGCTTTTTCGAAAAAAATAGTGAAGCAGTGAGCAGTGTTACCTCCAGGTATACAATAAAACTCCCTGGATATAACCATTGTCTATAGATACTGAATATATAGACAATGATATTGATAGTCAATGATATAACTGACGACGCCGGAAAAAGGACGAACAACAAGAAAGAATAAGGAATAGTTCATAGTGTCATAGCCTAAATAATACCGTTTTATATAAATAGGTAGTGCTATGAAAAATACATTACATTATTTAATAAAATTAAGCATATCATTTCTGATATTCTGATTGTTCCAAATTCTTATTGTAATACCAGTTGATTAATTATGGATTGTTTTAGTTACTTACTTTAATTAGTGGCTAACAATTATACAACAGATTAACATATTTAAAATATATTATATATATATATATATATATATATATATATATATATATATATTTAGTAGAATTTGCAAATTTATTTCATTTTCCTTACAATCCTAATTATTATGTCATTATAATATACCAATTTTATTTTTTTCAAGCAAGATTTGAAGAAATTTAGGTTTTCATCATTCTGTTTTCTAACAAGTACATTTTGATGAATCGGTTGATGCATGGTATTTAAATTATTAATTCATAAAAAGTTATATTGTCTGTAAAATAATGATAGCCAAGCGTAACACTGAAGAGGTTCTTATTGAAATTTACAATAATATGGGAATATATATTTTGCTGTCGAGGAGAAATCTTGAATGACTCAAGAGTACTGGCAATACCTCCTATAGGAGGTATTGGTACTGGTTGACCAATTCACTTCAAAATCACATGCTGCCAAAGACTTAAAACTACTGGACCGCTCGCGCCCGTGGTGAAGCGAACCAAATTTCGGTCTGGCCGCGTTCGAGGTCGCGCCGCAAATGGTGGGCCACCGCGGCAGCGCTTAGCGTGGGGGATATAGGGAAAAACACGATGCGCGCTCACTTGAATTGAATTTGCAGCCAGGGAACATTTTTTATGGTTGAATGGCCTTCTGATCCGTATTCCTGAGTAGTTTCTCGAATTTTTAATACCAAAAGTAACTATATTCAAACAGGGTTAGTTCCGTAAAAAGAACAGAAATTTGGGAGTTTTGTAAAATAATCTCCTCGAAGGCTGATTCTTTCATATTTCCAGTCATATAAATTTATGTACGATCCACTAGGCTTTAGGTATTGTCCAATAATGATGTTTTGAAGTTTTTGGTACTGGAATTAATTTTTTATGAGCAGTAATATCGTTCTTTGGACTAGTAAAACTTTGAATTTTAGCATATAAACTTCGACGTTCGCCAAAAGTTGTAGATTGCATGAAAGTTAATTGGCCTATATCATAAAATTTGGTTGATGAATGAATACCATACAAGACAAATACTTTTTAATAGCAAATGTATTCTTAATAAACATTAATTACCAACATGGTTACTAACGTTAAACGTTACTATTAGATCTATAACTAAATTTCATTGATCAAATGTGATTAAATTGAAAGTTGGTTTGTTAATTTACTTAGTTAATTACGAAGGGTAAAAGCGATACTAAAACGTAACCCGAATTCGACGACTAAAAAGTCGTATAACTGTATTTTATCAAAAAACTAGGCCATGTTGTAACACAGCATCACTGAGTCGTATTTAACAGCGCGGCACGGCGCGTGGCACGTCTTGGATAGAGCGCGGTGAAAGGTTTCAGCATCTTTCCAAACGAATTGTAGGCAAACCAACAACTTTACCGAAAAATGTTTGAAATAAAAGTTTTAGAGAAACTAATTATCTACAACTTTCCCGCTGGAAGTTTGTTTCTAACCTAAAAATAAAAAACTTCCTCGCTGAGTAACTTTTTCATGTCCCTCTTTAATAACACGTAAGAGTTTTTAATTATTAAAAATATTAAAACACGGTAAAATAAAACAATATTTATACTTTCGGATTCCGTAGTTCACGTACACAAAGGATATATAAATTTCATTACAATTCAAACATGGCAGTGAAGTCCTGGAGCGTGTAAACGACAGCGCGTTCAACGCCAGTAACAGCTCTGAGCACACAGTGGCCCACCATTTCTGTTCCGCTCAGTCCCACGCGGACCGTTTTTAGTTCACTTAGCGATCTCTCCAGTAGTTTTACCTCGATGCATGCTGCCAGCCTCCCGGGACAATAATACATGAAACAACTATCTCCCTAAGTATTTGCTAAAGGATACTTCGTTAGACACACCCTATGATGCTGACTGGAGAGAAAAAAACTAGACTGACTGTGGGTACTTCCAGGCAACAGATTCATTTCAAAATTGTTAATTTTGTGCAGCTACCCAGGAGAATAATATTAAACAACCAACTCCCTAAAGTGTTTGCTAAATAAAGGTAATTCGCTAGAAACGCACCCTGCTGACTGGGGAGAAAACTCAGCGATCATAAAAGACCAATAGATGGAGCATATGACCCGAAAAGTGAAGCCAATTTTTGAGAAATAGGATCAACAACAAGATAGGGGCGATCGCAGATGATTCATCATGTGACGAATCAAACGGTCATTTGGCCACAAGACAATTATCTTGACGAAAATTCTAATTTAACTAAGGACGCATCACGTTTTCCCTACATTTCCAATGTTAAACTGGAGCGTCCCCCCCATGATGAATCATCTTCGGCCGCCACCATCTTATTGTGAGCACTGTCGCTCAAAAACTGGCTTAACCTCTCATCGTAATACATTCGTATCAGTAGTGCTCTATCTATTGGTCTATGATCGCTGAGAAAACTCGACTGACTGGGTACTTCCGGTTTTTCGTAAGTCTTTTAGCGAATTTCCCCTAAAGGGAAGAAGCTATTACCGCAGGTCTCATGGTAAGACTGAAGCCCGAGACCATGATAACTTTTAGCGAATTTCCCCAATAGGGAAGAAGCTATTACCTTAGGTCTCATGGTCTCGCTTAAGTCCGAGACCCTGATAACTTTTCATTTTCAGGTCCCCAGATGCCAAAAACACCATTCGTTCAAATTTGTATGTATGTGTCCATAAGCACGATAACTCACGTAAAAAAGCTCCGATCTTTATGAAATTTGGTACAAATGTGTAAAGTACTGTACCATTTATTTGAACGAGTTCGAAAACCAGACGAATCGCATCATCCAAAGGGGGGGGGGTTTTGTACCCCAAAATGGTTTTTTTGGGTTTTTCACATGTAATTTTTATTTTAATCAAATTGTAATTTTTACCATTGAAATCAACTTAAAAAACCAACAATTTGGTATTTTGATCATTGCTCTACGTCAATTGGTTACTGAGATATTGAAAGTGCTAAACACAGTGCGTTGTATAATGTTATTCTTATGGAGAAAAAGAAAAATTGTATATCTCGCTTATTTATGAACATAAACTGACAAAATTTGGTATATGACTTCATCTGGTTGTGGTTTATTGTTGTTTGCACAAAAAAAAACAATTTTTCGCCTATGGTTTCCGTAGCAGCAAACCTAGGTACTCGGTCCCCATGTTATTCTTATGGAAAATAATTAAAATGTTATATATCGCTTATTTATGAATGTATATGGATAAAACTTGGTATGTGACTTCACTTAGATGAGTTCTATTGATATTTGCATAAAAACCCATTATTTTGTGTTCCTTGTTGCAGCAAACCGGCGTACTCATCCCAATGTTGTTCTTATGGAGAATAATTAATATTTTAAAAATCGCTTGTTTGTGAATATATTTTTTATGATTTATGTTAAGTGGCTTAATGTGTTATGCTATATATTCATTGGAAATTCGCTGAGTATGCAGGTTTGCTGGGACAGGGGTATTTGTTTTATGGTCCCCAGATACCAAAAACACAATTCGTTCAAATTTGTATATATTTTTATATATATTTTTATGTGTCCGTAAGCATGATAACTCTCGTAAAAATGGTCCGATCTTAATAAAATTTGGTAAAAATGTGTAAAGTACCATTTATTTTAACGAGTTCGAAAACCAGACGAATCGCACCATCCAAAGGGTAGTTGGGGGGTTGTGCCCCAAAAATGGGTTTTTGGGGGTTTTCACATGTAATTTTTATTTAAATAAAATTTCAATTTATACCATTGAATTCATTTAAAAAAATTTGGTATTTTGATCATTACGCTGCGTCAATTGGTTACTGAGATATTGCAAGTGCTAAACACAGTACGTTGTCTAATGCTATTCTTAGGGAGAAATATTAAAGTTTTAAATCTCGCTTATTTATGAACATAAACTGACGAGACCTGGTATATGGCTTCATCTGGTTGTGTTCACTCAGCAAACTCGCAACTCGGTGCATCTTGGTTGGGTACCTGGCCATGTAGGCAAAGGTGGCAATGAGTGTGCAGATAAGCTTGCTAAAAGAGGTTTCGGTATGTCATTCTTTGGTCCTGAGCCAATCTGTGGCATAAGCAAAACAACTGCTTTTCACACAATAAACAACTGGTCCAGAGACTTACATCGCCAGCAATGGCAAGGTTACACTGGTCAAGCACTTGGCAAAAGGCTGCTGGCAGACACTAGCTCTTACTTCACTAACTGGTTGGTGAGGTTGGTCAGAGGCCGGGTTAAGCAGTTGATTGCTTTGATAACTGGACACGGCCACTTCAGGAAACATTTCCACACTCTCGGACTCAGAAATGAAAGTCAGGTGTGTAGGCTTTGCAATCAGTCTGAAGAGACTGCCAAGCACATCATACTGGATTGCGAGATACTCGGGGCAAGGAGAAGGGCTCTGTTTGGTTGTAAGCAACCAGGTGATGAAAGGGACGATGGTATTGGTAAAAAACTCCTGGATCTCGTAAAGGGTACGGGCATTGGTTTGCAGAACTAACGTACTAGGGACACACAATAAGCTTCGGTTGATGTGTGAGGATCTTTGAATCTTTGGATCTCTGAATCCATCCCTTCAACAACAATAAACATAAACATAAACCGAAGTACCATGGGTGTCACTCTATATCTATCTTTCACCGATAAAAGCCACTTAAAAGAGGGTGCAGATAAGGTAAGAACCAGGGCTAATATTGTACATCACCTTGCTGGGTCTACATGGAGAGTTGTCATATGGGGAGAAGACACCCTCACTGCTCGGCGATTCTTAGAATTTCGCCCATTACCTAAAGAAGCTAGAACCATTGCACTCTCATTAACAAACTACGGCTATTTGTTTAATCACGATTAAACGAATGCAAAAAACTTGAATTACAATTCTATGATGTTCTGTAATCGAGATAATTCACATTTTTAGTCATAGTTGAGTTATTGGAATATTACTTTGCTGAAGGTAAAGCATGGTTCACACTTTTATTTGGTTTATGATTTCCCTGACAAAAAAGTTGATTTTCCCTGACAAAAGAGTTGATTTTCCCTGACTTTTTCTAACCAAAATAGTTAATTTTCCCTGACTCACGACTCGGAATGCACACTTTTTTCTAATAGGTTTTGGTTTTTGTGCACAGTAGTGCTTTGTGTTCACGATTAAAATAAAAACTTTTCCCTGACTTGTAATAAAGTAGTAAGCATTATCCCTGACTTTTGGTGTTTTTCCAACTTTTTTCCTTATATTCTGTTAATTCCCTGACTTTCCAGAAAGTGTGAACCATGTAAAGATATCAAAGTATTTTCCGATGACAACCGAATACGTCATGTTGCCCCTCAAGGCAGGGCCGGATTTACACACAGGCTACATAAGCGCACGCCTAAAGGCCCGCACCACACAGAATAACATACAAAAGCCCCACAGAAGCAAAAAGTCACAGATTTGCATCTGGATAATAATGGCCCGCACCACTGGTTGAACCTAGGGGCCCTCAGCTCCTAAATCCAGCCCTGCCTCATGGCTCTATTTTGGGTCCAGTTTGGTTTATTATTTATACTATATTTATCTGTAAAGCCATGAATGCCACTTTACACATTTGTGCCAAATTTCATAAATATCGGACTTTTTCCAAAAGTAACCTTGTTACAGAGACATATATAGATATACCAGCTGTTTTACCCGCAGGCTTCACCCCGTAAATGATTTATAAAAACAATGACAGTTTTGTGTGCTGCATTCTGTGGTTACCCGTAGAACTACTCATAGGCGTGCGCACGGTGGGTGCTGTGGCACCCACGGTAGCCACAAAGAGGGCTTGAGGGGGCCACCAAAATAGATGATGAAATAAATGTTTAGATTAAGATATTTTCAAAAAATTAAGCTTAATTTAAGAAATAAGTACAAAATAATATATTTTGTAATATTTTCAAATGCAAATCCAATTAAAATCAACGTAAAAAACATGAACTGTCATCTAACTTTCCCCGTGATGATAGACAGATTTCTTGGAAACCGAGTGCTGGATGTAAGTACAATACCAATACCAATACCCCTTCGCAGTCCTTTTATTCATTAATAGGCGGAGATTTTTAGGAAAACTAAATGCCATAATGGTTTAAATTTGGAGTTTATATAGAAATAGTACTTTTATATGGCTGTTTATTAGAACTTTACTTTTCACTTTGAGTGCAATGGGAAAATTATAACAATATCAAAATATCAATATAAATAATAATTTCATCGCTAAGTTATCATGATTTAGATTTAATACAACCAAGTATATTTTTCTTAGAAAGATCAATTCTGTGATGATATCTTCTTGTATTTTAGTTTTTTCTAAGTGCTTTGTACCGTTATTATACACCCTACGAATTCCGTAGGATGTATAATCAATGTTGGTATCATATATTTCAGTTGATTGCTAATTGTTATATTGTATTAAAAATCTTTGAGATACACTATTTTATCAAGAAATCGGAGTGACGTGCAGCCGCCCGGCCTGAGCGTAATCTAGATTATTTAGAAGATAATACAAAACTATTACATTACGATACCTTATGATATTTTTTAAACTAAATATACCTATGCAAATACAACATTAATTTCATCGAATAAGATTAGCACATATTTGTGTCAAGGAAGATTACATACAATAATTTACATATTCAATTGTTTGGCAGATAAATAGGTTCTTTGAGCAGCAAGATTGGGTTCCGGCACCCACGCTGACCGGACTCTGCGCACGCCTATGGAACTACTTCGAATCAAGATCAGCTGTTTGTATTTTCATCAGCTCAAACAAAAATTAATGTCCATAAGTAATACATGGGAACTTCGTCGGGATCTCTTCCCTAAGGTCAGATCAGGATGAAAACCATTTAGTTTTCCTATTTTATGCCTAAAGAATCAGTGTACAAAATGTCAACTCTCTAGGTAAATGGGAAATAGGAGAATTCGTGATGAGTGAGCAGGGCTTTGCCTGTTATAGGTATAGCTTTTATACATATACAATACCTTTAAATATATGGAAAAGAAAATCCATATTGTAACAATCTGGTTTGGAATTATAAAAAAAGTAAACACGTTAACAAAAACATAATTTAATTTTTGCACTTATCCCTTATGCATAATACTGCAGCACTAATCTGGGTGATTCTTGGAGGGTGGGATCCACATTGGCGCGATGGTCGCCACCGGCACCGATCGTCTCCCGAGGTGGGTGTCCGTGTAGAGGCGAGCGACGTAGTAGAGACAAGCAAGGAAGAGCACCGTGGCTTCCATGATGACAAAGTGTGACACAGACGTGCCTATCTCCAGCCAGCTGCCTCGGTTGGTCACAGCGTACAGGAAGTGTAGGCCCATCACGTCACAGTAGATCAGCACTATCACAAACATTCTCTCCGCTGCCACCTGCATCACAACACTGACAGGTTAAATACATAAAATAATTGTGTTTTGTAGTGTTAGTGTACTATCATTAGGATGCCTTTACTTTCCAAGGTAAGCCTGCTTGCCCTATCCATGTTTTCCCGATAAATTGGCAAAAAGTTCTATCCAAAGATACATCGATGATCATATAAGTAGATCCATTTTTTCCGAATACATGTCTTAATGTCCTTACCATGTGGGCTCCAGTTCTAAAATATTCACTCTTCTTATTAGTGAATTTCCTTTGGAAAGTGAACTATTAGCATGACCCGCACGGTGAAACTTAAGCCCGGGACCACCATAGAAGTTCCTAACGTGACCCCCTGAACACGTTTTGGGGGGTCGTTCAAAATTTTATATATATATATATAAAATTATAATATATATAATATATATAATAATATATAATATATATATATATATAAAATATATATATAAAATATGTATATATATATATATATACATATAGACATATATATATATATATATATGTGTATGCACTCTAGCGGTCACATTTTTTGTCCGAATTACTTCAAATTTGGTAGGGACGTTCCTTTCTATAATCTGTTTGACAAGTTCGTTGGGCAAAACAATCGGAAAACTCTAAACCCATTTTTTGGGGATTAATCTTTCAAATTTCGAGTTTTTGGGCCCCAAAAGGGTCATAAAAGCCCCGGATGCAAAATTAATGCGTAGAAAAAGATGGGAATTAGTTAGGCGAAAGTTTTAAGCCCTCTCTCGTCATTCTAGCATAAATATTTACCGAGTTATTAAAGAAAATGTGTAATGACCAAACGCAGTACGTTGTCTTATGGGGGTTTTACATTAGAAAAGCCTGTTATTCATTTGTTGGTGTACTTTTATCATCCCCAGCAACCTCACGCCTACTTTAAAGCCTGACTGGACCTTCTCCTAACCTTATAATGCACAAAATTGTATTCCCAGCATTGCAGGTAAATAGAACCAGGAGCATCAAAACAGCCTAAAAATCAATATTTTCAGATTTGAATAAAAATTGGAATAATTGTATGTTTTTAACTGATTTTGAGTTTTTTATGTGGAAATTCACTTCCCTCACGTCAGCGTGCTGCGTGCGAACTCGTTTTCCAGTTAATGTCACTCGACATCAAAACTAAATTTATTCGCTTTAGTTTTCGATATAGTTGATCCAGCTGACGAGATATTGTTCAAATGCAAAGATTGCTTAGTAATGAATCATGTTTAGAGATGGGCCGGTTTGGATCCCAGAATCGACGATACCTTCGATACCAGGGGTATCGAGACTTTGACGATACTCGATTATTCGGGTCTATGTGATCAATACCGATTCCAGATTTAAAGCGGTTAAAAATCATAACGCTAGCGGTATTTGACTTTCAAGTAATGTTATTTTGTTTTATTCAATGGTTTTATTACATTTTTATCCCTTCTTGAGTGACACAGCAAACTATAACTTCCGTTTTCCGATTGGAAGATCTATATACGCAGTACGACAAGAAGCGATGAAGCGAATGTTTGTAATCGTAATCCTATTCACAACAATACCAAGACCAAACGAATACTTTATCAGCAGGGTCGATTGTTTGATTTGGATCATTAATCTCGTTACAGTTTATTAGCATTTAAAAACAGGCTAGTGAGTGAAACGTTTTCATTTCATATAAAGACATTTAGGCCTTCAGCAGAAATTCCAGTTTTACTTTCGTCGTCTCGAGTCTGTTTATAAAGATGAATTTGTTCATCATGGGCGTACATGACGCCGGCCATATTTGCAATAAATTAGTCATCTGTACTCAGTGGTTTTTGTCTGACAAGCTACTTTCGAAGTATCGGATTATTGATGCAGTTGTAACTACCGTCTAACAACTGCATCTAAAAATCATCTCTTAACAAATCAGTACAATGCATGAATAAATACCAATTTTCTGTTTTAATTATCAAGTAACACCATTTTATTTTGATTGAAAAGGTTACGTACTATACGATAGTTTCCAGCCATACGGCAAAGTGAATATTTAATAACAAACATTCATCTACGATGATATGAACTGAAGAAAATCAAATGGTCGATCTCGTTTCAGTTTAATATTTATCGGACATTACGGGTTAATAGCGGGAACAAGCTGTGGGTGCCAGGACGACGATAAAACTATCTAGGCACTAGGGTCATGACAATGGCCGTTTAGTAATGCCCCAACGCTGTCTGTTTGCAGCACCTCGAACTTGAACTTACCGGAATCCATTCGTATTTTACTTGTGTCATGAGCGCTTCACTCAACGCGAACATAACGCATCTGCCACATGATGACGCTTGTCTGCCGGGAAAAATTAACAATCATAATAAAGTTCCACATTCCTGACATTCCTTATCCATTGTATTAATTGTTTTATTATTCGATCGATTGTCGACAATAAGCAGCACTCTGAAGGTTTTAGTTGATATGTCATAATTATTACATTGTATTAATTTAGGCTATATAAGGTTAAGTTACTATTTCTACAACATTAGGATGTTGGCAACTGTTATTGAGTGTGGATGCGATTCTAGTTTGTTACTTTCGCCGATTGTTTAGGTTTTAAAATAAAGTACATTTGGCCTAGGCTATGTCGTCTAAAATAAAGAGGGTTTAGATGCTTATTTTTCTGAACAGAAGTTTGATTTACAATCCTAACTTTTAGTTTTAGTTTGAAGACTTCTTGAATAGTATGTTTACGTTTTCATAATTTGTTTACCGGTAGGCCTAACATTAATTCTATTGTAAGACCTAAGAGGAAATATATACAAATAATGGTTTCACGTTTTCTTATCAAATTTGTTTGTTGGCTAAAAGTGTTGTTTGGTGGGCTATTATCTATTGCCAGGTGGGATACACATCAAAAATTCATTGTTAATTTTAGGTGCTTTCTTCCTGTGCATAAATCTGCCTTGGAATCGGTATTGAATACAGAATCGAGAATCAAAACCCAAATTTTTTAATCGGAATCGAGGAATTCTGGAATCGGCCTATCCCTAATTCTGTTGCTTGCAGTTGCTATTTGAGAATAGAAAGAGTTAATAGTTTTAAATAACTAGGAGTTATTCTGGATGAGAACTGTAACTAGAAGGATCATGTCAAAAATACAATTAAATACTTGAATTCTTCTCTAAGGGTTTTTTACAACTTGTCCTCCGTCAGTTCTTAAGTCGGAAATGGTGTTAAAAGCAGATTTGCTTCTAGAAGTCTTGGTGAATAAAATTTTGCATTACCCCTTAAATGACCTCCTCTCATATAAAAGACTCACAAAACTTTATAAATAAGTAAATACCGAAGAAGCAAATCTTATGGCTTGTGAAAAGTGGAAATGGCTCTTGGGTCTGTTTTAGACCCATGATTAGCCTAATTAATTTTGTCCTCCCCAACACATGATTCTATATTGAAATTTGGAATGCACGATATTACTGACATATACTGAATATGAAAGTACTAAAACTGTTTTGTAGATTTTTGAATAAATATTACTATCATCATTACTTTCCAAGAAATAGACTTTTTACCGCAGAATAGCTTGTTGTAACTTTATTCCCAAAAACAATTTAAGAATCTCTCCCTAAATCTATCAACAATTACCTCTGAAAATATGTTGACTGCTCTAAAACTACAGGTAACTAGCAGGAAGGGGATCACAGTCTTGAACAAAATCAGCGTCATCATTGTAAATGGTGAGAAGACGGTGAGGAAGGAACGGACCCACGAGACATCAAAGGAGTTGACAGAGGCGATGTTGCCGGTCCCGAAGAAGGACAGGATTATGTACATCAGCTGGAAAACATCTGTTAAGGAAACGTACAGCATCAACTACAAAATATCATTCTTGATCTATTTAGCACTAAAATTTCCAACAGGTAATTATTTATTGAGTTTATACTAGTTCAAGAATACTCCTTAATCTAGTCAAAAAGTTGACTCCATATCAATAGTCAAATACACAAGCTTTGAATGGGTTTTCCATATGCCGAAAAGGGAAAAGGCTATTAATATTGTCAATGTTTTAATAAAAAGTGTAAACAAGTTCAGGGGAATTAATGATATTTTTAACATACATTTTTATGAGTACACACTAGCACACAAAAACACAATACACAATACACACACAATAGAACAATGAAAAATGTAATGAATGTGCGTAAATGCAATGTTTGCTGGTTTACACAATGGCTAAACAGAAAAATTCAGAAGATCGGGACATTATAAAAATCCCTAGTGAAAATATATTTTCTGGCCAGATCTGGAGATGTCTGGGCCAGATCTGGAGATGTCTGGGCCAGATCTTGGGATGTCTGGGGCAGATTTGGGGGTGTCTGGGCCAGATCTGGACCAGATCTGAAGATGTCTGGGCCAGAACTGGGAATGTCTCAGTCAGATCTGGGGATATCTAGGCCAGATCTGGGGATTTCTGGGCCAGATCTGGGGATGTCTGGGCCAGAACTGGGAATGTCTGGACTATACCTGAGGATGTCTAAGCCACAACTGGGGATGTTGGAGCCAAATTTGGGGATATCTTACGAAGGAAGATATGAAGTGATAACACTGCATGAAATGTTGAACAAATAAATAATATACAACAAATATTATTTTAACTTTTTTTTGAAATCATGTAATTGGGAATTAGTAATGAAACAGCTATACCAATATTTAATTATTCAGTAGGACGAGGACAGTAATTATTACCGATCGATAATAAACAATTGTTTATAAAAAGGGTGTTACTACCAAACTTATAAGTCAATGACAATGAAATACAATGTGTTGCACAAGTGAAAACCAGATCCTGATTCCTGATAAACCATTAGGCTGACTAGGCTGCAGCCTAGGGCGCCAGTCAATCAAGGGACTCAAGTTTTTTTAATAATCTAAGAAGTGCGGTGACAATTGGTTAGAGGGAATTTTATTTCCGCGCGCTCTTTCCTGTCGCCACACCTGCTTCATCCTCAGTTTGACAGAAATTTAGTTTAGTTGTTCCTTAGCTCATGATTATGGTTTGAAATTTCGGGAATTTTCCAGGAAAAATTATCCTGTTTTCCGGCCAAGATTTATTTTACCTCGGGATTATTTTGGGATGGGATTATGTCCTCAAACGCTAATCTGTGATGCAATCGTCTTTTAATATAATTAACATTGTTGGACCAAGGTTGGTTAATTGTTGTGTACATTATATTAATATTATTATCTTAATACAAATATTTAAAGGGGACACAGTTATAATTATTTTAAAATTAATTATCTTAATTATTCATTGATATATACATTTGTTTGTGTTCGATAAAGAGAATACCTCGAAATATTGCAACAAAATGGTGTTAATTTCTTAAGTGTATTTAATATCAATATCAATATTAAAATATTATTTATATTAATTGGCCTCCAATATACTTAGTGTTATATAATATATTTAGTGTTCAAGAACGATATTAAAAAAATCCATAATGGTACAGCTAGAGTCAACCAGCGTGATCCGCCGTTAGCGCATGCGCATTAGAGCCCTTTCCCCCTCCAGTACCACCTGGATATGTACAGTCAATTAAAGCATTATAAATAAATGTCGTCAGTAAAATTACGTAAATTATTATCAGCTGTTTTAATTTAAATAATCAAAGAGAAAAAAAGGTAAATATTTATTTTAGCAACTATGTAAAACGCAAGTTTTGTATAGGCCTAATGTTTGTAGTATTTGTAATTTACGAGTTTGTTTGTTAAAACATCTATGTGATGGAAATCCCGGGTGAAATAACATCTAAACTTAATGGCAAAGTGTATAACGGACAGTCGAGAGAAATTGTTGCAAAGGTAATGGACTTTATGGACGCAGAAGCAAGATCTGATAAGGTTTTGATTGATCTGAAAAAAAATGCGTGAAAGGGGAACGGCTGCAACAGGAGCTTCTAAAAGTACGCAGACAAGAATAAGTGCAGAAAAAAGAACCATTTTACAGGCTGCAGAAGGCATATTTAAATCTTTTGAAACTCCTAATAAAAACAGAAAACGACCAAAACGAGTAACAGGCCTAGATGAATTTGATTTAGGTGCTGTTAGACGAATTGTAAACAATTTTTACTTGTTTGAAAAATGTTTTCCCACAGGTTCAATGATTCGAGCTAAAATGATGACAGAATTAAATTTTAATGGGTCAAAAATAAGTGTGAGAAGAATTATAAGAAAAATGGGCTTCAAGTGGAAAAAACTAATAGTAATAAGACCATCCTTATGGAGAAGCATAACGTTACTTATAAGAGATTTGTATTTCTTAAAAAGATTAAGCAGTATCGTGCAGAAGGCCGGCCAATAGTCTATACCGATGAATCTTATATAGATTCATTACATGTTAGTATGTTAGAATTGCGGCTCCCATTACTAAAGGAAAACGCTTGATTTTCTACAAGCAGGAGGAGAGATGGGCTTCATCAAAGACTGCTTGGTAATGTGGCAAGCCAGTCATAAGACTGGTGATTACCATGACAACATGAACTACAGTAACTATGAGAAGTGGTTAAATGAAAAGCTCATTCCTAATCTCCCACCGAAAAGCGTCGTAGTAGTTGATAACGCTTCTTATCATAACGTACAGACTGACAAAACACCTAACTCAAATTCCAAAAAGGAAGATATGCAAAGATGGCTACAGGATAAAAATATCCCATTTTCAACCACAATGTTGAAAATTGAACTTTACGAGTTGATTAAAGCACATAAACCAAGTTTCATAAGATAAGCTATTGATGAGCTCTTGAAGAAACATGAATTTGAAGTTTTAAGATTGCCGCCCTACCATCCAGAACTAAACCCCATTGAGCTGGTATGGGCACAAATAAAAAACAGCCTTGCGAGAACAAATTTAACTTTTAATATGCATGACATAGAAAAACTGACACGAGATGCTTTTGAAACGGTAACTACTGATGACTGGAACTGAACTGGACTGGAACTGGAAAATGGTTTGATTCTTACCTGACCAATAGAACACAATTTGTTGAAATCAGTTATGTATCAAACAATAAAATTATTAAAGCTGCATCAAAAATAGAAACAATAAAATTTGGCGTTCCGCAAGGGTCTATTTTGGGGCCTTTGCTATTCTTATGCTATTTGAAGGACATAGATAACACACTGACATGTAAACCGAGCAGTAAACTGTGCCTTTATGCTGATGATTCTAGTTTAATGATATCATCTCCAACTCTTGAACAAACGGAATTGACAGCTTTCATAGAACTTGGGAATTTAGGCAATTATTTATTAAATCAAAATTTAATACTAAACCATGAAAAAACAAATTTTGTTACATTTAAAACAGCACAAAATAAAAGTGGTAATGAACCAGTGATAATGTATGACTCTAATTTAATTTTACAGAAAGAAAGTACAAATTTTTTAGGACTAACAATAGATCAACACTTAAATTGGAATGAGCATGTAAGTAAAGTACTGACCAAAATAAATTCTGGAATCTATGCTCTTTCAAAAATGTCCTTTCATTGCAATTTAATAACCCTCAAGAATATTTATTTTGCACATATTCATTCTCATATTTCTTTTGGAATTTGCCTATATGGTGCAACAAAAAAAGAAAATCTCGATAGGATATTAAAATTGCAGAAGAAAGCTATAAGAATAATCCTTAAACTAAAACATAATGATTCGGCTAGAGAATATTTTAAACAGTTAAAAATACTTACTGTATATGGGCAATATATTTTTGACTCAATTTTAGTAGCAAGAAATAAATTGGCAAATAATGTTTCTGTTCATCCCATTCATCAATATAATACAAGGAAAAAGAATGAGGCCGTTTGTAGTCACCATAGATTACAATTTTATGAGAAAAGGCCATCGTATGCGGGAGGCAAATTTTTGAAAAAGATACCGCAACATATTTTGAATGAAAACAATCACACAAAATTTAAAAAACAACTGAAGGAGTATTTGATAGATGCAGCCATTTACTCACTGGATGAATTTTTCCACCTCACTCTTCCATGCTAAGAGTAAAAGATATATATCTATGTTTAGAAAGGCTTGAACGTATTGTATCACTTATAATATATTGACACTGTTCAAATGTTGTACACTGTACTTCTGAATGAATAAAGATATTTGACTATTGACTATTGACTATTGACTATTGAACAAGAAATGTGAAAACGCAAAAAAATTTGATACCAAGTTGTTGGGAGACTATGAGCCATTAGGAAATGCAATTGAATAATTTGTTGTAAATTTAGGAGCAGATTCTAGTGATGAAGATTCGTCCACTTAGTTATAGCACAATTTCGCGTGAAAATTATTTTATTGTAACCCTAATAAATAGTTGTATGTTTTAATGTATGCTAATGTGTTCTATATTTTATTTATTTTTTAAATAAAAAGCTTTTGTTTTGAAAAATAATTGGCTACTTTACATTTAATAACAATTTGAAAATAATATTTTTCCTGGAATATCTGTTTAAGTTATTTATAATATTATATTTTGTAGGCCTACCTTTTGTCGTTACGAATTTACAAATGGTCAGTAAATGAGCCATGTTGGAAAGTTAACAAAGAATTGATTAAATTAGAAGTTCATGGTCGCAGGTTTTCTGTGACAAGGTCGGATGTATTTTTTATAATTTTGTAGTACACTTATAATACTTATTAGGTATTGTTCAGACTGACCCACACATCTCGCGAACACACCCGACCATCCGGCCGAACTCCGAATGTTCGGAGTATTCGCGAGCAGTGTGGGAGCTGCATGACAACAAATATTTGTGTTCACCAAGGAGTTCTATTGGTATTACTGGAGGTACCACTGATGAACAAAATTGCGAGTCGTTCTTTCCAAATTTTGGTGAGGCGTGATAAACCTGTATTTGTTTGTTTGCTCATAATTTATCATATTTCACGACAAGAGTAGATGCATAAATAAAACGAAAACGTGAATTTTTCCCAACTTTTACTACTTTTATTCCAGTGATTTGTGTGAGTAGATTCACTTATGGGATTAAAACAACCAATCAGGATAGTTCAAACAACGATAAATGGTGTACTAACCTACAAAATCACCGGCTCGCGTTTTTGACCAAAATCGTTAAGCAGTGTTACCTCCATTTATACAATAAACCTCCGTGGTGTTCACACAAAAATTAAGTGCCTTAGTCTGACTGTACTTGACAGAGGGAAGGACACAGCTGAGTAGAGTCAGGTAGGGGAAATGTGGTGGGAGACATTTTCATACTCCCCTCACCGCGGGTCACGCTGGCTGGCTATAGCTGTAATCTCATTTTGTCATCACAAAATGTGTCCTAGTTACTTAATATTATAGGCCTAAGTTAAAATTTATTTTCATAACCAAATACACTTTACGTTTTTGGCATTTGCGATTTACAGGTGAGTGTAACATCATGTTTTCTTACATATTCCTGAATAAAATTTGCTTTTTACGGTTGTAGGAAAAGTGATAATTTGAATTTATATTTTTCTCAATATTGATATTTTACTCTCAATATTACTGTTAAATTGTTAGGCCTATTCGCGGGATGAGATTAAACTCCTGAGAGTTGAGAGAAACATAATCAACGTTGTAAAAGGATACGAAGAAGAAACATTTTCTAAATTCGTCTGGTGTTAAAATACTGCTTGTTCTTGATATCTCTTCAAATTGGATTTTCGATACCTGAAATAAAAATAAAAATATATCAATATTATTTTGATACAATAAACACTATACATAAACAGACTAATTTTGGTGGCTGGACAATCCAGGGGCGGATCCAAGGGGGGGCGATAGAGGCGGTTGCCTCCCCCCCAAACCCAAAAATTATTGTGTTTTATTTAATTATTTAGGCCTAAGATGAAAGTTTAAATACATAATAATGAAAATTTCAGTAGCAAAAGCCTCACGAAATCCCGTTTTTTGGTTGCGAGAGTCAAATTTTGACGCTCCAGTCTACATTGTTACATTCAAATTAAAACTATTGCACCTAAACGTTCGATAAATGGAATACAATATATACCATTAGACAGGTAAGACTCTAAACTTTCATTTTCATGTATAACACATTACTTAGATCCATGTCTTTCACCTAAAAGTGTCTTACAAAAACATGGATATTCCTGAGTATCGCAAAGTTGTTTTGCCAGTTGACAGGCCAAGAATTCAGTGTTTTCAACATGGTCTTTGAGGTACATTTTAGCCGCAAACAGAAAAGGTTGGTACCATTTATTTGTTGGTTATTTTTTAATGGATTTCACCTGTTTATTTATATTTTTTTATTGTAAGGTGGGAATGCTTTTTTGCACAACCGCCGCTCCCGCGGTCGAAGTCAAACGATGTTTGCTGTCAGTTGTAGGTTATGTTTGATTTTTGTGTAAACTTATTCCGCTGTTATGTAATAAATATCCAGTGGCAAGGTTAGAAGCAAATACCCCCGTCGCAGCAAACCTGCGGACTCAGCGAATTTCCAATGCATAATATTTGTCTGAATTCCACATAAAGCCGCAAACCAAGTTTCATAAAAATATATTCACATATAAGCGATTTTAATTATTCTCCATAAGAATAACATGGGGGCTGGAAAGCAGGTTTGCTGCAACAAGGAACAGAAAAATGGGTTTTTATATAATTATCAATATAACTCAACCAAGTGAAGCTACATACCAAGTTTTATTAATTTATGTTCATAATTAAGGGAGTCAGTACATTTTACTTATTCTCCATAAGAATAACATGGGGGCTGAGTACGGAGGTTTGCTGCTACGGGAATAATCAACAAAAAATCAATTTTTTTTGCAAATATCAATATACCAGTACTACTTGAAGCCACATGCCAAGTTTCATCAATATACATTAATAAATAATCGAGATATCAAATTTTATTTATTCTCCATAAGGATAACATTGGACAACGTACTGTGTATAGCACTTCGAATATCTCTGCAACGGTTGGGCGTAGAATCACAATTTAAACACCAAAATGATTGTTTTGTGGAACTGAACAGATTGGTAAAAGCAAATGTGAAGTTTACATTAAAATTAACTGAGGAAAAGCCAAAAACCTTTTTCCCATAAGATTAACATGGGAGATTTTATGGGCAGGTTTTTTTGGATTTTCTCCGCAACCACTTAACCTAGGTTAATAATTCAAAATACTAAATTATTTGTTTTGTTAAGCTCTATAACATGGTCAAAACCAAGATTAAGTTTTATAAAAATTTTAGGGTCAAAAATGCAAAAAACTGATTTTTGGAAAATTTAAAACCCCCATAAACCCCCCTTCCCATGGTCCGATTTTTCTGGTTTTCGAACTTAAAAGTCATGAATGTTATTTTACACATTTGAGCCAAATTTCATCATAATCGGCCGTTTTTTACTGAAGTTATCGTGTTAACGGACACATATATAGATATATATATATATATATATATATATATATATATATATATATATATATACATATATATAAATTTGAACGAATAGTGTTTTTGGCATCTGGGGACCTCAAAACAAAAAGTTATCATGGTCTCGGGCTTAAGTCTTACTATGAGACCTACGGTAATAGCTTCTTCCCTATAGGGGAAATTCGCTAAAATAGCCTCAAATTATACATAATGAAATAAGAGGAAACAAAGATTAAAACGAAAGCTCATACGCCAAGTATTTCATTTTGTAAATGTGGTACGTTATTTTCATTTTTTGAGTCGTTGACCTTGGCTGTTAGCCTCATCCTCATTCCCCATTGTATCTTCGCGTAAATAGTAGTTTTTCGGACGTGTAACAACTGAAATGAATAATTTATTTAATTTAGGCATCTTACTTTTTCTTTAACGCCTACAGAAATTTATTGCCTAAATATTTGTTATTTTTATTTACTGTCAGGCAAAGCAGAAATAAAGTTATTTTTTGTTAAGTATATTTAGAAAGTTGAATTTTTTTCCTTGAGCACAAGGTTATTGGTATATTTATTTTAGCTTTAATTTCATTCGTTGAATAATTTCATATAGTTTTAAAATAAATAATGGGGGGTGCCAGATAACACCCGGGAGGAGGGGGGGGACTTTCAGTGACCGCCCCCCCAAACATGACCTCTGGATCCGCGCCTGGGACAATCAGAACGATAAACAGATATAAATATTAGAGAGTATAATTTATTTATAAGCAGAAAATTATACAAAACAATAAATCAAGATGCAAGAATCTTTCAATAAAATGATCTCATTCCTCAAGCATAGTCTGTAATAAAACAGTGTTTGTATGTCATGACACTGTTTTTAAAGGCCTTATCTGAATATATAATTGCGTAAGGAAAAAATGTAAAATTTGTGTCTTTGCGTAGGTTCTAAAGCTATCGTATGACATAGAAGGCTCTAACTTAGAATACTCATATAAGATAGGAAAGAACCCAACGGAGCCAAATTTT
Source organism: Allygus modestus (assembly GCA_963675035.1). Taxonomy (NCBI): domain Eukaryota; kingdom Metazoa; phylum Arthropoda; class Insecta; order Hemiptera; family Cicadellidae; genus Allygus; species Allygus modestus. The sequence continues at coordinate 475,196,169 of OY776112.1, forward strand.
TTATTTTTACCTTTTTTGTTAGTTTAAAATGCCCTTAAAGTACAAAAAACAACGGCAAACTGTAAAATGAACAGTGTAAAATCAGGTGTAATTATATTTATATACAATTCTGTAAGCAAAATTTGTAAGTAAAAAGTAAAATAAATTTGTAAGTAAAATTTGTGGGAGTTTGGCCAATCGCATGATGATGGGAGATGGTTTCAACTAAAGGTCTTGATTCCAGGGACTCGGGAAAAATAGTAGTATTTGTAAAAAGTTACGATAAAACGATAAATAACGTTAAATATCTCCCAAAAGAAAAGCAAGGGGATTTAAAGCGTCTGCTTTGTTTACATTAAAACATGTGATTACGAACTGACATGTGTTCCTACAAATTAGATATTCAGAGTATTGCAACAAGGTTAGGGGCTATGGCACCTTAAAGCACTAGTTTATAAAATTTCTCAAATATAAGTAGGTCTAAATGTAAATCTTGGTATTGATTCTGGCCAAATACTATTAGTGCTTGCATAACAGTGGCCATAAAAAGGAGTTTATAAATGTAATTACCACCTACATCCAACTGAACATTTTCGACGTTCAAAAATAAAGCAATACACTAACAGTTTACTATGTTCAAATTTGTCTATAAATATGTGCCAAACTAATAATGAAAGCAGACTGCGTACCTTCACTTGTGAAAGGTTGGCTTCCGCAGTGAGCCAAATACAGAGGCTGATGAAGAGAGAGAGGAAGAAGAAGGCCTCATGACCGACACACAACAGCAGGTATGGTACGGCCAAGCCGAGACCAATGCTGAGGAACCTCACAGGCACCTCCACACTGGTCAGCAACGGGACTGCCACGCTCCACCCTGAAATTGAGTTTAAATCACCTAGTTACCTAGTTAGTTAGTTAACTAGTACTTAGTTAATTAGTTTTTTATAATTGAGTTGAAAAACACGTTCACAAATTTTCTGGATCTGAAATCTGAATAGTAAAAATATGGAACAAGCCAAGTGAAACTAGATAGAAATCGCAAAAGATCTAAAACAGGAAACTAAAAAAATCAGTCATGCAGCATCATCACAGCACATTGTAAGGAAATTTACTAGTTTTTATACACACATACAGGGATATTTAAAATACCCTCGTAGTAACAAACCTGCGTACTCAGCGAATTTCCAATATAGATGTATATGTTTCTCACTACCACATAAAGCCGCTCACCAAGTTTCATAAAAATACACGAATAAATAAGTGATATGTAGCATTTTATCTATTCTCCCTAAGAATAACATTGAAAGCTGAGTACGCAGGTTTGCTGCAACAAGGAACACAAAATATGTGTTTTTATGCAATTATCAATATAACTTTACAAGTCTAAGATGTACCAAGTTGTATTAATTTATGTTCATAATTAAGGGAGGCATTACATTTTACTTATTCTCCGTAAGAATAACATGGGGGCTGAGTATGCAGGTTTGCTGCTGTGGGGGAAAAATTGTGCAAATATCAACATACCTGCCAATTTTCATCAACATACATTCATAAATAATCGAGGAATCAAATTTTAATTATTCTCCATAAGGATAACATTGGACAACGTACTGTGTTTAGCACTTTGAATATCTCTGCAACGGTTGGACGTAGAATCACAATTTAAACACCAAAATTATTGTTTTGTAGAGCTGAACTGATTGGTAAAAGTAAATCTGAGGTTTAAATTAAAATTAACTGAGGAAAAGCAAAAAACCTTTTTCCCATAAGATTGAAATGGGAGATTTTATGAGCAAGTTTTTTGGATTTTATCCGCAACCACTTAACCTAGGTTAATGATTCAAAATACAATATTATTTGTTTTTTTAAGCTCTATAACATGGTAAAACCCAAAATTAAGTGTTTAAAAAAAATTTAAGGTGAAAAATGCAAAAAAACTGATTTTTGGAAAATTGTAAACCCCCATAAAACTCCCTTCCCATGGTCCGATTTTTCTGGTTTTCGAACTTAAAGTCATGAATGTTACTTTACACAATTGAGCCAAATTTCATCGAAATCAGACGATTTTTACTCAAGTAATCGTGTTAACACGCACACACACACACACACACACACACACACACACACACACACACACACATATAAATTTGAACGAATAGTGTTTTTGACATCTGGGGACCTCAAAATAAAAAGTTATCATGGTCTCGGGCTTAACTCTTTACCATGCCACCTACGGTAATAGCTTCTTCCCTATAGGGGAAATTCGCTAAAAGAACCATTAGATACAAACATTATTTACTTTACTTTACTTTTTCGGGTCTACAAGGAGAATTTCCCTGTCAAGAAATCATCTTCAAAATGTAGTCGAGCATGAATTATTTCCTTATATCGGTAGTACGATTATTATTTGACTGTTTATTTTAATTTTAAGAGCGTGAATCGTTTATATTATTCACATCGCCTTAGTATAATAAGAACAATATAGCTTTTAGCTTTAGCATCTATCGTACCACTGAGAGTTCACAAAACAAAATTTCTCCAAAATTACAGCCCTCTTTTTCAACATTGAGACTTAAAGTTTACGCAATCTTTGCAAGATAATCTTACTTGTTTATCCATAAACCTCATTTAAAGGAGGCAAAGCAAAATGTAATATAGCATTTTATATTTTATAGATTAATAAACTCACCCAGCAGCATCCAAGCTACCGCTTGATTGATTGGCTGCAAGCCTAGACCACTCTTGAAGTGTTGATAGGTGGAGAAAACTACAACAGTAGCCACAGAGAGCATCGCTACTTGCAACAACATCGGCCAGCTGGACCTGTGCACGCCTAACGAGTAGAGACTTACTGAGCCGAACAACACCCACAGACAGCTGCAGGCGACCCTACACACAGATAAACATTGTATGTATTAGTGTATAAAGTGTCAGAACCCACTGGTCAAGTGGTCAATATGGAAAATACACCCACAGACAGCTGCAGGCGACCCTACACACAGATAAACATTGTATGTATTAGTGTATAAAGTGTCAGAACCCACTGGTCAAGTGGTCAATATGGCAAATACACCCACAGACAGCTGCAGGCGACCCTACACACAGATAAACATTGTATGTATTAGTGTATAAAGTGTCAGAGCCCATTGGTCAAGTGGTCAATATGGCAAATACAATTTTTTTTTTATATTTAATGTGTCCTAAAGGGAGATATACCCCCAATTTGTTTACAAAAATCTCATTTAATATTATCACTTTTAGCGAATTTCCCCTATAGGGAAGAAGCTATTACCGTAGTCGGCATGGTAAGACCTAGGCCCGGGACCATGATAACTTTTCGTTTTGAGGTCCCCAGACCCCAAAAACACCATTCGTTCAAAACTGTATATATATATATATATATATATATATATATATATGTGTGTCCGTGAGCACGATAACTCTCGTAAAAATTATCCGATTTTGATGAAATTTGGTATAAACGTGTAAAGTAACATTTATGACTTTAAGTTCGAAAACCAGCCAGATCGCTTTATCCGAAGGGGTATTTTGGGGGGGTTTTGTACCCCAAAAATGGGTTTTTTGAATTTTTTACATATAATTTTGGAAATAGTCAAATTTTAGTTTTTACCATTGGATTCAGCTTAAAAAAACACACAATTTGGTATTTTGATCATTTCTCTACGTCAATTGGTTACCGAGATATTGAAAGTGCTAAACACAGTACGTTGTCTAATGTTATTCTTATGGAGGAAAAGAAAAATTTTATATCTCGCTTATTTATGAACGTATACTGACAAAACTTGGTATACGGCTTCATCTGGTTGTGGACCATTGATATTTGCTCAAAAAAACAATTTTTTGCCAAAGGCTCCCGTAGCAGCAAACCTGCGTACTCAGCCCCATGTTATTCTTATGGAGAATAAGTAACGTGTTATCTCCCTTAATTATGAAAGTAAATTAATGAAATTTGGTACGTGGCTTTACCTAAATGAGTTATATTGATATCTGTATAAAACCCCATTTTTTGTTTTCCTTCCTTCAGCAAACCTGCATACTCAGCCGCCATGTTATTCTTATGGAGAATAATTAAAATGTCATAAATCGTTTATTTATGAATGTATATTGATGAAACTTGGTATGTGGCTTTATGTGGTATTAAGAAACATATATATGCATTGGATATTCGCTGAGTACGCAGGTTTGCTGCTACGGGGGTATTTTATCTTTTATTAGCGAATTTCCTATGGAAAGTGAACTATTAGCATGACCCGCATGGTAAAACTTAAGCCCAGGACCACCATAGAAGTTCCTAACGTGACCCCCTGAACACGTTTTGGGGGTTTGTTCAAAATTGTATATATATATATGTATATATATATATATATATATATATATATATATATGTGCAGGCACTCTAGCGGTCACATTATTTGTCCGATTTACTTCAAATTTGGTAGAGACGTTCCTTTCTACAATCAGTTGGACAAGTTTGTTGGGCAAAACAATCGGAAAACTCTAAACCCCTTTTTTGGGGATTAATCTTTCAAATTTTGAGTTTTTGGGCCCAAAAAGGGTCAGAAAATCCCCTGATGTGAAATTAACAAATGTAAAAAGATAGGAATTAGTGTGGCGAAACTTTTAAGCCCTCTCTCGTCATTCTAGCATATATATTTACCGAGTTATTAAAGGAAATGTGTATTGACCAAACACAGTACGTTGCCTTAGAGGGGTTTTACATTAGAAAAGCCTGTTAATAATTTTTTTGTGTACTTTTATCATCCCCAACAACCTCACGCCTACTTTAAAGCCTGACTGGACCTTCTCCTAACCTTACATTGCGCAAAATTGTATTCCCAGCATTGCAGGTAAATAGAACCAGGAGTATCAGAACAGCCAAAAAATCAATATTTTCAGATTTGAATAAAAATTGGAATAATTGTTTTAATAATAATAAATGTTTTTAACTGATTTTGAGTTTTTATAGTTTTTTATGTGGAAATTTACTTCCCTCACGTCAGCGTGCTGCCCGCGAACTCGTATTTTGTTTAGCTTATTTTTCATCAGTTGTATCTCTTGGATTGATGTTTTAGTGTTGTCATGAGTAAACCCAAACCGTACACTAAAATGTTCTTTTCCGAACCTGCCCTAAAGCAGACGTTCACATGGAAAATCTTATCAAAAGACAACAAAACATTTTATTTTAAATAAAATGTAATTAACACAGTTTGACTCATCACTCACACAAGTTCCGGTTGCATCTGTTGCCCTACGACGGGCAGGGCGGGGAACACGGCCAGGGTGAGGGAAGAGACGAGCCAGTAGACTTCGATGTTGTGTGACAACAACTGCCGCCTGTCTGCCACTGAGAAGGGCCAGAATCCCACCACGGCCACGACTAGAGACAGGACCCAGCGCTTGAAGAAGGTCAACACCTGTGTGGACAAAGATGGCATTGTTTACCATCCAACATTTTGATAATACAGTGGAACCTTGCTAATGTGTCAACAATGGGTTCAGAAGCATGGAACAAACGTTGGGCGTCTCGCGAGCCTAACGATTAACGTCTTGGACTACAGTTCAAGGGTCACGGGTTCAAATCACGAGGTGTCCACAACAATTTAAGGGTTTTGGACCGCTTTCTCTTAAAAGTGTTTGTGTACTCATAACAAAAATACCACTGGCATTGAAATCAAAAATAAAAATAAACACCCCCGTCGCAGCAAACCTGCATACTCAGCGAATTTTCAATGGAGATATAAATCTCTTAATACTACATAAAGCCACTTACCAAGTTTCATAAAAATATATTCACAAATAAGCGATATATACAATTTTAATTATTCTCCATAAGAATAACATTGGGGCTGAGTACGCAGGTTTGCTGCATCAACGAACACAAAAAATGGGGTTTTATACTAATATCAATATAACTCAACTACGTGAAGTCATATACCAGTTTTTATGAATTTATGGTCACAATTAAAGGAGACATAGCATTTAATTATTATCTATAAGAATAACATGGGGCTGAGTACGCAGGTTTGCTGCTACAGGAGCCTTTGACAAAAAATGTTTTTGAGCAAATATCAATAGACCACAACCAGATGAAGCCATATACCAAGTTTTGTCAGTATACGTTCATAAATAAGCGAGATATAAAATTTTTCTTTTCCTCCATAAGAATAACATTAGACAACGTACTGTGTTTAGCACTTTCAATATCTCAGTAATCAATTATTGACGTAGATAAATTATCAAAATAACAAATTGTGTTTTTTTTAAGCTGAATCCAATGGTAAAAATTAAAATTTGACTAGTTCATAAATTATATGTAAAAATTCAAAAAACCCATTTTTGGGGTACAAACCCCCCCCCCAAAATACCGCTTCGGATGGAGCGATCTGGCTTCAAACTTAAGTCATAAATGTTGCTTTACACGTTTATACCAAATTTAATCAAAATATATATATATATATACAGTTTCAAACAAATGGTGTTTTTGGGGTCTGGGTACCTCAAAACGAAAAGTTATCATGGTTCCGGGCCTAGGTCTTACCATGCCGACTACGGTAATAGCTTCTTCCCTATAGGGGAAATTCGCTAAAACTGAAAAAGTCGGATTATTGTAGAAGCATGCTTAGAATATGAAGAATTTATTGAAATTAAACATATGAAATGTAATAGACATGGTCAGATACAGTTGTTAAAAACCACTAGCCTAACGACGTCTAGGAACATCACAGCTGCATGAGTAAAAATATTACAGCGGATGGCTCATCAAAGAATCAGTTAAAACTGACTTAAAATGAGACAGTTTCAATATTTTCTTAAGCTTACTGGGAACTTATTAAAAATGCTGAGAACTCTGTAGATATTAAATACTTTTCCTAGTGCTTTATTAGTGCTTGGTGCAAATTGTTTGGTTTTTTAAAGCTGAATCGAATGGTACAAACTTAAAATTTGATTTCAATAAAAATTATATGTGAAAAAAGTTTTGGGGTACAAAACCCCCTAAAATACTTCTATGGATGGTCCAATTTGTATGATTTTCAAACTCGTTCAAATAAATGCTACTTTACACGCCTGTACCACATTTCATTAAGATCGGAGCTTTTTTTAAAGAGTTATCGTGCTAACGGATACAAATATAAAAATATATAAAATTTGAACGAATTGTATTTTTGGCATCTGCGGGCCTCAAAATCAAAAAGTTATCATGGTCTCGGACTTAAGTCTTAGTCCGTCAGGACGAAAGGGAAATCCCCAAAAAGACGCTTAGTTTTAGATACCGACCAATCCGCCGTTTTTTTGTGTGACGAGTTGTATTGTTGATGTTATGCCCACCATATGTTTTGGTTTCATTGAGAATCACTGACATATTTTGTTATTTCAAGTTGTAGGTTATTTTTATATGCTATATTCAGTTTATATTTAGTCTTAAAATTAATTACGATGATCCTTCTTCTGAGAAGTAGGACTTTAAAATTGCCGACTTGACGTTCACCTAGCCTCGCTGACGTAGGCCTAGGCTAGACCTAGACTAGACTAAGACTAAGGAATAGTTATTTTTATATTTGTTTACTTTTGGAAGTTTTATGCCATTTTATGTTAGAGTTGTACAACAAAGTTGCAGTAGATTTTCTGGGCAAAAAATGTATATTTATTTGTTGTGTTACAAAAATGCTAAAATTTGGAGGATTGCTTGTAAATGAGCCTAATACTATTTTAATTTTTGTTCCTTTTACTTGCTTGTTTTTCGAGATAAATGCATGGAACTTTATGTGCATGTTTAAAACTAAATGGGGAATCTAAAAATATCAATGTAATGTGAGGGGCCAATGGTTTATTTTTTTAGCTATTACACCTCAAAGTTAACTTTTACGTAAAATATTTTTTTCTTGTTTTTCAATTTTAAATTTTAAATTTTTTTTTCTTTTAGTTACAACCATTTTTTTACTGTTCGAAAACTTATGAGAATAAAACAAAAAAAGAATTATAACTCTATCTGCTAAAACATAAAATTTACAGCTTTTTTCCCAAACCCTTGCAAAATTGATTAAAAAGGCCCAGAGATTTTGGCTAGTACTTTCAGTAAAGTACCCAGAGCTTTTGGCAGTGACCAAAAATTTTTATCCGGAGTGCAAAGAGTTAAACAAGGTGCAATCTTGAAACGGCTTTAGTTAAATAAGCTAAATTCAGTTCACTAATTTTATTGCCTAAGATACACAATTATGCTAAACATTTAGTTTTTATGTTGAACAACCATTAAGTTATGAAAGCATTTGTAAAAATCAAAAACAGACCGTCAGACACAGATCCAGACATACAATTTTAAATTAAATATGCTGCTTTTGTTTGTTTTGTCCCAAGGAATCAATTAATTTAGAAAATGGGTCTCACGTGTTCGGAAACACCGTTTATATACTTTAAAAATTAAGTTTGCATGGTTTTAATTGCAAGTGAAGGCATTATTTTTGTGGCAATAATTTTTGCATTAAATTTTATATATTATAACTAGCTGGCCCGACTGGCGTTGTCCTGTCTTAATGTCATTGAATTTGATTTTATGTCAAATACTCGTTCATTTTCAATATGAGCTCGTTCGCTTCGCTCACTCGCCTATCGAAAGAAAAGTTTACGTCCTATTCTCAGACCTACCGAATATACACACAAAATTTCATAACAGCTGACACGGAGGAGTTTTTTTACAAACACTGTGACACGAGAATTTTATATATTAGATTACATATTATATGATGTCTCAATTAAGGTATTTTAAACAGATTATAGACAAACTACTTTTTCTAGAAGGATGAATCAAAATATTCCCCTTTTAACACGTTCACTGCTAAAGGGAATTAATAAATCAAATCGTAACGCTAAAAAATTTTATTACATTAAAACATACTTTTGTGTTGTGATTCATAAAATATGGCGTACAAGTTCATCGGAAGTCCATAGACGTCATACTTATGGGTCAGTACTGACCCCTCAGCACCCAGAGTAAGAACACATAACCAAACTTTACTAAATTCACTAGAAATTTCACTAAAATGATATTTATATGTGGTGGTCCATAAAAAATATATAAAAGTTTATTGAAAATATGAGTTTTATTGGAAAATATAAGTAAATATGACGTCATATTGTGAAGTTATACTCATGGGTCAGTACTGACCCCTCACCACCCAAAGTCAGAACATAGATCCAAACGTCAAAAAATTCACTAGAAATGTCACTAAAATGATATTTATATGTGGTGGTCCATAAAAAATATATAAAAGTTTATTGAAAATATGAGTTTTATTGGAAAATATAAGTAAATATGACGTCATATTGTGAAGTTATACTCATGGGTCAGTACTGACCCCTCACCACCCAAAGTCAGAACATAGATCCAAACGTCAAAAAATTCACTAGAAATGTCACTAAAATGATGAGTTCTTGAAAAATAATTATAATTCGACTTGTTACAAATGTATATACAATATTTACAACACCAACCACCCTGACCTTGACTGTGTATCAGAACTGACCCAGCCGCGTGAGCGGTAGGGCGACGCGACGCGGGTACGATCCGAACAGAGGTTAGAACACGATGTACACTACACGCTAACGCAGTATAGGTCCGCCTCCGTCTGACGCTAGGCTCACACTGAGCAATAGACTGATGCACTGTAGCATGGGTCAGTACTGACCCTGCCGCGTGAGCGCTGCGATCGCCATAGGTCCCACCCACAGCGAACGTGTTAATCTGACCCTAAATAACGTATATGTGTCACTTGTTTGAAATACAGGACACTCCAAAAACTGAGGGTCATTAGTGCGAATCTCAGAATTTTTAAATGTAACCATAGGGCGTTTCCTAATGTCCTGTAATAGGAAACGGTTTCGGCGCAGATAAATCACTTAACTTTAACATGCTGGCAACTTTTGTAAAAAGTTTTCGTATTAAAGGCCACAATTACAGATCCAAAGGTTAGCATGAAGCAACCATTTTTAATAATTTATTGCTTTTTATGAAAGATAACGTGTTGTAACGAATGTTCCATTTACCGCGGTTTACTCAGTTTAATTTTTGATTTTATTAAAAGTTTACTATGGCGTTTCAATGTATTATTGAAGTAATCGCAATAAGTTACTACGGAAACCCAAAAACAATTTAAGCACAAATCTAAAGAATGTATAAGGCAAGTTTGTTACCTTAAATATTGCTTATTAACTGCGTTTAAAATAATTATTAAAAATAATAAACTATTTGTAATATAAAATATATAACAGGGATTTAAATGGACGCTGCGTCCGCGTGGCGCCAGCTGTGGGCCATGTCACGCACATGCCCAGTACATACATTCAGACAACCAGCACTCTGTCAGTTTAAGAGATAGATTGCTGCAAATTTGTACAAAACTGTCTTAGCCACTCTTATTTTCATGGAAACAAAAGTTTAACTTAAATAATAACTGTACATATCTTAAAAAGGTGTATTATTGTTTGTAATTGTAGATTTCACTTTTCTATACATAAAGCTTATGTATAACAAAACACACATGTTAGTTCAAAAGTCATTAGCACTATATTATTTCCACTCAAACACTCATAGAGAACATTTTGTGAAAATTTTAGCAAAAATATTAGGTGGGAAAAAAGTTATAACGGATTAAAGGGAAAAATTTAAGTTTTTAAAAACTTTTAAAAATATTAGTTTTTGATAAAATACGTAATGTTCTCCCATTCAAATAAAAAAATGATAGAGGAAAATGTCGTTCCTCTTGGCAAAATATATCAATTAAAATATAAATTAGCTTGTAGTACTTGAGTGGTCGGTAGGTGATTACTTTGGGGGATTTCCCTCTCGCCTCAGGGGAAATTTGCTAAAAGTAAAAACTGAAGCACATTGGATTAGATGTCTTACATTGGTAAAATTGTAGATGTATTTTGCACCCCAAGGCTCACAAAGCACTGTTGATAACATCAAAAAATGTTAGTTTAGCTATTAACAGCTCTGATTTGTTTAATGGCATAAACATTGTTATGTAATATTTAAACTCTTAAACAAATGTAAACAATAAATATAACTAGGAGAGATTCTTAAATAATTGAAAACAAATAAAATGGAATTTGTAAGACAGAAGAAATAAGAATTTAAATTTGTATACGCGTTTTACTATAAAATATTAATAATTTACAAGCATTGATTCCACTAAATATAACATTACCGGTAACTAATTTCTAATTGCTTACCAAGAGCTCAAGCAGTACCAAATACAGCGCTGAAGAGCCTATTACTTGGATGGGGCTGTATCTTGTAAACAACTGAATGGTCTTCGCTTGGCGTAGTACACTCCACCACAGAAGTAGTGGGAGGCAGCAGTAGAGATGGAACTGTACAGGGAGTGACTGTACTGCACAAGACATCAGCTAAGAATATTCACACAAATCAGCTGTTACTGTCAACAATCAATTTGACTACAGTAGAGCAGATTGAATTGAAACGAGCAAAGCCTCAATTAAGAAATATCCAAAAAGTCTATATTCTTCTCATATGAATAAATCAACACCCAATTTATTACATACAGTAAAACCTCACTAACTCGACAATTTGTGGACCCAGAGGTTGTTGAGTTTGGGGGTTGTCGAGTGATCCAGAACATTGAAATTTTTAATGGGTTTTAGGAAATGAACACACGACAGCCTTAAGTTACACGTATAAATTTATTACTTACAAATGTATTGTTAAATATTGTGAACAAAATTCTGCACTAAAAGTCAAATATTCCACAATAAGACTAAATGTTCTGAAAAAAACTGTTTAATTGAAGATTGTTTTTCTTTCTCAATCCGGCACCTGGCTGCTTTGTCATGGAGTCGCTTGAGGAATAAAATATCCATTGCAGACTTAAAAAAAAAATATCCTTGTTGTTGCTGCAAATAACGCAGTATTCCTTCAATGAATTTGGGGCCCTCACTGTGGCTTATCCTCTCTTCTTGTTGACTGCTCCCCATGTCATCTTCTGAGTCGCCCTCTTCCTTCTCTGCTTCTTGGCATTTCATAGCAGCAACAATTTCATCCTCTCCAAGCGGTTCACTGGCCCCTTCGAGATCCATCCACTCGCTAACATTATCTTCTATTGTATTTTCACAACCAGGGATTTTCTTCATTAATGTTATTAAATCGGAGGTTTCACGTTTCTCTTGTTCAGAAAACTCATTCCCCGAATGATTTAAAAGTTTTCTCCATGAACAACGAGTGAGTAACCCAACCAATAACATCTAGTAAGTCAATCTTCTTAAGCTTAGATAGCAAATCATTGTTTTCTTCCACACCAATATTAAAGATGAGAGAAGCTTACGGCGATATTGTTTCTTCAAGGATGCTAAAACGCCTTGATCCATCGGCTGAATGAGAGACGTGACGTTTGGTGGAAGAAAGATTGCCCTTATGTCTTTGTCCTTTAAATACTGAGCGTCTGGATGAATCGTAGCATTGTCCAGAAGAAGAATTGCTTTTCTGGGAAGTTTTTTGCTCTTTAAAAACTGCTCAACCTCAGGTTCAAATTGATGAAAAAACCACTCCTTAAAAATTACATTCATCCAAGCATTGCTCTGGTTTCTGTACCATGTAGGAAAATCAAAGCCATCGCTTGTGCACTTTACATGTTTGAAACATTTTGTTTTGTTGCTTTCCCTATCATGGCTAGCTTAACCTTGTGTTCTCCTGTTGCATTGTAACATGCAACAATAGTGACCCGCTCTTTACTTTTTTTGTAACCTGGTGCAGATTTTTCACTTTTTAAAGCCAAACTTTTAGCTGGGAGCATACGATAGTTGAGGCCAGTTTCGTCACAATTATAAATTTGCTGGCCAATAAGCCCTTCTCTTTCAATAAGTTCTCGAAATTTAATTGTAAACTCACCAACAGTATTAGGGTTAGCAGATAATTTTTTACCACAGATGCTGGCGTTGCTTCACACCATACCGCTGTTTCCTCCTATCCAACCATCCATTACTCGCTGTGAACCCAGACTCCTTCTTTAAATTCCTCGTAAAACTTCAGTGCTTTTTCTTGTAGGATAGGCCCTGATATTGGTGTACCTCTGTCCCTCTGCACACGAAACCACTGATACAAAGCTTCACTTACTTTTTCGTATTCGGCACATTTCATTGTTTTTCTCTCCTTAATGGATTCTGTACAAATTCTTTTAAACACCAAGATTCAATCTCTGATTTTTGTTTTTTCACCCAAGCACTGTAGACCGCCATACATTTAATTCTAATGCTAATTTATTTATGTTTTCACCTTTTTGTAGACTTTTCAACGCATCTAATTTCAGTTCGATTGAAACTGACACTATCTTCCTTTTTTTCTCCGACATGTTTATAATCTACTCACCAAAAGTAAAAAAGAAACTAAGTACAGTAGCAAACTGAATTCAATTTTAAAACACAACAGACCACGTTGACCACCGATGTTAAACTGAGTAGGCAAAAGAGAATAGCGTAACAGGTTAGGAATGCCATCAGTGAGTAAACAATAGCGAACTACCCCCAACCCTCCACCCATGGCCGGGCGCCCGGGTCTTTGACCGGAGACAATAAGGCGCGTTTCATCTACTGTACGTCTCAGCTCCATTCTGCTGTTCTTGAAAGGTCAAACATAAACATAAATGTAAGATAAAGCCAGTTAGGCGTCCGCCCGGCAGCCATTGACTGTCGAGTTACACTGACTGTCGAGTTATCGGGTGTTGAGCTAGTGAGGTTTTACTGAACTAGCAGTATCTGGCGTACGATGCTGCATCCAAAAAATCTTCAATCGTAATCTTTACATTAAAATTACAACTCGCTACATAAATAAATAAAGAGCTGTTTACAATAATATAAATTAGTCATCTGATAGAATCAAAACCAACTTTACCTTCATACATTGCAACTTTAAAAGCTAATGGGGCAAAGCCATAAACACCTAGGATTTATTGCTTTAAACCTTCCCAGGGTTAACCTGAATAATAATGCAAAGGTACTAGTTATAAATTTTGTACAAGTTTTATTTATTTAACTGTAAACTACTTAAAAATACTTCTTTAAGTGATCATTTTCTAACGATCAACCTTAACGATCTGAGGATGTTTTGAAACCTGAGATAAGTTTCTAATGGTAGTAGCAGACTTTATCAAGTGCATAATCGAGTGCACAATCTAAATATATATTTATATTTTAAATATATTAAATATATTTTTATATTTATGAAACATAACCTCCTAGAAACAAATAACTGGCTGATATATCAATATATCAATATATAAATCAACTTACCATATATCAGGTATATCGTCACAGCTCCCAGGAGGAGGAAAGTATAATCTGGCCAAATATTCAAACTATCCCACCGTATATCGTCACTTGATGCTGTTTGCTTTTGTTTTCCTACAAAAATAATTTTGAATGAGGCAAAATGTTACAGGCTTAAAAATGAAAAATTTTATTACAAATTGGATTCCTTTCAAACGTCAAAGGCTCGCACAATTTTCATACAATCATTGTATCAAAAAAGCTACAACAGTTTTTAAACCGTAATTTTTTGGGTGACTGTGCTCAGAGTGTAAATATGGGAAATTTAAAACCATTTTGTTCAACCACCGATTGAGCTATTTTTTGTTTTATCTCAATCTTTGAAATCGGTTAAAAAATAAACGGAGAAACTCTGTTTCATAAAATCGACTTAGCGTATTGAATATAGGCAGCTGAATAATTAAGCATTACGGGATTCACCTAAGTAGCAGCTGAGTCAAACTTACATAAGTAACACGTACGAGCTGCTTTCTTGTTTCATTATAAGAAGTCAACCGGACTCTGTGGTGCAAAATATTCAAACCGTTAATATATCTTGTTAATTTTAAGTTTCACTGTGTTACATGTAATGAATCAATACAAACAAAGTAACAAAATATGTTTTGATAGTTCAAACTTTTAACAGTAAATGGCTATTTCAATAAGAATATTAATTAAGAATAAACTAAATTACTAACATAATTTTGTTTAGTACTCTTGAGGTCATTTTTCAGCTGTTAAGCATATTCAATCCAGAATGTGAATTATACAACAGAAAATCATGGCCATTGTGAGGGTTCTGGTAGAGAGTTTACTAGAGATGTGCGAGTACAGGTTTTTTAAGTCGAGTCGTGTATATGGCAAAAGATTCGAATCTCGAGTTTGAATCGAGTATACAAATAAAAAACACGTAGGTCGAGTTGATTGGATCAAAACAGTGTATAGGGTTCCATTTATAAATGTTATTATTAAAATATACTTTTCTAGTCACTATGACCTGAAAATAACAATAGTAAGTAAAATAAATGGATCCCTGCTTCATTGGAAAAAGGTGAGGACAATTTTATGTGAAAAAAATCATTCCAAAGTAATTGCATAACATTTTGCCATGAATATAAAATACTTTTAACCCATTGAGGTAGTAATTTTATTCTATTTGTAGTAGCCTATAACGGGAATTGATTGGTGCTGCACTCTAGTAGCAAAATATATAACTAATGACCGCGGGCGTCTACGGTTCTATCCGCTAGGGGCGCGGACTGACTGAAAACCCTTAATATCGCCGCCAGGCCTTTGGTCGTGTTAGCTGAGTTGGCTACGTCGTGGAAACACCTTGGCCAGGTGGCGATACGATGTTCGTGGGTTCGATTCCCGCACACGACCAAAACTGACCAGTTGTGCAACTCTCAATGAGTTAACCGGTCTGTGGCAACGTTGGTGGGAGGGCCCAAGTAAAATAAACGATGGCAGGCTTGCTTGGAAGTTGACGGGATCGGTTAATTCTTTGAGACTTGCACATGGTCAACACTGATTTTGCTAATTTTTACTTATGTCTACTGTGTGTGTGCCAATGTGACTCTCTAAACTGAAAGAAAACAATATTTTAATTAAAATATGCCATTAATCCATTTAAAAACACCAATTTTATACTCCAATTCACACGTTAATAAAATTACAAGTAAGGAACGAGACCTGCTCGTATGTCTACGCCAATGGGTTAATCTGCTGGTATTAAGGTTGTTATAGCCTATATGGAATTAATTAACAGTTTCATTACAAAATAATCTGTTTTTTATTTCCTCCTTTTTATTTATCCTATGTTTCAGTATATTATGTTTAGGCCTAAGATACATCTTTATACGAATGGAGAAAATAAAATTACATTTAGGCCTGTAAGTTAAAATAAACTTTACTTTAATTATTGTAAAGGCCTATTACATGGTAAAACATTAGCCTCCTTACTTACTACACAAAATGTATTTACTAACATATCTTAGCATTAATTTGAACACTAATAGTCCTAATAAGAACAATCAGTTAGTAACAACAAGAAGATATGTTTGAAGTGCCTGGCAAATAAATTGATAAAATTGAAGCCATGTCTTAAATAGAGTTTTAAAATATTACAAATTATTTAAAAAAAATCATTAATGAAACTTAAACAAGGTCAAAACAAATCACTTGTCTTTAAAAACAGCTCTATGCCAAAGGACAGTTGAGCCTAAAATTAATGGATTGACTCAATTTCAATTATTATGGAACAACAAACAAGCACAAACTTCTTATGCTTACCTATTAGATTTCATTACAGATATGTTTTTGATATTTTACTTTTGATAAATAACAGGGTTAGGTTAACCTAAAAGTGGACTATACAGACAGTGTTCATACAACTCAATATGAAGGTAAATCCTCCATTTTGGTGTAAAGAGTAACACAAATTTATAAGCCACAACTTACTTATTTATTAATAAAACACTAAAATCCACATCACACCTCAAATGCGTTCACATTCAATTTGAATTTACAGATGACATGCGGTCGCAGACGACCCTTGGTAGCGCGGGTAAACGGCGGGGGTAAACTCGCTCAAAACTTTCGAGTTTCAGTGCCAAACTCAGCTCGAACTCGAAATTTTGAGTACTCGCACATCTCTACCATAAAGCTAACAGACTGTTCAGAATGGATCGTACCCACAAACAAAAAGATACCATAACCAGAATTCTAGTAAAATGTTGCTTACCAGAGGTTTGTTGTAGAAGCTGACACAACAACCAGGCGATCCACCCCAAAAATGAAAACGTCACACATCCCAGCAACAAGCGTTGGAAGTAAGAGTGGTAATACTCCAACCCAGCGAGACTAAGTTTGATCAGTGTTTTGCTTTTCTTTATCTGAAAATACCACATTTTTCAAAGTAAGCGAGAATTTATAATATGAGGGTAACAGTTTTTAAAATAGACCCTTTATTTTGTATGAGTGACAAAAACACCCAATTAAATGAGAGTGAGGGGACATCTGAACACACCATGTAATAGACTGATGTGGAAAACCCAAAAAAAGGCTGGACCCAAAAGTACAGATTTGTCTTACAAAGTCGATACTTGCCAGGAAAATATGGATAGGACATGCAGGCTTACCTTGGAAAGTATGGGCATCCTAATGATTGCAAACTAACACTACAAAACACACATAAAAGAATATTTCAATATTTCCTATCCACATTTTCCTGATAAATTGGTAAAAAGCCCTATCCAAAACTAACCTCAAAGTCGACACTTGGTTACTCGACACGATCACAAACTCAACTCCCATTTTGAATACTTTTAAACGTATTATCAATTTTAAACTCCAATAATTCAAGTAAAATTACTTTGTACTTTGTTTACCTGTGTAGTAACATTTACTTAAAATATGAACTGATGAATAATATAAACACGATGTATGCTTGTGCTTTGTCACTGTCTAAACAGTCTTTAGAAAACTTTGTACAAACTCAACAACCTATAACCTATAACATTACATTACATTGAGTTTTACATCCTTCACACATTTTAAACAAATCCCGATAAGACGCTTGGACACAGAAAACCAACACGTTCAAACAGTGAAATCATCTTACCACTTCTTCGTATTCTCCATCACGGGTCAAGAGGTCAATGTCTTGCCTGAGGGAGCGCTCCCTGTCCCTGGCGAGGTCCGGGAACGGTTTGTAAAGCCAACTCATCAAGGTGGACTCGACCGTTTCCCTCTTCCGGTCGAACTGGGCGAACAGCTGACGAGCATTCTGGACGATCACAGCTGCTCTGTCCCTCTCGGGAACTGACAAATAGTTTACTGGTAGCACTCCCTGTAAAGTAATATTTCATTTTGTGTAGAAATTAGAGATGAGTCGATACCAATATTTATTGATTCTCGATACCGATACCAGAAAAATTGATTCTCGATTCTCGATACCAATACCGTCGATACCTACAATTTTTCAGTACCTATAGTTGTTAAACCTATTGTTAAAAACAGTTACAAATTGTTGTAACCATTTAAAATTATTTAGTAGTATTTTGTAATTAATTATTAATACAATTTATTAATACAATTTGTTAATAATTTAATGTTAATTTCACTAGTGCCCTATAGTAATATAGAAAAACAACAACTATTTATTATACATTCATAATGGGGGAAAACTTGTAAAGAAAAACTCATCTTTAGTAACATGAGTTTAACATGAGTTTAGTATGATGGCCTAGGCTTAGGATGAGTTTAGAAATAATCTTAAAATATATCTAGTTGATACAAATTCTTAAACAATTTTACATTATTAAAAGGCGATCTCACGCAGAACTTCTTACACAGGTTTTACGTAACACTTACGATGAAAACTAAATATTTCGGCGGACATCACACTTTGACAAGCTCGGAGACTTCAACCTGACCTTCAACCCCTGACCTCAGAGACATAAAGTACTTATAATAGTGGCCAAATAAATTGCCAGTTGAGGGTGGTGTTTAACGGGCTATCAACCGAGATCAGCCAATAGTAGATATGCTGCATCGCCAAAACTCCACACCAGCTGATCGGAATAACATTCGAGTTATATTTTGCCATGGCAAAATGACAACAGTGACATCGTACAAGCATGCTATTGGCTACAGCCCAACTGTAAATTTATCTGTCCGCTATTATAGAGCCTCTCCACGCTTGATAAGTGAGCACACCCAAAATATAGCCTTTTCATTATACTTCTTTTGGGAAAATGCCAAAAGAGATGCATTGGATTTGTCTTTTATCGAAAACGGTAAGGCCTCAGGCATTCTTTTCTTAACTCCTACTCTAACCTAAAGTGCCATTCCAACTTCAACCTGACTTATCTGCAAGACAGATTCCACTCACCACAGAATGCACTGGTATGGGGACTCCTATGAGCACCGCCATGAGGGGGCAGACGTCAGCCTGGGCCACATCCTCCCGTCGTCGGTGCCCCAGGCCCCACTGTGGGGGACTAGCAGGGCCTGCGGGGTCCGGGGGGAGGGGCCCTGCCACACCTGCCCCCCACACCACCAGTGGCACCTCTGTCTCTGCCGCTGAACCAGCACCGTGTGAACCTGTCAGCATACCACATCAAAGATATAAAACACTTAAAATCGTCAGACGAGTCGAAATACTTAGCACTCAAACTAACTGTATTCAAAAAACACATAACATGTATACATTTATGTGTGTAAACAGGGTTAGGCGTAAGTGTGGATACCCCCTGATAACTTTTTAACGGGTTGAGAAAGGAAAACCAAACTCAACACACCTCTATATTAATGAAAAATGCACTTTTTGGTCAGTATCCCAACTTCGCCCCTGGGGCAGCCCAAGTTTTTTAAATGTAAAGCCCCATTGAGCGACAACTTATTTTGAAAGTCTTTATACAAGAATAAGAACAGCAAAAACTAGAGGTTTTTATTAAAAAAATAGCCCCCAGTTGAAATTTTAATATTTAGCCAATGACGAGTATTTAGAGAAACCACTTACAAATAGGCATTGTATTATTTTGATTGATATGCATGTTTTTGATCATTTTATTAACAGTCCTTATTTAAAATGACCAAAAACATGTTAGGTTAGGTTAGGTTGTTAGGCTTCTAGGTGTTTTACTAGTTAGGTGGTTTTATTCTTTCATTTAATTTGCAGCGACTTGACCTAAGTTTTATAACATTATGTGTGGCCAGTTTTGCTTAAACTCACATGCACCTAGTGACGAAATTATTAAGACTATGCCAGTTGTACAATTACTTACCCCAATCTGTCATCCCATGATCTGATGTGTAGACAAATGCTGTTTTGTTGTCATTTCCATAAAAATCACTTATGAGTTGCTCCACTTGCTTGACTCCGTCGTCAACCACATTTATGTTATCTTTGTACTGCCTGCAACCCAGTTGAATACACTTAACACTTAACATTACAACTCTTAAAAAAATGTATAAAGGCTCAGCAAATCCAAATAAAACAAAATATTATATTTTATTAAATTTTATCCAAGCATGAGACATGAGAGACCTGAGAATTGTATAAAACCGAGGCAATCAAAGGATACATAGGAATGGAGACACAATCACAGGAATAAAACTCTCCATAACATTTTACAGTAGACCCTCTCTTAACAGACCCCTCTTGACCACCGATTAGTTTAGAGCAAATATCAGAGTTCACCTTAACCGCCCAGACCTGAAAAAAGTTCCGTTCACCCACCCGTTTCCAGTTGTTAGCTCAATTCCGTTCCAAGGTTCGGCTCGTTAAACAAATTAAATGTGTCTGTATAGGCCAAGTATTTCTTTGGGAACAACGGAAAATCTGTTAGCCACATCTCTTCAACGGAGACTGAGGAACTTCAATTTTGGCTGGGTGTTAGAATGCCTTAAGAACGAAGCATCAGTTATGCACATTAGTGAGTACTTAGGTGTCAGGATACCAACTGTAAAATAGTAATACCCTAACTGAAAACCCTGTATCAGTAACAGGGGGGTCAAATTTGTAATTGTATGTACATTATTCATAGCTTCTGTTTATTTTCAATGTAACCATAGTTCTTGTGTACTTTTTATTTGATAACTGCAACATTAGAGTAGCCTATGTTTTAGGCCGTTAAGATCATTGTTCATTTTAACCGACAATTTGTTGTCTCTAGGTTACGGACCTATGAGAGTCAGTTAAGAAGGTTGTACTACAGCGTTAGAAAATCTCAAAAAAATATAATTAGGCTTCTAAGATTATGGTGTAAAGGTGGGAAAAAACATTGATACTATTAATTTTTGAAAGCTAGTGGCAGAAATAAAAACACAATTTATATTTAAATACAGTAGGCCTAAGTATCTAATCACAAACAAAACTCAACTCTTTGTAAAAATTAAATAAATCAAAATTGTACAGTTAGTTTAGAATTTGTTGTTTTGGTTATATTTAATTTAGTTGACTGTGTTTTGGCATTTTGCAAATGTTAACTAAAAAAAATCTAATTATTGAATGTCTAATCTGTAAACATTAATTTTACTCTCATGTTTCTTTATGGTGCGATAGAATAAACACACTTAAATATGATCGCTGAGATTATTGATTTTTGTAATTAAAATGGAAAACTAACACTACTACATGACTGCCTCACCGTGAGTGTGGTTTGTTGGCGTGCCCTGCCACATCAGGTCCGAGGAGGTGGAGGAAAAACACGACCCCTTGCCGGTTCAAACTGTCATACAGAGCCACATTGCTTCTCGCCGTCTGCAGGAATTCCTCGAAATTGACAAACACCCAAGTGTTCAACGTTGTCGATCCGTAACCGGAAAAATTCTCATCTTCCGCGTCATAGCAAAATATATGCACTTTGTTGCCCGCAGCTCCTATGGAACAATAAACTTATCACTAACACAATATCTCTGTAAGAAAGTGCCGCAACTAAGGCATATTTTAAGGCGAATATTAATGAATTTATCAAAAATTGCAGCACCTTAAAGGTTTTCAAAAGACAAGTTTAAAGACCAGCTGCCATTTCCATCTCAAGTTTAACCATTTGTGGTGGGGTTTGTCGCATAATTTTTTCTTTAATATGAATCGATACTTTAGTAAACCTATGACCTCTTTCAAGTTTTGTTTTTGCTTTGTTTTTCGTCTCTAATGAATTTGTAGAGAATCTTCACCTCTACATTTGTTAACAAAAGTTGTTGGTCCTTTAGGAACCAATTTAAATACTGACTACAAATTATGCACATGTATGTCTGTAATTGATTTAGGTTTTCAAGTTGATACTTATATCGATTCAAAATTGTGACTGATTATAATTTATAAAGCTAAAGTTAATTTTAGAAAAACATATTAAAGTTATAAATTTTAAGTTAGGCCTATACAAATGGTATTCAGATTTTAAAAACAACTAATTAAGTAAAGGTAAAATTTAAGTAACCTTCTGGTCAACATCGTCAGACATTTCCTCAGACAGTACCTCTGACATGACCTGTCGACTACTAAAAGAGCTGGGACCAACAACTTAACGAGCCTTTAGACGCACGGTGGCACTCTTGAGTTTAAAAATTTACATGGATTTTATCGGGGATTGAACCCGGGTCATTTGGGTGGAAAGCCAGTAGTACTCAGTCTGCTCTTCTATGATTGTCACTAATAAAAGAGTAAAAGCAATTTTTGCAGGCTAAATAAAAGTTATTGTTGTTTTGGTTATCCGCTACCTTTCTTTGTTGGCGCTGACTTCCACTGATTAATTAATACGTTTTCAATTTCCACATAACCAGAAATTACCTTTCTTGAACATAGGCAAGATGTCTGGACTACCCCACGAATATGTGATATAACTTCTATTGAACACCGAATCAAACTCCACCAGATTGTCTTTCCACCCCTGTAATGCAAAAAAAGATTTACTGTAAGTAAAAGAGCAACAGAAATAAGAGGGACTCCCTCCAGATACCTGTTTCAGACGTTTTGCAGTCTGACTCAGCGAGCACAGAATAAACTAGAGTGGTCATAGGGGCCCGGCGCATGAAGCCAGGTTTGCGCGGCATCCTACAGTAAGATGGCGGCGACGATCGCGAAATCTGCCTAGTAGCGAGCGTCAGACGCTGGTCAGACGGCAGCGCTGCGCTCATGTCAGTAGTTGAGTGCTTGTTAGATGTGTGTGTTTATTCGCTGTGTGTTCTACGCTTCTTCAATGTTTTACCATGCCAACTTCTTGTTGTATCCTGGGATGTTCCAATACAGGAAAGATTCCTGGAATAACTCTTCATATATATATATATATATATATATATATGTGTTATATGTGTAATATGTGTCATGTGTGAGTCAGCTATAAGAGCTCATGTTTTGTTGAATCCCCACATAAATGGAAACAAAATAATAAGTATGCTGACTTCATCAGTATTAAACAAGTGTATTGGACAAGACTTATTTGAAAATAACTCCCAACATTTTTACGAGCAAGATTAAGAAATAAGCCATTTCAGTCTGCTAATAAAATCTGAATGTTTGCAGTATTTTAATGTTAGGCTGCATTACTATTGTAAAGAATTTAATGCAAAACTTCACTCTGTAAATATTAGAAATCATCTTTGTAAAACAGTTACATTTTTAGGTCAATAATAGCAATTTGAGTGACTTTGATTTTGGACTTATTATTTGTACAATATGTACACAGTTAGTGTCTTTAACAATGTAAATACATTTTCAGTTATATTTTTTTTTTATATACGATACTTATTTTATTTAATTTACCAATAGTTATATTAACTTTACATCTAACAATTCAGATAATATACGTTATTTATCTATTTCTTTTATTGTGTATTGTAAAAATAAAATGGGGGTTTCTTCCTCAAACAACTGTTGTTTAATTTTTTTCAACACTCAGATGTTATTTTTCAACGTTACATTTAATTAAAGTGTTCCGCCAATAAATATTAATTTTATTAATTAAATTATTATATTTTAAAATAAGGGGTTAAAAAAGGCAACGTTGGTTCCCATACGTGTCCTTACCGTATTTGTTGATAAACTTGCATCGCGTAGAACGAACGGTCCGCGCTGTCCGTCAATGAAATCTAATTTTTCTGTTCAAATACCTTAACGTCCTAACCAAACCAGGTGTCGTAGAGAAACGTTCTCTTCACCAACATTAAATTTGGAATCTCATCCCCAACTTTGCCACAGACACTTTTCACCTGACCAAGAAATACGAAAAACCCTAGCCGACTAACAATTTTAAGTCATTTTGCGATTTCATTTAGAAATGTAATAATTTAATGATAATTTAAGATATGATAAACATACTATAAAATTATAATTATTTCACTGACATGGTCTACATACTACAAGCTAATAAGTAGGAAAATTTCAACAAATTTTAACCACTTTAACGGAGTGAAAACTTCGTTGGAGTGAAGCGCTAACTATTAGATTCTAACGCTGGCCGCGTCTGGTTTTCCGATGTAGCCCCTACAGCAAGATGGCGGATCTAGCTTCACTTGCCTGATGCTATCCTAGTACGCGTGGCCACTCTAGTTTATTCTGTGCTCGCTGGTCTGACTAGTACAGTATTGATTTTAAGATATACTTTTCTCTCACTGAAGAAAAATTATATAAGATGCAAGGTGTGAAATTATACAAATGAATGAAACAAACTACAAGAATCAGATTCTAGGACAGACCAATCCGTCCATAAACAGTATCTGGTTCAGTTAACTCTGCCCTCTAGATCCGGCCAAGAATCACACACTGCTAGTCAGTTGAACGTGAATGTTTTGATAATAAATCAAGAAAAAAGACACGACAGCCACTTGAGCGACTTAATCTCAGATCTATACTTCAAATGAGTTTTAGCAAATGTTTTAGCCAATTTCTACGAGACGATGTCATGTCAAAATCAAAAACACAATATTTTATGATTCGTAATTAAAATACTTATGGTAAATGAAATCAAACATACACATTATAGAAGATGAGATTCAGTGTTTGGAACTTATTTCATACAGGTTGAGATCTAGTTCACGTTCAAAATCTAGAGTCATTGGTCCTTCGATCTATGCTTATGTACAAAATGAGATGGCTTCCAATCTGATAATGAAAAATATATAATAGAATCTATTATACAATTTCACCATTTTGTACAATAGGAAGACAGTTTATTTCAGCTCTTTTAATTTTACAAAAAACTTCTCACGAATATAGGTCTAAAACTATGTTCCCTCACAGAGTCCAAGTTCATTAGCCATAACAGAAATTTCAGCCTTTTCATAATCTGCTTTAAAAGTAAAATTTTCTTGCATAAAAATGGCATTCATGTTATTAAAGTCATTGTTTATGTTGTTATTCATACATTTTTTCTGATACTGGTAGGCCCTGTACATTTTTTAAAAATTACTATACATGTCTATATAGGAAATCTAATTCCAACACTTTTTATATTTATTATTTTCCTATACAAAAAACGGTTTACTTACAGTAGTTTTATTTTTTAATTTTTCCCTTTTTTTACTTTTCTGAGTTGTATTTATTTTACCATTTTCAAATGTTCCTGTCTTTTACAAACAAATTGAGAACATATATTGATAGGTTTCATCAATTCTGCAATTTAATGACTTTTTAAAATAATGTCTGCAAAATCACAAAAAAGACAGGGGCACTGAGTAAGGTAGTTCACCACTGGGCAGTCGAAGGGTTAAGGAGTTTTCAAAGTTTCTGAGTATACTTAAACCCAACTTGAATTTTAAAAAGCTCAATTTAAATAGATCTATTTTTATTACCGATTAACGGTTGACAACAGGAATTCCCAAACCACATGACAATAGGCATATCACAAACATACTTACTGTGAACACAGCAGAGGGATCTTCATAAAAGCCTGCGATGAGAGCGATGTGTCCGGGCCTGGACTCAGTTGGAACCCGTGAGTGAGCTACTCCCCACGATCCACGGGACTCTATTATAGACCTGCAACAAGATATTCCAGGATAAAATATGTAAATATTATCCAACTAGGTATCTACCTTTCTTTGAATCCTACAATGTAACCGAGGTAGCTAGACCAGATGCAGCTCCTATTGGCCTCATCAGTAAGACGGGGTTAAGCGTAGGTTTTATCCCACCTCATTGCTAAGGTACTGTTTTATGAGCAGTTACCAATGGCTTGCCCAAATGCCGTTACAGTGTGTCACTGACTTTAGATCGCCACACAAGTCTAACATCTCATGACAACAGCAGGTTGAGGTTTCAAACTATGATTTAAAGAAATCTATCACAATGAATACATTGTCTCGACAAGTGTATATAATGATATCACATATAGGCTAGTGAGGAAAATCTGCAAGTTTCTGATACCTAACTATCTTGATTCAATTTTTTTTGCTCATATGTAAGCCTAGGCTAGGTATGTTTTTTCTTAAACTCCCACTGATTTAACATTGAGAATACAATTACAAAAAAAACTTTTGGGTGGGTAGGGCCTATAAATGATTTTCAAAGAATGCCAAAGGAATTTGTATAATCTGTATTAACACGTTCAATGTGGCTGTCTCCATCCAGAAACCCACATCGTGACAGAAACATGATGCTGTCCAATCCCACATTGTGGGTAAAAAAAACCAAGAGGAAAGTATGATGTATGAGGTCTTTTAAACAACCACTCTTGGAAGTCTGTGTCTCAGATTCTTGGGTCAGGTGACTTTGAAATATTCAGATAAGATAGCCTGTTTAAATATGTTGCACATATGCATATGAAGGCTTTATTTCATAATGATAGGACTATCTAAGATAAGTGGTTGGTTGGGCCATCAAGTTCAAATCACAAGCATGCAGGTACAGTACGATAAGCGTCCACCAAAATGATCAAATATAAAACATCAGATTAATTTTGATGATTGATACACAGATAACCATATTTCTGTGGCATTGAAAACTCTCTCCACTGGTGCGTAGGTACCATAGGCATGGAGAGTGCACTAGCTCAATTAAAAGCGCTTAGAAAAATGTCAGGTCACGGTACTTTTGCTTTGCTTCAAAGTGTTTGAACAATTCAACACAATGTTGCTGGGAGTTTTGTAATCAACATATTAAAAAACTTATATAGGTAGGTAGGTTTTTATGAATCAATTAGTATTTTCATGTCAAACTGCTTAATGCGAGCTTAAAGCTATTGCAATTAAATCAAATTATTAGTATCTTACCTTATATGGGGCGACAGGTTCTCATTATTACTAATAGAGAATAGAGAATCAGCTCGTAAACCATCAGCCACAAATAATACCACACGTTTAGCTGGAGGATTATCCACCCCTGTTTGAACTTGAATGTTATTTACGATCGGGGACTTAAAGTAAATATCAAAAACTGAAAGTAAAAACACAACATGAAGAGAAAATCCCAACAATATCACTTTCATTTCAAAAGACAATAGACTAGGTAAATTAATTTAAACTAAAGATTTGTTATTAATTAGGCACCCTCTAACTTTAAAGAAATTAACACTATTCGTTGAGATAAATTATGTGACATTTTTTATCGACGATATTTAAGTTTAATACAAATCCAAGACAAATTTAAGAATAATTCCGGCCGTATCTGTCACCTGAAACCCAAGAATTAGGTTAGTTACACTCCTACTATAAATTGTTTAATCAACTCGCAGTGTTGCCGCCACGTCAGTTTGGTTTTACCCTAGAATTTGGTCAGCTCTACCCTAGATTACCCTAGAATCAAGCGTCCTAGAATTACCCTAGAATTTATTAAATGCGTAATAACTCTAATATTTATATTTAATCACCCATTATAAGGTTTAAGAGGAAAAATAAAGCAAACTTCAACAAAATCAATTGAAATATCAAATATAATTAACTTTTTAAGTCAGATTATTTTTATTTTAAGGTAGTCTTAGGACAGACCTTTCCCAGTTCTGGAGTAAAACGTCATTTGTATGGAGCAACCACATAATGATATATTCTTGGAGGTAAATTTTAATACAGAGGGCTAATTGAAATTAACCCTGGAAATGACGATCGGTCATTTTGTGACCAATATGCGGTCTGTCCCGTTGTGACATTGTCATAAAGAAAAATAAAGTTGTTGATACATTTTGCTCCAGCTGTGGTGGAATCAGACTAAAATTTTTGGATTGCTGCAAACAACAGATTCTAAGTTTTCTTACAAAGCCTGTCTCTCTGTATTGTTACTCTGAATCTGTCAGTAGTTGTTAGTCTATGGTAACACTTTGCTCTTTTTTAGCGAATTTCCCCTATAGGGAAGAAGCTATTACCGTAGGTCTCATGGTAAGACTTAAGTCCGAGACCATGATAATTTTTTGTTTTGAGGTCCCCAGATGACAAAAACACTATTCGTTCAAATTTATATATATATATATATATATATATATCTATATATGTGTCCGTGAATGCGATAACTTGAGTAAAAAAGTCCGATTTCGATGAAATTTGGCTCAAATGTGTAAAATGACATTCATGACTTTAAGTTCGAAAACCAGAAAAATCGGACCATGGGAAGGGGGGTTTATGGGGGTTTTAAATTTTCCAAAAATCAGTTTTTTGCATTTTTCACCCTACAATTTTTTAAAAACTTAATTTTGGTTTTGACCATGTTATAGAGCTTAAAAAAAACAAATAATATAGTATCTTGAATTATTAACCTAGGTTAAGTGGTTGCGGAGAAAATCCAAAAAAACCTACTCATAAAATCTCCCATGTTAATCTTATGGGAAAAAGGTTGTTGGCATTTCCTCAGTTTATTTTAATTTAAACTTCACATTTGCTTTTAGAAATCTGTTCAGTTCCACAAAACAATCATTTTGGTGTTTAAATTGTGATTCTACGCCCAACCGTTGCTGAGATATTCAAAGTGCTAAACACAGTACGTTGTCCAATGTTATCCTTATGGAGAATAAATAAAATTTGGTATCTCGATTATTTATGAATGTATGTTGATGAAACTACCAATGTGGCTTCAAATAGTACTGGTATATTGATATTTGCACAAAAAATTGATTTTTTGTTGGTTATTCCTGTAGCAGCATACCTGCGTACTCAGCCCCCATGTTATTCTTATGGAGAATAACTAAAATGTTATATAGCGCTTATTTATGATTGAATATTGATGAAACTTGGTATGTGGCTTCGCCTAGTTAAATTATATTTATATTAGCATAAAAAAACAATTGTTTGTGTTCCTTGTTTCAGCAAACCTACGTACTCATTACCAATGTTATTCTTATGGAGAATAATTAAAATCGCTTATATGTGAATATATTTTTATGAAACTTGGTACGCGGCTTTATGTGGGATTCAGACAAATATTATGCATTGGAAATTCGCTGAGTACGCAGGTTTGCTGCGACAGGGGTATTGTTTACATTATTGCCGCTATAGACTACAGGCATTGACTATAGTGTTTGAACAAAGTTACTTACAAGTACAAATATCTTTAATAAGTGGTAATGTGTCTCGGCTGAAAACATAATGAATTTTTAGTTTTTCCCTGTTCTTAGTTCTATCAAATATTTAATTTTACACAAGAAGTTTTCATTGTTTCTTCCCTGAACATGTTATTACCCTAGAAATGCCACTACCCTAGAAACGTCATTACCCTAGACGAGTGCAAATTACCCTAGAAGCGAATCAATTGTACTGTCCGTCTACTCTAGACATGTGCCATCCCAGCTCCGATTAGAGAGTAGCTCCGGTTGGAGCAGCTCAGTGAAAAGAGCAGGTTAAAGTAGCAGCTCCAGCCAGAGTAGTTGCTCCGACTGAGCACGTGAGCAGAGATAATATCTGTTGAACAGTCCAATGTCTGAATTTGCGGAACGCCGATCGTTCACAATGCTCCTAGTCTTAATGTAAATCACATTAAGACAGTTAGTCGAAGTTTTCTTTTAAAGGTTTATACATGAAATATTATAGCTTTTTATTATAAACGTAAAGCAAACATATTATTAGACGTTTAAAGGCCAAAATAAAGCTACAAATATTTACACAAACAAAATCAATTTAATGCTTATGGACCGTTAGCATTTAAATAAACTAGTTTTCAACTTTTTGAGAATTTAAACGGGTTCGGCGATCACTTATAACAAGTCCAGTTTAAAAAAATACTTGTTCGCAAGGAACTCGTTGCCACCTACAGAGACAATTGAGCGGGTTGGGGGTGGAACTGGTTTCGGGTGTGACTGGGAATTCCAGCTCCAAGAGAGCAATACACTTTCTCTCACGACAGTTCAAAGTTCAAACAAAGGCCGGCAGCTCCTGCCGCTCCTGGCACTGCTCCCGGAGCATGTTTGTTTGGTGAACTGTTCCAGGCCGGAGCAGCTCAGTTGTCTGAGCAGTTCCAAAGTAGCAGCTCCGGCAATTTCGGCACACCTCTAGCTAGTCTACAGTCTACTCTAGCTGTGACGAATGTGGCAGACAATTGAGACAATCAGATCCGAAATGCCCGAAATCCGACTACTTTCAGCTGGGCTGTGGGTGGAATGTGGAATATCTAAACTTCATTCTGCGTAACTTAAGGCAGGCTTTATTGCAGCCAAATAACTTTGAAGTTTAGGTAATTTAATTTGGTCGCTGGCACGGGCACAGAGAGTTCTAGCAAATACTAACTACAGTAACCGTATCTATGGTTCTAGCAATTAGGAGTACCTCCTAGGAGGACAGGAGGTAGTTAGGCGTTAGGCTATGGTTCTAGACTATCACAGACACAGACCAACTACACCATTACCAAAATTGTCATAGGATTCTTTGAAACAATCAACTGTGTTTTCCATCAGCCATCTGGGATTTTAGGAAATCTGAAAAATCAAGGGCAAAGAATTTGTACAGTACATAATTTTACAGTAACTCAAATGTTCCAAGGCATAGGCATTCCAGGATTAACTTTTATCAGTATGGTCTGTGTTGAATAGCTGTTTTATGCTATGTTGAATAAAAGGGGAATTTAAGTCTCAGTTCATGCAATTATTTTGTACCGGATTTTAACTTAGATTACTAAAGAAAGTGAATAATGTTACTTTTATCCTTTTTGGATGATTAAATCTTAGAATATGGTTATAGACTAACTAAAGTTTTTACTTTAGCAAGGATATGATATGAATTATTTTTTAACATGTAAAATAACAAATATATCAGATAAACGGTATCAGGAAACTGGCACATACCTTCTCCCTTTTGGCCCTACTTTTGTGAATAAATTATTTCTTATTTACTAAATATAAAATATAATGTAAGGTAGAATGTACAGAAAATCTTCTAAACAAATAACAAATACACATAAAACACATGGCACATACCTTCTCCCTTTTGGCCCTACTTTGTGAGTAAATTATTTCTTATTTACTAAATATAAAATATAAAGTAAGGTAGAATGTACAGAAAATCTTCTAAACAAATAATTTTCAGCAATATCCACCCAAATCCCTATTTTGGAGGCACTAAAGAATCCTTTGCTACACACAGTTATTTTAAGAGCGGAAATTCCCACTCGTCCCCCCGGGGTTAAGGGGCAACATATATCGAATACCCTCTGTTGCAGAGCCGGATTTAAGCATAGGAGGGCCTGCACCACACAGGACCGCGCGCAAAAGCCCTCACCACTGGTTGAGCCTAGGGGCCCACAGCTCCTAAATCCGGCACTACTCTGTTGCTCGGTATTAACTTGACCTTACATACCAAGTTTAAATTAAATTTATATGTAAATGAGAGAGCACAACATTTAAATCGAAATCGTTTGAGCCATTTTTGAGACATTTAGATTTTGTGTGCAAGCTGGACGGCCAACAAGGGACCGCGCCACTGTTTGAGCCAGGGGCCCCACAGATCGGAAATCCAACCCTGAGTGCTATTATTTTATGTTTAAATTATTAGAAATCAGTCGAAACCGTAGCTATTTTATTAATATACTGAAATTAATATAATCACCAATGTGTATGCAGAATATGCAGAATATATTTTATACTACGTATATACCCTAAGTAAATCCTCTGCAGGTCCAATGTCCAAATAAATTGGACCAATTGGAATAATTGGTCAAATGTCCAATTTGTATTTGTGTTTTGCCATACTATTTGTATGTTTAGCGTTTTGCTTATTACTTTAATAGTTAAATGGCTTATTAAACTCATATTATATGAATCTTTTTAATTACGATTGTCGAATTTTATGTTTAATGTGTGGCAACACTGCAAGTTGTCCGGCAGTAAGTAAACTGTTTTCAAGGTCATTTTATGCCTAGGGTTATAGAGGTTGCTGATCAATGATGTCATCATGACATCATCTGAAAGCAAAATAAACAATCTTTAAATAAAGCATGTTATGAATAAATAAGAGGTAAAGAAACTTGTAATTTATTCTAAAATAAAATATAGCTTTTGTAATAAAATACTTAGTTCTTATTTATTGTTTTCCTTCCCTAATTGGTAAGTGTAGTTCTTCTGCAAGGTTACAGACAGCCCGCTCTATCTGTGACGTCAAAGGAAGTATTTAACATTTTGTTGCTTGTTGCTGGCTGTGTGGTGATTTTGGAATATTTTATGATCAGGTACATGCTTATTTTCGCTACTCTTTTTAATAGTATGAATATTTGTAGGGTTACACATGAATGTTGTTTAACAAAAACCCTTAATTTAGGCCTACATTAGTTAAGGCACAAAGATTAACCTTAGTCTGCTGTTCAACAATCTCAAGATTTCTGATGGCTTCAATCAATATAAACCTTATTAGTTAGTTGTCAGTATGTCTTATCAGAATTGTAGAATTATATTTCTCGACAAAATATTACTTTAACTATCAATTCGTTCTTTAAAACCTCTTCGTTATAACAACTTGTTGTTCTGATATCTGTGTGACAGACGTAGGCGGCAATTTCAGTCAGATGTCGGTCTTACAGGCTAATTCGAGTAGTTTTTTATCAATAGATAAGAGTTTTTATTTTTGTAATATGTCAGGATACATCGAGGAGGAGGCTTGTACTGGTGGTTCAAAAAATATGTCAGGATACATCGAGGAGGAGGCTTGTACTGGTGGTTCAATAGCTTTGGCTAAGGCCTATCATTGGTTTCAGTGATGGTATGGACTTGACCTTAGGGCTACAGGTTACCTTGATCTTGGAATAATTCTTCATTAATATACTGTGTAAAGATTTGGAATTGAACCATGTTATTGATTTTTAATCACATTAATTTATGATTAAAGCTTGCCTTCAGTAAATTGTCCTTACCCCCATGGATTTGAATCAGCAACTCATGAAAGTGTCAATTAGGTATGCTACACTATAAAAAATTATCTACAATAAGTTTTAGCCTATAAAATATAAAAACATTTAATCTTCTTGCTCACTGCAAGCTGCTAACACAACGAATACTTTACAGTTTGAATTTACTTACCGGTATTAAAAAGTTATTCGCTACGGTATCTTTATTAAGTTAACAAACATTGGGCCTAATTTATTAAACACAACAATTTTGAAGGCACTATAAATATAGTTAAAGTGGTTTATATACCTGCATTAAGTAATCCAATTTGTTGCTTCATGCAACCGGTTTCAACTCCGTGCACTTTACTTCACTTCTGCCCGGTACGCGTCGCACCCCCCTTTGTGTTTAGTGGTTTTTAAATGTCCGTATCCGTTGTCCGTTCGATGTCCGTACGTGTTTTCGTTTTTGTGATGAAAGTTATGACGACCTTCAAACGAAAAGATTGTAGATTGTTTTATCCTTTTACCAATGGCCTGATGATGACTCCAAGGAGTTGAAACCGGTTGCATGAAGCAACAAATTGGATTACTTGAGGCAGGTACCTATGTAAACCACTTTAAGTACTATACAGTAATCCGGAGGATAAAATCCATCAATATAAATATAGGCTTAATGTTAATAAACTATATAATTAAATCATTTTAATATATAAATCAAGCATAACTTATTATTTGGTAGATAAGGATAAAATATGCCTAGTACCGGTAGCCTTACTTATTGCCTCAGGATAAAATAACTTAATTGTGAATTCTGTATTAGGCCCTTAGTAAAGTATAGGACTCCCTTCTACGATCATATCCTGCTGGGTAAAATTCACAGTTTTGTCAACTCAACCTTTCACTTTTCATTGTTCCAACAATCTCAATAATTTTATCGCGAATCAGTTGCCAGCGCACTGCAGGTGTTAGGTTAGGTTGGGTTATCATTGATAGACTGTGTCAAATTTTAACAATAAAAATACAGTAGGCCTATTAGCCTAAGTTTTCTTTTTAACATCTAGATATTGGTAGCACTTTTACTTACCTTTGGGTGAGGAGCTAGGCCTAACTTATACGGTGTATACTCTACCTGCCCTTGCTGTTGGGTCAAACTTGTCAAATTACTTCAGTTCAAAGTCGAAACTTGATGGGTAGACTTTCATAAGCGGAACGATATAAAAACCCTAATAAAATTGTTCAGTACGGTATACCGGTAGTGATAATTCAGGTTGTTGGGTTATGGATTATTTATGAACGTAGATTACACTATTACGGTAGGTACTTAAACATGTATTGCCAGGAACAACGTTATCATCTCATGTTTGTTTATTTCATTTTTATTTTAAGTTCAATTGAAAACATAATAACTAACATATAGACTAAAATATATACAAACGATAAAGTACTTTGCAATCGATGACAATTTCGATCTAATTGATATAGGCCTACCGTGAGGAAAAATGTCTTTCGGTTATTTATATCGTTCGGCTTATGAAAGTGTACTCTTTGATCATCTAAAACTTTGCCAAACTAACGGGATTTACTCTAATTTAAAAAATCTCATCAAAAATTCAAAATAGAAGATCTCAAAGAAAAATATCTCATTGATAAAGAAAATAGCTACCGTACCGGTATTATTAATTACACTACTCTTGAAGAATTTTTCAGTGATGACAAACTTTATTTAATACTAAATCGACCAAACTGAACTAAACCACACCTTAGACAGTAAAATGAAATTTCAAACTTCCCTTAACAGGTTTAAGGTTACTTAGGGTAGGGCCTAGTATATGTTATTAGTGAATTTCCTATTGAAAGTGAACTATTAGCATGACCCGCACAGTGAAACTTAAGCGCGGGACCACCATAGAAGTTCCTAACATGACCCCCTGAACACGTTTTGGGGTGTCGTACAAAATTATATATATATATATATATATATGTGTGTGTGTGTGTGTGTGTGTGTGTGTGTGTGTGTATGCAGTCTAGCGGTCACATTTTGTATCTGATTTACTTCAAATTTGGTAGGGACGTTTATTTCTATAATCAGTTGGACAAGTTAGTTGGGAAAAACAATCGGAAAACTCTAAACCCCTCTTTTGGGGATTATTCTTTCAAATTTTGAGTTTTTAGGCCCAAAAAGGGTCAGAAAAGCCCCGTATGTATAATTAATGCATGTATTTAGATGGGAATTAGTGAAGCAAAAGTTTTAAGTCCACTCTCGTCATTCTAGCATAAATATTTACTGAGTTTTTAAAGAAAATTTATATCGGCTAAACACAGTACGTTGTCTTATGGGGTTTTTACATTAGAAAAACATGTTATTCATATGTCGGTGTATTTGTTTCATCCCCAGCAACCTCGCGCCTACTTTTAAGCCTGACTGGACCTTCTCCTAACCTTATAATGCACAAAATTGTATTCCTAACATTGCAGTTTAATTAAACCAGGAGCATCAGAACAGTTAAAAAATCAATGTTTTCAGATTTCAATAAAATTGCCATAAATTTATGTTTTTACATTGGATTTGAGTTTTAAAAGTTTTGCATGTGGAAATTCACTTCCCTCACGTCAGCGTGCTGCGTGCAAACTCGTTTATTGATTTAATTTTTTAGCAAGATTTTGACTGGTCTCATAAGCCCTTTTGGTCAACCGGAGACATTGTGTAATGTAATACCTCGACTTATCAAAATAACAAATAAGCTTAGCAGTGTGAATTCCTTATAGTAAAACCTTAACTTGCCTTGGTTGTTATGGAGTAGGCCCTAAATAGCATAACGTTTAATTTATAATAATAATGGTTCTACCTACATAGAACCTGGTACAGATCACTATAACGCCAGACTGTGTTAGTATCCTTTTTGGATTGTTTTAAAACCTCTAAATGCTAGGCTTATAGATAAAGTACTAACTTACCGTCTTAGCTGAACTTAGTTAAATAGAGTACGCTTTTTACATCGCACTCAGACGGTCATGTTGGATATATGTTAATCATAATTTTGTTGCTGAGTACTGTTTGTTACGTTCAGCAACAAGCGGACAAGACGGTAAATAGGCCTATAGCTTAGATAGTAAAAGGATGGTACAAGGATGAATTTACCATGTATGAAAGTACAATACAAGTAGGTACCTATTTTAAAATCTATTTTGTACTGTTGCGAGACATAGTTTATTTTATCCTGTGTAATTGTTACAACTTACGTATCATTACAACTTGTTTACTTACCTCAAACAATCCTGTTTCTTACTCCGGCGAATATGTATTTCAGCATTCATGCCATCTTCATGGCCTTGGTGTCGTGTAGGTTATACCATCGTAAAACCTATATTCTTGGTCGTGAGGCCGCGTCGATTTTCCAATTTTAAACTTTTAAAATTCATACCGGTACGTAAGTCACATATTGTACATGAACGACAAACACACAGGCAAACATTGCAATAATTGTCACCACGTGGATTTTTTGCAGAGTTTGGCTGCAACCGTGTCTTGGGAAACCGGAAATAAAAAATCCACGTGGTGACAATCGTTGCGATGTCCTCTGTTTGTGTGTGTTAATTATGAATTATGATTATTATTAGAGAAGAAGGCCATCTTCCTGAGGAACCTTGTATGGAAGACTTTGTAATACCGTAGTTCTCACGTTATAGCACTGAGTGATGTTTTGGTGTCCGAGTAAGCCTGTACTGTCCAATGAAAAGTGTGGTCTCCCCCTCTGAAAGTTGATATTTGCATGGAAGACAAATAGTCGGCGCATGCCGCATGGCAATGCTAGCGACACCAACTAAAGTCGGCGCGAGCAGTGATCGTGTTAAGGAATGGCCATGAGTATTAAAATAATAAAAGTCCTTACCTTTTAAGAAAATTTTTATAAATGTGAGGTAAAAAACTCAGTTCACGTTTTAAATTGCCATCTATGTCCTAATTTTAAACAAAATTCTTTTCATGTACATTATCTAAAAGGTCTCCTGAAATACCAGGTGGTGGTCAGTTTATTTTAAATAAACATGGTTTCCCTTTATTGTTATCTGACGATTCATTTACTAAACGCAGCGTAATCAATCAAAGCAAGATAAGTCTGTTTTAAAAGAGATTATGTAAGATTATGTAAATGATATAGATAACTAATATTTGACATCATGATACGCACAATAGGGTTGGGAACTTATAAATTCTGAAGTGTGAAAAGAACGTTTTCTCAAGTTCAAGCAGAAGAAGAAACATTACTCGATTAGTATCCCACATTTCAAGATGTACAATCTTATTTTTACAACTTTCGAATAACTAAATCCTTTTCTTTTGAGAATTGAATTTATTTCTTACTCATTCGAGATGGATCTTATGAAGGATGTGTGATGAAGCCTCATTGTCACGAGGCCAACAGTCCTCATCAGTGGTCATCTCATTCGTGGTTCCTCTCTTGACTATTAATGAGCTGTGGGCGCAGAAGACTTTGTCAAGTACTGGTATCAGAGTTGAAGCTGAGATTTCATGATTTGTTTTAAAAAATACTTTGAGATAAATGGAACGGAAGGGATGTGGTCAAGCTAAGAATTTAAGTCTTATAACTAGAGGGCTAGAGATTTAGTGTAGCCATAGTCTGTAACCTGACAAAACTAAACTTACTTTTGAGGATGAGCTCTAGTCATTACTGGTTTTTATTTACTTCCACGATTAATAATGTTATCTATATCATAGCTTCCCAGCGGATTCAGAGTTGTTGGTTTGAGACTGATATTTAAAGAAAACCCCTATTGAGTCCAGTGACCAAAATTTTTCTATCCTAAAATCCCTTGAATATTTCAAGACAAGCTCATTAATAAGTACAGTAGTGACAAAATTTGTTTACAAATAACAAAAAAAAATAGCGTTTTAAATAACTTATCATCAGTGTTGCAGATCTGATGAAACGAAACGTTAATCACCTTGCAGCAAACCTGCAAACTTAGTGAAGTCCTAATGTCATTTAATATAGAATCATAGATTAAGAATGCCACAAATGAAGTATGTTTAATCTATGATAGAATGGAGCAGTTAATTTATGCAGTTGCTCTTAAAAAAATTAACAATATATAGATATTGAGATATTCGTGCCAAGGGGAAGACAACATATATAAAGTAACATTTAACAATTGAATTTATT
The DNA here is from genome assembly GCA_963675035.1 of Allygus modestus. Lineage (NCBI taxonomy): Eukaryota > Metazoa > Arthropoda > Insecta > Hemiptera > Cicadellidae > Allygus > Allygus modestus. The sequence goes on from OY776112.1 coordinate 475,234,392, forward strand.
TTAGGTTCTCTCAATAGTCGAGAGTTATTACTATATCACATGGATGAAGTCATTGTTTTAACAACTAGGGGCAGCGTTAAAAATATTAAATAATTTAAAATATTATATTTTATTATATAACTCGAAAAATGTTTAGGCTAACTCCATTCTATGTTATTTTTAACAAATTTCCCCTATAGGGAAGAAGCTATTATCGTAGTTGGTATGGTAAGACCTAGGCCCGGGACAGTGATAACTTTTTGTTTTGAGGTCCCCAGATGCCAAAAACATCATTATTTCAAAACTGTATACATCTATTACTTAATTTGTTTACCATTTAATAATTTGCACTATGTGAGGTTACAAAAAAAAAAACAAAAAAAATGTAATTGAAACAATACACAGCCATAAAAGCAGGGCCTTACTTCACATTTAGGGGCCCCTGGGCAGGCCTGGTGGTGTGGGCCCTTTTTGCCCTCGGAATTCAAGTTGGTCACCCTTTTTTTAGACAACAGTGTCATAAATAACACCCTTGATGCCCCCCCCCCCCCCCCCCCGATAAGGCCCTGTATGAAAGTATTAATGACAACCTAACGATATTAGAGTGATAATTAAATGATTTCATATCATATACCTGAAGACAATAACAAAATATTATGTTCAAGAAAATCCCCCATATCCTAAGTTTAATTTTAATATATGATTCTTAATTTGTTTATCGTTTAATAATTTGCACTTTGTGAGGTTACAAAAATAATTTAAGACATGACTATGACCTAAAGGTTTGAAACTAGTCGTCTAATTAAACATATTATGTTAAAACCAAAAAGGGTACTCTGTTAATAAAATTATGCTTAAAACTAATATACCCTATATATACTTATATGTGTGTGTCCGTGAGCACGATACTCTCCTAAAAATAGTCCGATTTTGATAAAATTTGGTACAACGTGTAATGCGACATTTATGACTTTAAGTTCGAAAACCAGACAGATCGATTTATCCGAAGGGGTATTTTGGGGCGGTTTTGTACCCTAAAAATTGGTTTCTTGAATTTTTTATATATAATCTTTGAAAAAGTCAAATTTGAGTCTTTTACAATTGCATTGAGCTTAAAAAAAACACACAATATGGTGTTTTTATCATTGCTCTATGTCAATTGGTTCCAAAGATATTGAAAGTGTAAACATAGTACGTTGTACAATGTTATTCTTATGGAGAATAAGATGAATTTTATATCTCGCTTATTTATAAACGTATACCGTCAAAACTTGCTGTATGGCTTCATCTGGTTGTGGTCCAATGCTATTTGATCAAAACAATTTTTACCGATGGTTCCCGTAGCAGCAAACCTGCGAACTCAGCCTCCATGTTATTCTTATAGAGAAAAAGTAAAATATTACATCTCCCTTAATTATAAACATAAATTAATAAAACTTGGTATCTGCCTTCCCCTAGTTGAGTTCTATTGCTATTTGCATAAAAACCCATTTGTTGTGTTCCTTGTTACAGCAAACCTGCGTACTCAGCTCCATTCTTATAGAGATTAATTCAAATGGCATAAACAGCTTATATATGAATGTATATTGATGAAACTTGGTATGTGGCTTGACCTAGTTGAGTTATATTTATATTTACATAAAAACCCATATTTTATGTTCCTTGTTGCAGCAAACCTGAGTACTCAGCCCCACGTTATTCTTATGGAGAATAATTAAAATGTTATATAATTTATATTGCTTATTTATGATTAAAGGAACTTGGTTTGTGGCTTTATGCGGTATTAAGACATATATAAGCATTGGAAATTCGCTGAGTATGCAGGTTTGCTGCGACAGGGGTATTTATGATTCATGAACTAGAAGAAGAAAGAAAGCTTTGGGAAGAGCATTTTTAAAAGTAAATTCTTTCTACTAAGAAACTGTGTGAGTTGTTAGAACAGGTATTCCTAATTATTATTAATTTGTTTATTCTACTTAACATTATAACTGTGAAAGTTTCGATGTATGTATGGATGGATGTTTAGACTTATACCTGATAATGTCCATATTCAACCTTAGGGCTCCACCCCACTGGTCCTGTAAGATCCAATGCAAATCATATGGTAGGATATCTTTTATAAAATTGCCAGCTTTAGTTAAAATATGTCAGTTACTGCAAAATAAATCAAATGGTAAAACGTAAAAAAGTATTAGGTTAATATTATAAATGTGTTTTTATTTTTTGTGAGCGAAGCCGCAGATAACAGCCAGTATAGCCTATTTTCTGAACTATCTTAACCCATTAAACCATTAATGTACTAAGCCAAAAGCGTAATTTCAGTATTTTGATTGTAGGGGCGAAAATGGTTGCGATCGTCATTATTGTGACTTTTATTATAAAATGTTATTTAAATTATTGGGGGGGGGGGTGACTGCCCCCCCCAAGCCACCCCCGAATTACGCCTATAGATTAAACTCATTGTATTAACCCATTTTTTCAACCCCTTTTTGATCTTGTACCTCACAATAGCATAATTAGTTAATTTCCTTTGGAAAGTGAACTATTAGCATGACCCGCACGGTGAAACTTAAGCCCGGGACCACCATAGAAGTTCCTAACGTGACCCCCTGAACACGTTTTGGGGGGTCGTTCAAAATAATATATATATATGTGTATGCACTCTAGCGGTCACATTTTTTATCCGATTAACATCAAATTTGGTAGGGACGTTCCTTCCTGTAATCAGTTGGACAAGATCGTTGGGCAAAACAATCGGAAAACGCTAAACCCCTTTTTTGGGATTAATCTTTCAAATTTCGAGTTTTTGGGCCCAAAAAGGGTCAATAAAGCCCTGGATGTAAAATTAATGCATGTAAAAAGATGGGAATTAGTGAGGCAAAAGTTTTAAGCCCTCTCTCGTCATTCTAGCATAAATATTTACCGAGTTATTAAAGAAAATGTGTTTCGACTAAACACAGTACGTTGTCTTATGGGGGTTTTACACTAGAAAAGCCTGTTATTCCTTTGTTAGAGTACTTTTATCATCCCAAGAAACTCACGCCTACTTTCAAGCCTGCCTAGACCTTCTCCTAACATTATAATGTGCAAAATTGTATTCCCAGCTTTGCTGGTAAATGAAACCAGGAGCATCAGAACAGCCAAAAAAATCAATGTTTTCAGATTTGAATAAAAATTGGTATAAATGTATGTTTTAACAGATTTTGAGTTTTAAAAGTTTTCTTGTGGAAATTCACTTCCCTCACGTCAACGTGCTGCTTGCAAACTCGTTATATTTAATAAGCGCAGGCTCTGGAAGTGAAGGAACATTATTGCTTATATATAAATAAATAAATAAAATTTTACTGTCATTAAGCCAGTACATAGCAATAGACAAAGTCAATAATAATTACTTAAGTCAACAATATACATAATAGTCCTATATATACAAATATATAAACTTAGAGCTAACAATTGGTACAATCGATTTACAATGTAGCTAGTTGCACATATTATTCTATATTTAAATTGAACTGATCAAGACAATTACTATACAAATTTAAAAAGTTTGCAACTGGCCTATACCAGAATAGTAATAAATTTAAATTAATATAATTAGCCTAATTTACAATAGTATTACAATGGAAGTAGTCATCCAGATTATAAAAGGAATTACAAGCTAGCCAGTCATGAAGTTTTTTCTTGAAAATGTTTGCTGGAAGATTTTGAATGGCTGCTGGTAATTATTAAAAAGTTGTTGTCCAATAATTACGTAACTATTCAAGGATTTAGATAGGCAGTAGTAAGGAATGTAAATATTATAACTGAATCTTGTATTATGAGAGTGAATGTTATTTCTACACTGTAACTCTGGTAACTTGTTTTTTATGTAAACTAAAACGGAGTAAATATAAAGATTAATTACAGTCAGTATTTTGTGTAGTGAAAACAAAGGTTTGAAATGATCCCTATAGGAAGATCCCTAATGGCCTTCTTCTGCAGTAATAAAATATTATTTATATGGCAAGAGTTACCCCATAAAATTATTCCATACAAAATGATACTTTGAAAAATGCAAAATAACTAACATAAGTATCCGGGACACAGTTTCTTAGGCTTCTTAACAAATAAATAACCCTGGACAGCTTACAATCTAATATGTTATATGTGGTTCCCATGTCAACTTATGATCAGTGAAAACTCCCAGAAACTTAACATTAGTTGGAGTGTCTGAGATCAATGGATTACTATCTTTTAAACTAAAATTTAATTCTTGAGCCTTAACTTTATTAAGTAAAAATCCATTTGCCCTAAACCATCTCTTTGGTCCAAGGATAGTTTTACAAATTATAACAATAGCTCCTCTTATCCAAGGGGGGAGCTGTTGTCAGAGTATCTGAGGTAGTATCTGAGGCTGAGCTTGATACTCAGGTCAGAGTAACAATAACACTTAAACTTTTGAGGCAAAGTTATGACTAACAAGTTTTCTCTTACATTTAATTTTGGTAAACTACACAATTTAAGAAAATACATAAAATAATCGTAAAAACCCTTTAAAACCTTTTATTGTTTACAATAAAGTCAATTTGTAAACATTATTAAAGTAAAATACCCCCGTTGCAGCAAACCTGCATACTCAGTGAATTTCCAATGAATATATAACATAACACATTAAAACACTTAACAGGATTCATAAGAAATATATTCACAAACAAGCGATATTTAAAATATTAATTATTCTCCAAAAGAATAACATTGAGGATGAGTACGCAGGTGTGCTGCAACAAGGAACACAAAATAATCGGTTTTTATGCAAATATCAATGGAACTCATCGTAGTGAAGTCACGTACCAAGTTTCATCCATTTACATTCATAAATAAGCGATATATAACTTTTTAATTATTTTCCATAAGAATAACATGGGGACCTAGGTTACCTACCTACCTAGGTTTACTGTAAAGGGAACCATAGGCGAAAAATTGTTTTTTTGTGCAAACAACAATAAACCACAACCAGATGAAGCCATATACCAAACTTCGTCAGTTTATGTTCATAAATAAGCGTGATATACAATTTTTCTATTTCTCTATAAGAATAACATTAGACAACGTACTGTGTTTAGCACTTTCAATATCTCAGTAACCAATTGACGTAGAGCAATGATCAAAATACCCAAATTGTTTTTGTTTTTTTATGCTGAATTCAATGGTGAAAATTAAAATTTGATTTAAATAAAACTTTCATGTGGAAACCCCAAAAACTCATTTTTGGGGTACAAAACCCCCCTTTGAATGGTGCGATTCGTCTGGTTTTCGAACTCTTTCAAATAAATGGTACTTTACACATTTGTACGAAATTTCATTAAGATCGGACCTTTTTTTACGAGAGATATTGTTCTGACGGACACACACACACACACACACACACATATATAAAACAATTTGAACGAATGGTGTTTTTGGCATCTGGGGACCCCAAAACAAAAGTTATCATGGCCCCGGGCCTAGGTCTTACCATGCCGACTACTGTAATAGCTTCTTCTCTAAAGGGGAAATTCGCTAACATGGTAAACGGGCAAAGAAATTTAATTTGTCCATCCAAAAATGTCAAAATGAAGGGCGAAAGACGTATTGCGAGTTTGTAGGCCACGTTCCTAAAACAGGATTAAATAACTGCTATGGTAGTTAGATTTTATAAGCTAATGTACTTGGTTATAATGGACTTTCTTGGTTTTAAGCTATGGGTGCCTTCATATTTTAATTTTAATGCACCTTAGATGAGCTTTGAAGAGGCTGGTTTGTTGTAAACATTGGCATTGCTACTTTTTGAACGAAACAAAAAACTAGAAATCCAGCCAATTTACACCTTCGAATGGTAGAAGCTGCTGGAAATATGATGAATAAAATAGTGATTTAGTAATTAAATTGGAGTACCCTTAAATGTAGCTTCTTTATAACTATTTTAATTCTAAATTCCTCATCATATCTATTCAATTCTCCCCATGCTATATAGGTGGCGAACAGAGCAGATATGTTGATTTGATTAATTCTAATAGTTAACAAAATTTTAATTTTGTTCTTTTAGGAAGAGTGGTGATTATATTTTATTATCTCTATATATTATTTGTATTTTATTATCTCTTTATATTATTTCTCAAGCATGAGTTTTTTGTCAGTAGGTCATATCTATATCTACAAAACCCCCAACAAAGCCAAGTGACTGCTAAGCCGATTTTTTTAAACAGAACTCCTCCGTTATTTTTGAACCAATTTCGATGATTAAGGTGTCAAAAAATGGCTCAGATTCGTAGTTGTGTAAAGTGGTTTTCAATTTCCAATACTGTTTTGCTAAAGGGCACAGGACACCCTCAATGGTCAATTGTTTTCCATAAATAAACTTGGAGAGTAGTTTGAATTCAGTTGCTTTCTAAAACAGGTGATGACACAGTAAAATACAGGTAAACAGTAAGAACAGCTAATAACTGATATAAACAATAAAAGTTAGTTTTGCTCGATTTAGAGCAACAGGTCCACTAGTATACTTTAATACTTTGTCAAAACTAAATATTGATGCAACATTTTGAAGATCACCTTCATAGTTAAATTCGAAAAATAAATAATTCAAAACCATAAAATGATAATGGCTCACCCTACTCGTGACTCCATTTCACAGCGGGAATTCAACTACTTAAAACATTTAGTTGTTTCAATGCGCGCCCACAAATGGGCAATTCTAGTTGTTAATTTCTAAGTTTTCAAATTTGTTCGCTCAGGAAAGTTATGAATTAGCTAGCCTGGGTCTTTATAATAAAAAAAAACCTGTGATAAAATAAGAAATACCCCCCTAGCAGCAAACCTGCATACTCAGCAAATTTCCAATGAATATATATGTATATTAATACCACTTAAAGCCACATACAGTTCGGGCCACAGTGCTTGACGCCTGGTTAGCATATACTCTGGAATTACTTTTTGCCTCTATTTGGCTTCGTACCGTTAATGTTACAGTATACTTTTGTCAACAGAAAACAAAATTCATTTATTTAATTTTAAAACATTTGTTTTGGTTATTTTTGTTATATTCTGCTTTTATTTACGAGGTATTAGAGTAGGTTCTCGCCTTTCCCAGACGCCAAGCACTGTGCCCCGACCTGTACCAAGTTTCATCAATATACATTCATGAATAAATGATTTATGACATTTTAATTATTCTCCATAAGAATAACATGGCGTCTGAGGATGTAGGTTTGCTGAAACAAGGTACACAAAAAATAGGTTTTTTATTATCATTTTTGTATAACTCAACTAGGAGAAGCCACATACTAAATTGTATTAATTTATGTTCATAATTAAGGGAGATAACATTTTAATTATTCTCCATAAGAATAACACGGGGGCTGAGTATGTAGGTTTGCTGGTACGGGAACTATCAGAGAACAAATCGTTTTTATTTTATTTTTATTTATTTATTCAGTCACAAATTACGCCATACACAATTTAATACCTTAATGGTAGGTAACTAAGTCAATTAATTAAATCTAATGACAATTACACTACATAAATGTTATGCATGGTGGACAAGAACATAACAAGTAATACAATACTGAGCTGTTTATGACATTTTCTATGAAAGAAACTCATTGACACTGTAACACATGTTTTCAATTAAATACTTAATATTTTCGTGCAAATATCAATAGACCACAAAGGTATGAAGCAATATACCAAGTTTCGTCAGGATAAGTTGATAAATAAGAAAGATAAAGCATTTTTCTTATCCTCCATAAGGATAAAATTGGACAACGTTCTGTGTTTAGCACTTTCAATAACTCTGTAACCAATTGACGTAGAGCAATGATAATAAAACCAAATCGTTTGTTTTTTTAAGCTGAATTCAGTGGTGAAAATTAAAAACTTAATTTACTAAAATATTATATGTGATAAACTCAAAAAACCCATTTTTGGTGTACCCCCAAAATACCCCCCAAAATACTTTGGATAAAGCGATCTGGCTGGTTTTCGAACTTAAAGTCGAAAATGTTGCTTTACATGTTTATACCAAATTTCATAAAAATCGGTCTATTTTTACGAGAGTTATCGCACCCACGGACATATATATACACGGACATATATATATGTGTGTACAGTTTTGAACGAATGGTGTTTTTGGCATCTGGGGACCTCAAAACGAAAAGTTATTATGGTCCCAGGCCTAGGTCTTACCATGCCGACTACGGTAATAACTTCTTCCCTATAGGGGAAATTCGCTAAAACGAGTTGTATCCAGTCGGAAGGTGTGTATGTATCAAGCACCAGCAGCCGTCTCTCTTCTGTTTCCCGCTCTGTATCGTATGAGATTGTTTGGACAAACTGTAACACAAAGTCTGTGTGTTGACAAAGTGTTATAACAACTCTTTAAACAAATTTAGCTCAGGCTTAGTTTTACCCGTATAAGTTTTTCGGGGCCATAATACATCTATATCTATAAAAGAGGAAGTATGTATGTATATATATATATATATATATATATATATATATATATATATATATATATATATATATATATATATATGTAGCCTATGGACTCCGAAACCGCTCGACAGATTGTAATGAAACTTTCAGGCATTATTAAGCATTATTCAAGGATGGTTTGTGTGAAGTTTGGTGCAAATCTGTCCAAAGGGCTCCGACCCAGAGGGCATACAAGGGAGCAGTGTCAGGTTTTAGAAATTAAGTGTTTACAAAATTAACAGCTGTAATTAAAAAAATTCAAAGTTTCTTTAAACTGTCATTTGTTTAAATGTAAACAACACAATGTAAACAAAGAAATGTAAACACTGGCTGGTTTATTATCTTTTGAATTGTTTTACTTGAATGAATTGTGTTACTTGAATTTATATTAACTTTTTATTTAAACTTTTGGGCGCAGCAACGCGCGCCGGGTAACTGCTAGTTGGCTTATAAACAGTTAAACAGTAACAATATAACACCGACAAATAATTTTAGGGATGCGTACACGATGGTGTTCAATTAATTAGACTTCTTATGACTCCACTAAATGCGATAAAATAAATTATCCTATAGTTATAATACAATCACAACGTTTAGAGGATGTTCGAAATATTTGAAATATAATTTCAGCCGTTTGTAACGGATAACCAGACGAGGCGCTGAAAGATGACAACACAGATGACTGAGTTCATCGTCTAATTGCACGGTCGTTGTGTTCACGGTCATGGAGATTATACTTTACGCGGTGCTTTGTAACATGGCTACTAGAGTTGACGAGTGAATATATTGCCCTTGACTGAATAGGTATCACACTTTTTATATTTTTTCTGCGTTTATAAGACAGTGGAATTTGTTTAAATTTTGAAAGGGAACGGCCCAAACCCTGTTTTTTGAGCGGAGCTCCTATACTACACTCTGGCTTTTTATTTACACGTACTCCTCCTGAACGGCTGGGGTGATCCTCACGATATTTTGCTCAGTCATAGTAACCATCTATGGGAAGGTATAAATCTGAAATGGTCCAAATCGGACATAAGGGTTCTGCCCTACGGCCCTTTAAAGTCACCATGTTATTTTAATAGGAGAAATATTTTATTTGGTTTGTTTACTGTGTGTTGATTATACAGCTGTTATAAGGATCAAATTTAAATGCAGACTGTTACTATCAGCTGTTTGTAAATACAGTAGTTTTCTGTGAAATTGTTGTTTTGTTTATTTTAGTGGTTTGTTTACCTTTGTACGTGAATGAAATGCCACGTTTACGGAGAGGAGGTGCAAATCTTGGACGACGCACCGTAAATGCATCCCGGTACCATCGACAGGAGACTGCACATGAAACTGATGAGGAGTATGCTGAGAGGTTTAGGCATAATTTGGAAGCCCTCGCATATCAAAAATGCAGAGTCTGCAGACGCTTGGACATAGTCAGCAATTATGACAACTATATTTGTACCTCATGCGTAAAAGATCCTTTAAAATTCTCTGCAGTCAACAATATGCAACCTTCAATCATTCCCGAAGATTATCCAAGGGAAAAATCGATTCGTCGATACATTTCTGAAAATTATTGATTAAATAAATACTCGCTCCGCTCAATATTGCAAGCAGACAACTGCATTGTATACCTAGTGTTACTAGTGTCGATTAGTTACCCTTGAATTACTATTGTTGTGAATAACTAACCGGTGAATAATGCAATGTTAATCTTATGTATTAAATGAAATGTATTTGTTCCGGAAAGATTATAAGAGAACCATTTGGTGGATTTTAATGGTTCTTTTTTGAAGGAAATGTAATTTTGGGTAGCAGGAAATTTCGAAGACCAAATTTAAATTTGGATTTTAAATTTTATTTTAATGTTTTTAAAAAGTCTAGCAGCCGATGCAAACATTTTAAATTTGTGTTAGAACTATCATGTGGTGTAAACCAAAGCTGCGGAAAATCCAATCCATGGAATAGAAGTACCGGTAGTGAGTGAGGATGGGTTGTAACAGAAGGATATAGAGTGATAATGCTATCGCATGATAACAATCCTATGTGGCATTAATGATTAAAATTATTTAATCTGTAAAAAACTTTAAATTGAAAATATATTGTGCTAGAAAACATGTTATTCTTTTCTATTGGACATATTGCAGATTTCATAATTTTATAGTCTGTTGTTAGTTGTGTTTTCATGGGAACGGTGGGAAGAGAGGGTAAAATGGCGGCCACCATGTAGGCTTCATATTTTCTTGGAGATTTACATGTGTGTGAGAGCTCTCTAGATGTATTAAGCCACGCTACCCTGTCGGTCATGTTGGTTTTATCGCCCATTTCAATAATGTTAAGTTCAGACACCAATTTTTCGCTTATCTCTTGAGATAAAATTTTGATCTAGGTGTCAATTGAAAGATATTCTTATCGCGGGTGATTATTCTTAAAGATTCTTTAAAAATTAATTATAATATTTAATAAAAAAAGTAATTATTTTTGTTAAGTTTGACAATTTTTTCCGGTAATCTGTAACACTTATACGAAATTTTACTCGCAAAAATCACTCTTTACTTTATTTTGAGTAAAAAAAATTACCTAAATCAGATTGAAGATGAAATAAAAATGTGGGTCCTAAATAGATGTTTAGTTAGCATTGCGGTTATGGGGAATCAATCCAATATTACCGACGGGGGAGCGTGGCTCGTTCTATGAGCCATGATTTCGTCAGGCAAGGAAGGGTAAGAAGAACCTCTGTGACATAGTGTAACTCGTTACTTCCGGTAGCTTGCCACTGTCGTTTCTTCGTTTCCTGTCTCATACCCTGAGTAACCTCTATTTCCGAATACTCTTTTTCCGACTTCCACGTCATCTAAAGCCTCCCCTGCTCCACCTGACCAGACAATTAGTAGGGGAAACAGTTCACTATTCCCGTTAACAATACAATTACAACTAGGCCGGGCAATCACAGATTGTGCTGGATGTGATGAACTGATTTTACGGACATAGAGCATTATTTTAAATACACGTTTTATTTAAATACAGTATTCATACCAGGTGAACATACACTTAAAGGCCTTTTAGGGTGGATTCCTACACAACATTCGATAAGTTTTGTTACCTGTGTGAATTATAACGAACATTTCGATAAGCGATTTTGCAGGTCACAATAACATCCTCCAATTTTTTATAGCGGATTTCCCACTCAATTATATGGATTCAAAAATCAGAGTTTTAAATGTAGAAGATATATTTAAGTGATTTTATTTAGTACAAAATTACAGACGCATTACAGCAGTGCAGGTTCTTGTCGCGAACTACCCTTATATTTCCCATTTTCAGTCCCTTGGCTGATTAAACGCATATGTTTGAACCCTTCTTACAGTATCCATTATCTACAACTATTTTCCTGAGACTCGGCAATATAGCGCTTGTCACAGATAAAGCAGTTTAGACAACGTTTAAACATTTTAATATCGTAAAATTTCGCAAAGTAGCGGGTTGTGCCGGCTCTCACAAAGTGTTTGCGATAACAGAGATAAGGGTGATAACGGAGAGTTGGTTGGTGATAAGCGCAAAAGGCGAACCGCTCGCTCCGCTATCAGCATTGTCTCCTGATTCGAGGTTATAAAAGCAATCAGGAAGAAAGGAATGACTTAATGAACTTAATGCTGTTGAAGATAGGGAATTCTGTTATCGCCTTTGAATTAAGTCATACAGTATCACGCGTCTGCGTTCAAGTCAATATGAAATACTTGTGGACCTGTTGCCCAAAACCGGTAAAAACTGTTTATAACCGTAACTTATCAGAAGAGGCAGCTATGCTATCATAAACATTATACATGTTGTGTTGCAGTTCCAGGCGTTTGCGCAGTTTATTAAATGCTATTTAGCTCATCAGGCTTCAGTCAACCCCTTCCGCGCAGCGCTAGAAAAGGGTTTGCAGGATTAATCTTAACAGCTGTATTTAGTTAAAGTATAATATTAAAGACTAAAATATTACCTACCAATTTAAATTTTAACTTTTTAAATATATTTAACTTCGAAGTTGCATTTACAAGCCCTTTTAAATGTACAACAATGAGCTTTTTCAAACTACAACAACTTAAGACAGAAACGTTATTTTGAATTTCTAGAATTTCTAAAAAAGACCATGAGTAATATTAACTTTCTTCTATCAAATCCCATATGTTTATAACACAATTATCATAGCCGCAATGAGTAATCCTCAAATCCTGCAGTGGCAGTGGATCTATATTGCAGTGGTTATTCTTGTGTGAAAAGGAAGTGAAGGAAATTAAAAAATCTAAACATTTTGAAATGGGAAGCTGAAGAAGAGATACATATATTGAACCAAATAATCATAGTTTTAATCCATTTGAATCTTTTAAATTGTAATCTAAATTATTTGCAAACTATCTTTAAATGTATTTAACTAAATTTTCCAAATTAAACCCAAGAACTTTTGAAACAAGGACAAAGACTTTTGAAAATTAGGTAATCAAACAACCACATGGAGCATCTTTGCTAAGAAATTTATTTATTGAACTTTTAAGGAAACTTATATCCGGAAGAAGAATATTATCAAGAATTCTAAATTTAACTATCAAGAATAATAAATACAACTAAGTTAATATGCACTTTCAGAGGAAGTTACATGAGAAAATACTAAATCCATTTCAGCAAAGCTCTTTGTTTGGTATCTGCCGTTGCTAAAAAAGAAAACTAAATTTCGTTTAATTAGATATTTTGTTTAAGGTTATTTGAAATTTTGGTGATTATGATTTTTTTTATGTGCCATGGCAAAGAACCGCCCTTGAGATAAGAGTTATCATATCCTACATTTGAGAGCCGGAGCATATTTTTGTAAAATAATTGTGTAACTAATTCAATAGGCCCTAACTGCAATTTTGTTCACATTTTCAATTGTTTTCTTAAATAAATTTAACTATGATGTAATTGTATTTTGGACTAATCATTGAGTATATAGGCTACGGTTATGTAAAGCAAGGTAGGTAAATTAAATATAGAGGCTAGGGAGGTTTGATATAGAGCAAAAATATAACTAGCGGTTTCAGTGAGCATAGTTTGGATATAATAAATAATCGTTCATTAACATTCCAAAAATATTCAAAATTTGCAATTTTGTGGGTTAACTATTTGATTGTCTCAAAATTCTGCTCATTAAAATCGTTAGGTATTTTTTAAAATCTGTAAAATAAGCCTTAAATCAACAATTTTGGTCAATCCGTAGGACGGTCGGAATTTGAAAATTAACATTGGTCTTATGGGAGAATCAGGTAGAAACGCGAAATGTTTCGTGACAGGAGCCCCCCATTAAAAGAAAGTCTTATTCGCGTATTCTAGATATAGAAGAGAGTACGCAAATGTCTAAATTTAAGTTTGTATTTTTGTTTTTGTCCAAAAATACCGATTGTTGAATCTAAAATTATGAAGGTGTTCTAATAATAAAGTGGAACAGAACTTCGGTCTGAAACGAGTCTTGTTTAAAAGTTGCAATAAAACTAATGACCTTGATTAGATCTTTAGATTCGATTATCAGTTATGATTATTAGTCATTATTATGCAACTGCGTTATGTAATGTCTTGCTGTTAGTAACGAATTTTGATTTTTTTCAGACACTTAAATCATACCCATGTATGTTTTCAAGTAAAAGTATATTAAAAATAAGGCGCGGAATTTTTCTTTTGTTGGATTTTATACGCCAAGTTGTATAGTATTACATGTCATCCATTCATTATTTAGTGATAATTTTCCTATTATGTGCTATTTTATGTTCAATATCCCTTATCAATGTGTTAATTAATTAATTTTCCACAAATGTGTTATTTGTATTAATTGCCATATGTTCATGCCCAATAATAATCATCCTTATCACCACTCCTCAGAAAATCATTCCCCTCTATGTATTTAATGTTTATTTATCCGTGCAATTGTAAAATAATATATATTTCATTAGTTAATCACCAATAATTATTCACAACCTATCCCCATCTAATAGCCTACTCACTTAATTTAATATGTTTGCTGATAATAATATTTTAGATATAATTTATGTGAGAGGATTGCAATAGAATTAAAATTTAATATAATATACTTTTCAAAAATAGTCCTTAAGGAATCTAAATTACTGTGACCAGTGTTAACATATGTGTGTAACATGTGCTTTCAACAATGGACCATGGTTGCAGACCTCATCTCTGCTAGATCTTCCTTCTTGTTCCAGATGCCATAGTGTTAAGACATAAAATTTTGTGCAGGACATTGTTCCTATATAAATTCACCCAGTATGGCCTAAGTTTTGAATTGCTTAGTGCTCATTAATTAGGGACTCATTGCTCAGTATAATACCATTTTAAATTAACTCCCTTTTCTTTGTTTTATCCCCAAATTTGGTATTGAGCGAAGAACTTTGTAAGCTGATTGGTAAACCACTTCCATTGTGTATTCTATTAGGAACTTGAAAGAATACAGACATTTAATAGAACAAGTCTAATGTTCTGAAATTTAAATTAACATCAAGAGTATATTATTACATTGAACTATCTTTTCTAAATTTAACTTGAGTATTTTAATCATCAGTAAATTCAGTGAAAACCATTGGACTTTCCTTTTGGACAACACCAACATTTATCATTGTTGCAATTTGTAAACAACATAAGCCTAATTGGACTAAATATTCTTTCATACATAAATTCAACGTTATTCAAGTCAGCACAATACTTCCCCCCTGAGAAAAAGAGCCCTCATTTATAAAAGAAACCCATTTAATAGAAATATGAACATTTTAGTCTTAAGCCTACATGTATTATTGCCATCCATCTTATAGCCTAGGCCATTCACTGTAACTTTCCCCTGAATTGAAGATTATTTGTAAATCCCCTTTGATTGATAACTTTTAAAATACAATTGTTATTATTAGATAAATAAATATTATATTGTTCCTCTGTACTTTGTATTTCATGTAAATAGTTAAAAGACATTCTAGAAAATTGTACACCTACCTTCTGTTGATATCCAGATTAATTATAGAACACATTCTACTCACTACAATAAACCAAAGAAGACCATAGGTAGAAATATATTCATTGATAAGTCAAGTAAGAGTATTTGTGAGCTATATTTAAATAGCCTAGTAAATTTTATAGGTAGTAACACTCATTATTGTGAAGACAAGCTAGGCTCAGCATATGGTAGCCATTGTCACCGACCAGATAGCGTCCTTTTTATATCCACATTTCCCGATCACATCCGAACAAATACGGAATTAGGCCTAAGAGTTAGTAAATTAGAATCATAAGTAAGAAAAGAATATAGAGAGAGATTAATAAGAGTTGTTAGTACAGTACTGTATTTAGTTACTTTGACCACAGACAACTATATTGCTTTGGTGATAACACGACCCACCACACAACCTGTGAAGTATTTTCTCCCTCCTAACGGAGATGTATCTGCGAAGTCAAAGAAGATTTAAAGAATTTTCTCAATAATCTTTTTTCGAGCGTTACTAATGAAACAATTTAGTATCACATTAAACTAGGTAATCTTGAGGTAAACATCACCAACCTCATATATATATATATATATATATATATATATATATATATATATATATATATATATTATATTTTTTTAAGGTTAAAGGACTTCACTCAACTTCAAATTTTGATTAGATTACAAGTGGGCAAGTGACGAAACATTATACGTTTTTACCTCTTTTTCTCCCATAAGACCAGTGTTAACTTTCAAAGCCCGTCCCTCCTCAACGGATTATCCGAAATCTATAATTTATGGCTCATTTTAAAGAACAAAAAATACCTAACGATTTCAGTCAGCAGAATGTTAATATTACAAATCAACCCGTACAAAAAATACAGCATTTAATATTTTTTTAAATTTTATTGAACCAGTATATTTGTGAAATTGAAATCCTACTCACTGAAATCACTAGGTGTTTACCGACACAATGAGCCACAAGTCAATGTTTTCAGATAACCCGTTGAGGAGTTACGGAATTTGAAAGTTGACAGTAATAACAGTGGTCTTATGGTATGGGAGAAGCAGGTGACTGGAGCCCCTACTATCATAAACTTTTGATTAGATAAACTTGCGTTTGTACAAGGAATATCTCGGTAAACAATTTGAAAACTTGGAAAAGTCGGAAAATTATATAGGTACATCTTTGGTTTAGCTTTAATTTTCCGATGACGGCTGCTGCTATGTTTTCTGCGAATAATCAAAGTCTAAATATTTAAAGAGCGCGCTAAAACCTTTGTTAAAACCGCGTGTGGGCTTATGCAGAGTGATCTGCTTCCACTGCGCCAAACTTTACCAGTTTATTTGGCAGGTGAGAACAAACACATATCGCAATACAACATGTGTCCTATCTCGATCACTTTTCAATCTGTGAGTTGTATGTATTTTCCACGAAAATTTTATTATCTCATAAATGGTTAAATATGCAATCATACAAGTTGGTATGAATATTTATTTATTTAACAACTTAACAAACTCATTTAAAACATTATTTCTTTGCAATATTTGTCTGTTTCAAAATGGGCGTTTTAAAGTTATCAATGTTAAATATTTAGAAAACTGAAATAAATACAAGCAAATTATAATAAAGCCAAATTTAACGATGTTTCATTTTTAAAGATTGAACAATGTGCAATTTTTAAAGATTGAAGATGGACAATGGAGGAATATTTACCAAAGTGGATTTTCCCACTTTTAGTACATTTTCGTTTTCTCCGTTATATCTGTCGATCTTTATTCACAATTGACTCAAACCCATCGTAAAAAAAACAACTAAAAACAGCGAAATCTTATTTACATAAACTATGTACCTTTCCTCGGACTAGTAAACATTTACTAGCGTTTAACCCGTATCTCTGGAATAATAACAGTAGGATGATATTGACACCTATTATCAGCTGTCAGGGCTCCGCTGATAAGGTTTCGCAAGATACGCCCTTATCTCTGTTATCAGCGGTTGAGATCGCCACGCTCCCAGTCCGTGCCCGGGAGTCGATCGTTCTAACGTTTGTCGCCGAGATTTGTGAAGCTTAAGGGCTCCGTGTGTTTAATTGTCAAGTGGTTGATTTGTGTTTGTTTATCAGAACTGGTTGGTGCTTTGTTTATTTCTTAGAGTGTAAAATTGTTTGTAACGGATGTAAGTTCAATTTTAAATTTCACTTGGATTTGTCAAATGGTGCTGTAGGTATTTTGACACTTTTTGGAAAATATTGTTAAGGTTGTTTTATGCTTTTGTATTGTATTGTAAGGAGATGACTTGATGTTGATGGCCAGGTAGTAAACAATGTGTGAGGGAAACGTTACCCCTACCAGAACCAACGAGGTTAATATATCTAGAGATCTCGTCTAAAAAAGTGTAGCCTACATGGTCGTCCGCCATTTTACCCCTCTGTCAACTCTGCTCCCATGGCAACCAACATGGTAACCATCAAATCCTCTTTTCGCAAGTTACATGTTTGTCAGCTGACAAATATTTAACTTATGAAGAGGTTTTGATTGGTTAACTGAGGAAAATGGTGGTGAGCTTGCAGGTTACACTATACCCCAGACGAGACCTCTGGATATATAGACCTCTTTGACCACAACCGTCTTTAGTTATGAAATTGGACAACGTGGTTTGATTGTATTATTGTTACAAATGTGGTTAGAAAAACGTGAATGTCAGCTGATGACATCCAAGAAATGAAAATGTCAAAATTTGATGTTGAAATATATATTTCAACACTAGACCAAAAGTGAAGCTTTTCGACACGAAAAGTTTAACCGTTAACAACCCTTCGTTGACGGCTTCGTTGTTGGCTCATGTTTAACGGCCGAAGGTAGAAAATGGGCGAGGATCGAAAGCCAATTTTGGTTCTAGTGATATATATATATATATATATATATATATATATATATATATATATATATATATATATATATATTTCGTCATACTGCAGATAATATTAAGATAAAAATTTCACAAAAACTAAATTTTGTTTACTTTTTTAATGGAGTTGACCGCATGAAAATGGTCCGACTGTTGATTGCCCATATGACTGCCCCCTCACCCCCTCTCATCCAACACTGTTGCCATACGAATTTCACAAACAGTGGTTCCGTATGCTTGTTAGTGAATTTCCTATGGAAAGTGAACTATTAGCATGACCCGCACGGTGAAACTTAAGCCCGGGACCACCATAGAAGTTCCTAACGTGACCCCCTGAACACGTTTTGGGGGGTAGTTCAAAATTTTATATATATATATAGACATATATATATATATATATATATATATATATATATGTGTATGTGTGTGTATGCACTCTAGCGGTCGCATTTTTTGTCCGATTTACTTCAAATTTGGTAGGGACGTTCCTTTCTATAATCTATTGGACAAGTTCGTTGGGCAAAACAATCAGAAAACTCTAAACCCCTTTTTTGGGGATTAATCTTTCAAATTTCGAGTTTTTGGACCCAAAAAGGGTCAGAAAAGCCCCGGATGTGAAATTAACGCATGTTAAAAGATGGGAATTAGTGTGACGAAACTTTTAAGCCCCCTCTCGTTATTCTAGCATAAATATTTACCGAGTTATTAAGGAAAATGTGTATCGACCAAACACAGTACGTTGTCTTATGGGGATTTTACATTAGAAAAGCCAATTATTCATTCGTTGGTGTACTTTTATCATCCCCAACAACCTCACGCCTACTTTAAAGCCTAACTGGACCTTCTCCTAGCCTTATAATGTGCAAAATTGTATTCCCACCATTGCAGGTAAATAGAACCAGGAGCATCAGAACAGCCAAAAAATCAATATTTTCAGATTTGAATAAAAATTGGAATAAATGTATGTTTTTAACTGATTTTGAGTTTTTATAGTTTTTTATGTGGAAATTCACTTCCCTCACGTCAGCGTGCTGCGTGCGAACTCGTTTTTTATGTTGTCTACGATAGGAATGGATTTCAAAACAGACGACGGATATACTTTACCTTATGTTTTATTAGACCAGAGCGATTTGGCAACAATGTATTAACTTCCACTGGACTACTTTCGTGCTACTTACTCTATTGAAAGTTTGCTTCTATATTTATATGGCAGTGGCTACGTACACGTCCGACGTGAGCCGCTACTGTTCACGTCCGTTCCAAATTATGCACCGTACGTTACTTTTCCTGTGATTTTTAAAACAAATTGAGAGCCAGAAAACCTCCTAACCTAACCTAACGTAATCTAACCTATCCTAACCTAACGAAACATAACGTAACGTAACCTAACCCAACATAACCTAAGCGGTAGCGAAGTGAATTTGCCCTTATAATGGACGTGTACGCAGTCACTTCGTATTTATATTGATACGGTAGGCTACTATAAACAAACAGCCTGTTATACAAGTTCTCATTATTGACGAGTTGAATAGTTCGTTCAACTCATATTAACAGCTGATAACCTCGACTACAAAAGTGTCATCAAATTAAATTTTTTGTCCTAGGACTAAAAGGATTACCGAAATAATACTTTTTTACCCGAGGAATAAAAATAACAATTTTAACATCCCAACAAATTTGTTGAAGCAGCTGTTTTTTTTTAATTAGTTTGACGAAATATTGATTGTATAATATGTAGTCAAGAGGATGTGGTTTTGAATATATTAAAAACAATTACTAAAATGATGATTACGGTTTTTTAACTATCACGGAACTTTTGTTACCGTATTTGAAAGGTTATTAAATATTTTAAATTGTTGTCTTTGTTTTCGTTTTAGCGGATTTACCATTTGGAAGATTTTTTTGTCAGGGTAGTTCTTTTTTCCCCGTAAACACTATCAACAGTTAATTTCTATTGTTTTTACGGTAAATTTAGGCCGTAACGTTGAATGACCCATTTTTTAAAGTAACGAAACAAAATGTATATAAACGTTGTACAATTGTTTTGTATTAAAGTAAAGTGTGATTCGTCCAAAGATTACTATTCGTTTCGTATTAGTTGGAAGGTTATGGTTGTGTAAATAAAAAACAGACTCAATAAGCTGAAATGATGTTTTAGAGTAATGCGAGTATTTTATCGTTTGTTAACAGTGCAAGTTACACACCCAACCGGTTAATTATAGATCGCATTATAAGTTTAAGTTTTATTTCAGAATCGAGATAGCGTTAAAGAAGTGACTCATACTTATGCAACGTGGTGTAAACGATCTGATAAGGTCCCCTGATACCAGACAGACCTACGGGGTGACATCAGTTACCATCAGTTACCATCAGTTTACCGGACATTGTAGTTATTTATTTTCCAGCAGGTTGTAATGCAAATAATAAGACCCGTAGTACCCAAACGAATTTTATATCGAAACTGAAGCTATGCGGATATTAGCTCAATTAAAATACGAATGTGTTTGCAAGTTACTAATTTAATTATTGTCTAGTAGAACCCCCTCTCCCCTTCCCGCGGGAAATCTATATTCTCCACAACAAATAATTTTGGGTTTGCTACTGAGCGTGTTGTGTTACCTAGGGAATCCAATCCCGGGATCCCGCATCCTGAGATCCCGGGATCCTGCCAAATGTTACTGTTCCTTTCTCCCCGGGATTCAAATGCCGATTCCGGGATTTTCGGGATTGCTAAATTATCTCAAGTTATCAATAAAGGTGACGTTTCTAACTGATGTAACCACAATCAATTTTACAATCCATGTCGACCTCCATTTTACCCCTCTGTCAACTCTGCTCCCGTGGCAACCAACATGGTAACCATCAAATCCTCTTTTCGCAAGTTACATGTTTGTCAGCTGACAAATATTTAACTTATGAAGAGGTTTTGATTGGTTAACTGAGGAAAATGGTGGTGAGCTTGCAGGTTACACTATACCCCAGACGAGACCTCTGGATATATAGACCTCCTTGACCACAACCGTCTTTAGTTATGAAATTGGACAACGTGGTTTGATTGTATTATTGTTACAAAAGTGGTCAGAATATATATATATATATATATATATATATATATATATATATAACAAAATAGAAAAAAATATATATATGTGTTCCCACTCTAGCGTTCGCAATTTTTGTCCGATTTACTTGAAATTCTGTTGGGACATTCCTCTCTATAATCAGTTGGACAAGTTCGTTGGGCAAGACAATCGGAAAACTCTAACCCCTTTTTTTAGGGATTTTAAGTTTTATAATTTTGAGTTGTTGAGCCCAAAAAGGGTCAGAAAAACCCCGGATGTAAAACTAATGCATGTGAAAAGATAGATACTAATGAGGCGAAACTTTTAAGCCATGTCTCATCATTCTAGCACAAGCATTTACCGAGTTATTAAAGAAAATGTTAATTGTCTTAAAACAGTACGTTGTCTTACGGGTATTTTACACTGGAAAAGGCTGTTTTTCATATCTTGATTTTTTGTTAAAGTCCTGAAATACCTAGCGATTTGAGCGAGCTGAATTTTGATATAAAAGATAATTGACTTATAAATAAATATTTTAAAATTTGTTTGAAAGGTTATTATTTGTAGTATTGAAATTCTCACTGAAATCGCTATAGGGTTGTTTGCTATTTTAAGCCATAAATGAAACATATCGAATAATCCTTTGAAAAAGAACAGGCTTTGAGTTAACATTGACCTTATGGGGGACAGATAACGGAGATGTAAGATGAAGCAATGTAGAAACGCAAAATGTTTCGTGACTGGAGCCCCCTCTTAACAATATTGGTTATTTTTGTAATCTCGGTTTACTGGGAACATAAAATGATTGGATACGGGGACATGCATTCCAGAACCGCCAAAACCCATCCCTAATTATCAGTGTAGCTATCTGTTAAAAATGTCAATATATGATCAGACTATGCCCACCTCCAAATCTAAATTACTGAAGAATAATTGATTGAAGTAATTGTTCAAGGTTACCACAATACTTTTCACCATAACGTGTTCACACGTCACCTTGACGTCAGCGTGCCAAATTAATTAAAGTCGTGGTTTAATGCAGTGTCACTCGACGTAAGCTGGGGAGTGGGAGTGGTTGGAGGGGTTGGGGAGGGGGGGGGTCACGCGAGCGGTATCAGCGTCCCCTGGCGCCAAAGACTTAAAACTACTGGAGTACTGGACCGCTCGCGCCCGTGGTGAAGCGAACCAAATTTCGGTCCGGCCGCGTTCGAGGTCGCGCTGCAAATGGTGGGCCAATCCAATTACCACATGACCGACGGAGCGTAAATGTATCCACCTGAGGTTGTTATAAAATAATTAGAGGATTGGTAATGACTCAATGACCTCCGTTGATTGGACCCTGCAGACTGGTCGAATGATTTCCACGTGTGATTGGTGACACGTTCCTGAATATATGCGTGTCTGTTGTAAATTTGTTACAGATTTTTGTTGCGTCAAATTATTTATTTCAAGGTACCTTTTATGGGTTTGGTGGATTTGGCGTAGAGCAAGGGGGCGCGAGTAGCAATGGCGTAAGGTCAATTGTTCAAAATATTCAGTTTTTCGATCTTTTTATTTGACCTATTTGTATATAGAAATTCTGCTTACTGAAATCGCTAGGTATTATTTTGTTCTTTAAAATTAACCGTCAATTTCGGATTTCGGAAAATCCGTTGAGGAGGGACTAACTTTGAAAGTTAACATTTGTCTTATGAGGAAAGCAGGTAGACGCAGAGGACTTGGAGCCTCAACATAAAATTTGGATGAAATGAAAAGCTGGAATTTTTCGTTAAAACTACTGTAGGCCTATTGGAAAACCTTGGAAATTCAAGGAATCTCACGCAGAGGGTTTAGAGACTCATTTTCTTTTCAATATAATTATTTCCGTCGAAGCTCTCTCCCCACAGAGCGCAGCTGGGGAGCTGTTATGGCGCGACGGAGGCTCTGTTATCACTCCGGACCCGAGCGCTCACCCTGATAACAAGTGTCAAGGTCAGACCGACTTATCTGTGTCTCGCTCCAAACACTCACTTTAATTAGTACTTTCGTTCATGAGCAGTTTGCAGTGGTTTAAATTTAAACCGGCCATCGCGGATTTAGCCACTGTTTATGTCAGCTGATTAGTATTTTTAAAGCAAAAACAATAAAAAGGTTTTATTTTTTAGTTATGTCAATATAATATTTTTTTGCTAGGTGATGTCCCGTTTTACGCTCGGGAATCTAGAAGACGTAGAGCCATATGTTTTCAAAAGTCTACATTGATCAGCTGACTACCCAAATAAAATATAACTCCATAAGATTAACATTGGAGCTTTGAAGGCCTATGGGGCGAAGCCCTGAAAGAGGATGTTTTTCAAACCCCCCAAAAGGCACATCTAGAGAATAAGAGCTTTCGACTGATACCAAATATGTATTTAAAACGATAGTATTTAGGATCGAAAATCGCCGAATAAAAATCAATAAATTATTTAATATAGGAGATAGGCTACATTTATGCGTGTACTTTCCCATTACATGCGTTACAAATATTTGATTTCGTAATGTGTTTGTAATAATCTAGCGTGGTAGAGTTTTCTTCACTGAACAGGAAATTCAAATTTGGAGTTTAAGGGTCTAAAAAAGGCCACCAGGTGCTTAAGAACAGACACCCAGAAAAATTATAGATTTTTACAAAAATTGGCACAATTTTATTTCAACATTACATTTAATTGTTGTACTTAATACTGTATGTAAATTCGCCGTTCTTACTATACAGCGTGCTGCGGGCTGACTAGTTTTATGTTTTTAATCTTCTCCAAGTCCAAATTTCCTATCGCAATAAAATTGTTGGCTTTGTTTTATATGTGTCTGTGCTATAGTATACACCCAATACGTTCATCAATAATTTACTCAGCTAACTGTAGTTATGCCATCGTATCCAAGAATATACCAAAGGAGACAAAATAACTCTTTCCCTTCAACCAACGTGTTTTATTGGCTTACCAATTGTAATTGTAATTTCTTTCCCTTCAACCAACGTGTTTTATAAGATTACCAATTGTAATTGTAATTTCGTCATCAACAAAATCTGCTGAAAACCCCCGCCACTACAATTAACACCTTTTGCTTGTGTTCCACTTCGTCCGAGGAATTATTCGGTGAGAATATAGCTATTCGTGTGCATTGAATGTGTTGGTGTTTAAGTGGCAGTTATGAAAAGGGAATCAGTGTCCCCCTCTCCTCCTACCCCCACAAGCTCCTTCGCTCACTTCCCCTCAGCGCCCACAAAGTAAGAAGAATGCGGGTGTAGTCGCTACATACATTGTTCAAGGTGACCACAATACTTTTCACCATAACGTGTTCACACGTCACCTTGACGTCAGCGTGCCAAATTAATTAAAGTCGTGGTTCAATGCAGTGTCACTCGACGTAAGCTGGGGAGTGGGAGTTCGTGTAGGGGTTTGGGGTGGGGGAGGGGGTCACGCGAGCGGTATCAGCGTCCCCTGGCGCACGGGACGGCAACTGCAACGCAACTACCATTAGCCACAGAAACAACCCTGCGCTAATTTCCCGCTAGATCACATCACCTCACATGTCCCTGTTCAATCATCCCCCTTATTATCCAGGGTGACTGTAGTCAGGAAACAGGATTGTATACTACTGTGTCCGATTCAGTACTCAAGTTTCATTTGCATACTGTATTCCTTGTACCTCTATATACTGTATGCGTGTAAACTACTGTATACTCTAATTAAACAAATGTGAAATGGCTCAAAATAAAGGACGAAAATAGAAGATGCACCTTATGGGGGATATTTTTACCCGTCTCAGCCTACCTAATCTTGATAGAAAAGGTAGGCTGAAAGATAAAAAAGTGTTGTCCTAATTTAATTTGATTGAAAACTACGGGAAATGCTACAATAACTACGGGTTTCCTTATTTAGATTTTATTCCGCGACCCTTGGGGATATAACTAAGAGAAAAAAGCAGAATTGTTGTTTGCTAAGTTGTAAATGATATATTCAAACATTCAGCATTCCAACTGTCACAGACCTTTTCGTATTAGTATCATCTATACATGATGTATTAGTACTCTTATAATTTAATTCAACATGCACAATTGCAAAGTCTAGACGATCCAAGATAAAAAGACTAAACGACGGAAGGAACTCGTATAGTTATAATTTATTTTTTGTAATAAGAATTGAAGTATCCAGACACAGTAAGTTTAATAAATAGCACTTTGTGCACAGTGGTTTTATAATATGAAGCTCTGTTAACATATATATTTGAGATAGTTTTTGGTTATGTACAAATCGAGTTCTGGGACGGACTGAATGAAAACAATTCCGAATCTCGTTGTTGAGAGTATTGGTGGTAAACCGATTTTTGTAAAACGCCGTTTTTTTTTAATAGAAATATGCGTCTCATCTATTCTTCCTCAGTAAAAAGAGACATTTTCCCGCGGAATTTCATCGAATATTACATTTCACTGCCTTGTGATAAATCAAAGCGTATAAATCACTCTAGTTTAATATAAAATCAATCAACCACAACATATGTTTGCGATTACGTTGTCTCTTTAGTTTATTTTTTCATCGGTTGAAATCTTAGGGTATTATTTTTTTCATTTTTAGCATTGAATATATAATATTCAATGTGTTTAGATAACCAAACTTTATTTTATTTGTGACTAATTAAATAACTTTGCACAAACTCTGTTTTTATCTCGATTATTAACCTTGGGTGCGGGTTCAGTCTCGACAGTAAATGCAAACTAATCATAAGATTCCGGAATATCCTAGCAAAATGCGCATCTCAAGATAATGCAATAGGCCTTGTGATAACCCAAAGTATAGATTTGATTTAAATAGAAAGATTAAAGCAAAAGATGAAATGTTGCACTCCACAAACAAGGGGAATGATATAAAAAGATGCATGGTACTTTATTTCGAACACTGTTTTACAGCTGATATAATTCTCATGCTTCATTTTACAGAGTTGATTCCTATTGTTCCTAAGCTGTAATAATGACCACATTAAACTGTTGAACATACTTTCAAGGATTACAGTTGCTATTCAAGAGATCAATAAGATCTCTATGACAAGAGGAGAAAATGTGGTTGTCCTCTTTCTTCTGATATATTCAATACTGTAGTTTACAAAGAAAAATCATAATTTTGATATTACATTACGGAATATGGAAATTCCAGCTATAGAAATTAATTATGTTTTAAGACTTTATTTGAATTTATATTTTTGTAAAACAAAGTTTCTCGACATTTCGGGATCTGGAATCCGATTTCGTCTTGAGGTGAAAAGAATACCTATAACGTGATATAAGTGGAAACAGCTTTTACAGTTATCTGTTTTAGCTTGTCTGTGATTTTCCCAGCTGAACTTAATACAAGTGGAAACAGCTTTTACAGTTCTCTGTTTTAGCTTGTCTGTGATTTTCTCAGCTGATTGTAATACAAGTGGAAACAGCTTTTACAGTTCTCTGTTTTAGCTTGTCTGTGATTTTCCCAGCTGAACTTAATACAAGTGGAAACAGCTTTTACAGTTCTCTGTTTTAGCTTGTCTGTGATTTTCTCAGCTGATTGTAATACAAGTGGAAACAGCTTTTACAGTTCTCTGTTTAGCTTGTCTGTGATTTTCCCAGCAAACAGCTTTTACAGTTCTATGTTTTAGCTTGTCTGTGATTTTTCCAGCTGAACTTAATACAAGTGGAAACAGCTTTTACAGTTCTCTGTTTTAGCTTGTCTGTAATTTTCCCAGCTGATAGTAATACAAGTGGAAACAGCTTTTACAGTTCTATATTTTAGCTTGTCTGTGATTTTCCCAGCTGAACTTAATACAAGTGGCACAGCTTTTACAGTTCTCTGTTTTAGCTTGTCTGCGATTTTCCCAGCTGATAGTAATACAAGTGGAAACAGCTTTTACAGTTCTCTGTTTTAGCTTGTCTGTGATTTTCCCAGCTGATAGTAATACAAGTGGAAACAGCTTTTACAGTTCTATATTTTAGCTAGTCTGTGATTTTCCCAGCTTTGCCTGGATTTTGCCACTAAATTTGTTTTGGCACCTGAATACGGGATCAGATTCCAGATCCCGGAACGTCGTTGAACCTTGATTTACTAATCAGTTCTGGAAAACTTCCGCACAAATTTCTTAAACAAATTTTTATATAATTTTCCTATGGTTAGGTCGTGGCTTAATGTACCTATATACAAAGCTTCTAATAAAAAACAAAAAATCTACGCGCGACGCAATTTTAAGCAGTTTCCTAAATTCTCTACTCGAACTAATTTTAGAGAACCACAATGACCTCGGTTATAAATAAAGAACAGCTGTTACTACGTTAGCGGCTCATTGCTTATCAGACGCCTTACTCGTAGTACACTAGATCATTGATAGCTCCCGACTCGAATAAATTCTCTTGGTAGGGGTTTGCTCGATCTGTGTTGTGTATATGTGTTGCGAATTTCCCCTATATTGAAGAATCTATCACTGTAGTCGGCACGGTATAATACCTAGACCCGTTACTATGATAGCTATTCGTTTTGAGTTCCCAAATGCATATATTACCATTATTAGCGAATTTCCCCTATAGGGAAGAAGCTATTACTGTAGGTCTCATGGTAAGACTTAAGCCCGAGACCATGATAACTTTTTGTTTTGAGGTCCCCAGATGTCAAAAACACTATTCGTTCAAATTTATATATATGTATATATATATATATATATATATATATATATATATATATATATATATATATATATATATATATATACAGGGTGTCTCAGAGACACCCTGTATATGTGTCCGTTAACACGATAACTTGAGTAAAAAACGTCCGATTTCGATAAAATTTGACTCAAATGTGTAAAGTGACATTCATGACTTTAAGTTCGAAAACCAGAAAAATCGGACCATGGGAAGGGGGTTTATGGGGGTTTTAAATTTTCCAAAAATCAGTTTTTTGCACTTTACACCCTAAAATTTTTAAAACACTCAATTTTGGTTTTAAACATCTTATAGAGCTTAAAAAAACAAATAATATAGTATTTTGAATTATTAACCTAAGTTAAGTGGTTGCGGATAAAATCCATAAAACGTGCTCATAAAATCTCCCATGTTAATCTTATGGGAAAAAGATTTTTGGCTTTTCCTCAGTTCATTTTAATGTAAACTTCATATTTGCTTTTACAAATCGATTCAGCTCTACAAAACAATCATTTTGGCGTTAAAATTGTGATTCTACGTCCAACCTTTGCAGAGATATTCAAAGTGCTAAATACAGTACGTTGTCCAATGTTATCCGTATGGAGAATAAATAAAATTTTATATCTCGATTATTTATGAATGTATATTGATGAAACTTGGTATGTGGCTTCTCGTAGTACTGGTATATTGATATTTGCAGAAACAATTAATTTTTTCTTGACTATCCCAGGAGCAGCAAACCTGATACTCAGCCCTAATGTTGTTCTTATGGAGAATAAGTAAAGTTTTATATCTCCCTTAATTATGAACATAAATTAATAAAACATGGTAAGTAGCTTCACTTGGTTCAGTTATATTGATAATTGCATAAAAACTCATTTCTTATCTTCCTCGTTGCAGCAAACCTGTTTACTCAGTCCTAATGTTATTCTTATTAGGAATGAATAAAATGCTATAGATCACTTATTTATTATGTATTTTTATGAAACTTGGTAAGTGGCTTTATGTGGTAGTGAGACACATGCATGCATTGGAAATTCGCTGAGTTCGCAGCTTTGCTGCGACGGGGGTATTTTATATTTATGTTTGACATAATACTGTATATTTATATAAGGCACGATTACTTCCTTAAATAAGTCTCAACTTGCAGTGATGAAATTTGGTTCTGTTATTTATATATAAGTTCGAACGAGACGCTCCCCCGCAATATGTTGCGGATATAATCCTTATAACAGCTGTTTATTGAATTAAGAAAAAACACATGTGACATAAACCAAATAAAACTCTCCTCCATATGAATAACATGGGAACTTGGAAGTCCCGTGGGGCAGAGCCCTGTGGGGCTTAAATCGAAATTCTGGCTCGACAGTGACTTAGAACTTGAAATTAACTTTTAAATCAAAAAATAATCAAAGTCGGTTAAGTACTAACTTCAGGAAGTGAGTGAACAAAAAGAAGGATTTGTTTTAAATATGTTGATTATATAAGTTCGTAAATAGGCTGATCGCACCAATCGCACTCTCCGGAAGGTCATGGGGGGGGGGTTTGCGCCAAAAATGATTTATTTTGATTTTTTACTTAAATTAATTTCTAAAATTGTTTAACAGTCAAATTTTAACTATCATCATTTGATTCAGCTAAAGAAACAATTCAGTAGTTAGATGTATTGCTCTACGTGTGTACGTCCCTCGTTTTTTGTCCAATGGTAAGGCGAATACGTCAACTTGATAACAGCAAGTTATTAATGATCCGAACTTAATAAAATATTTTACCCTTAGGAGATGAAATAGCTCAACTATTCTCTATACAGTATTATATAAATATTATAAAAACATTTATCGGTTTTTTAAGCTTTAACAACAAAAACTGCTTCAATTTTTAGATACTACAAAGTAGAAAGTTGATACTTCGTAAATAAATAGTTCTCATTAGAAGTCGCACATGTACTACGTTTGAAGTTAATACCTTAAGAGGTTAATAAACTATGATTAACTATGTAAAACCCCATGCAGACTAAGCGTTTTAGGACATACCACCACAGGAACTTTTTCCTTGATCTTTGTATAAGTAATTACATCCTGAAGTCCTGAAATCTTTTTACTTTCTCCCCCTATACATAGTATATGGAGAAAGTATTGTTTTCGTAAAAATTTTCGAATTTGAGTTGTTAGTGGAAATATTCGTTTTGGTGCTCCCTGATCCCAAAAAAGTGGTTTTTACGTGATGTCTGTCTGTGTGTGTGTGTGTGTGTGTCCGTGTGTGTGTGTGTGTGTCTGTGTGGATGTGTACAGAGCTAGAGCCCTAACCTATGGGCCGATTTTTATGAAATTTGGTATGTAGGTACTAATCCACGATATCTCCAGGCGTTTTTTTCATTTTTTTGAATTTTTGATTTTTAAGGGTAATTATCCCCCAAAAACCGCTAAAAAACATGAAAAATCCAAATTTCTCAAAAACGGCTCTAACGATTTTGATTAAACTTTCGTGGTTTGTAGAACTTTAGGTTTCCAACAAAATGACACCACCCGCATTTCTGGAAAAATTCGGGTTCAGAAATGACAGGACTTAAAACATCCAAAATTCAGATTTTTGGATTTTTCATAAAAAATCATAAATGTTAAAAAAGATTACTATTCACCATTAAAAAGAGCTCAAAAAACTAAATAAATTAGTATTTTAAATTACTATTCTACGATTGCTAGTTGCGGAGAAAATTGAAATTTTCATTTAGCGGTAAACACAGTACGTTGTCCAATGTTATTCTTATGGGGAATACAAAAATAACTATTTCTCTCTTATTTACTGATCAATTTCATAAAAATTTGATATGCAGGTCAAGTTAGCATTGACCAACAGATGATGTTCGAAATGTGTTGCTATTTAACCCTGGGGGGGCAAGGGGGCATTTCCCCTCTCAAAACCACTGTGTGTAGCAACGGACTCTATAGTGCCTCCCAAAAAGGGATTTGGGTGGATATTTCTGAGATAAACTATTTTAGACAATTTTCTGTACATTTATCTATACTTCATATTCTATATTTAGTAAATACAAAAATGTTCATTAAAATTTGGCTAAAAGGGAGAAAGTATGTGTCAGTTTCCTGATACCGTTTATTTGTATAAGTAATTACATCCTAAAGTCCTGAAATATTTTTAACAATCTGTTTACAGAGAGCTTTAGATCATTTACATACAAAAGCTATTTATATGATTGCCCTATCCAGTACTCGAGGTAAATGTACGTAGAAGATATCTACAACTGTCCGACGTGGAAAATATCAATAGAGGTGTGTTTAAGGTATTCGCAGACACAATTCCATTGTTTACACAATTGCTTGATGGCATTGTAAAACGTGTGTTACCCACGTGTATACCAGCTATGACGATCAGGATCATTAATGTGTACAATACCATCCGCATCACGCTAACTATTTCTATAAAGTATATAGAGTAGTATGTAACTTTACAAAACAAAAGGTACATAACTGGTCGCAAGCTGTGTTTAAGCAGCTTTTCCAGGAACGCTCTGGGAAACGAAATATGTAATCAATATAAGAATGTGAACATTCACGAGTTTTAAATTGTTTGGCTTGCGCCCTAATTTAATAAACTCTGATAAGTGGACTGTTACTTTGGAATTGTATTGCGACCCGTGCCGCGATGCGGCTCGCAAGGGTTTGCAGGCTTACACTTTGAAGTGACCACATAGGGTTTATCCTAGAATTCAATTAGGCTCTCCATCACGAAACTTTAGTAATATGTTTCTACCTGCTTCCCCCATAAGGGAAAATTTAACGTTCAAAGCCCGACCCTCCTCAATAGATCCTATACTCTAATATGAGTAAGGTTTGCTTGCTTGCTTGCTTGCGACACAGATCTCAAAAACGGCTCCAACGATTTCCTTCAAATGTTCGAAATAACTAATTTCTGGGATAAAAATAAGTTCTAGCCAGGTCTCATCCCCAGGAAAAATCCAATAATGTAAAAAAAACTAAAATGAAAAGTTAAAAAAATTAACATTGGGCTTATGGAGTTTCAAATCAAAACAGCTGTTCATAATCAACCAGGGAACTGTCAAAGTAATCCTCATGTTGTTTATGATTATTAACATGTGGTTTCCTGAGAGCAGAGATTAAAATATTTGAGTGAAGATTACATATATAGAGTAGTAAAATAAATCAAAGGGACATTGAGCTATAAATAAAAACTGGAGGGACCTTAAAAATGTAGAAAAGAGGCAAATGAGTTATACAAAACTGATTATCAGTAGGGGGAAGTGGTGAAATATTACTCCGAGTGATCTAAATAGACTGGCCTTCCCCCGAGCAAAGCTCGGCCCCCCAGGTACTTGTCCAAAGCTGTGGAAAAAAGTTAAGCGAATTTCGATATCACTATATTACCACATATTACATCATTATAATATTTGTAATTATTTATTTTGTAAGTATTATAATAATAGTTTAAACAGATTTCAAAACCTTCAATATTTACGATTTTTTATGGGGGAACTATTTGTGATATCAAAATTCTGCTCACTGAAATCGCTGTGTATTTTTTCCTCTTTAAAATTAACCATATATCAACAATTCCGGATAATCTGTCAAGGAGAGTCGAGCTTTGAAAGTTAACATTGCTCTTATAGGAGAAGCAGGTAGACCCCTGACTTGTTTTGAAGTGAGTTAAATTACAATATCTTTAAAACACATAAAAAGTGTTTTGTTTTAAATAACTAACACTTGAATCGGAAACACAATTTTTAGATCTGTAAAATTGAATAAGTAGTCTTATTTGCATTGCCCTACTTATTTATACTAACTGTTCAATATGATTGAGAACCACAATTTAATCTTTAAGACTATTTTTTAAGTGGTTATGCAATTTACGTGTTGTTGAACTGACTTCTATAATAATGTTGTCACTTAATAGTTTCAATTTTATAAAATAGCGAAACAATTTGATCGTATCTGTATTTATTTTTGGATGATTCTAAGTCTATGAAATTTTTGTACAAGTTAATTCCTTGGCTGATAAAGTATTAAACCTTGTTTGATAAAGTTTCACATAAGGTTAACCGATTTTCAATTTGTAATTGTTTACAGGGAAGTGGCTGCCTCACGTTAGGCAATTTGGGGGGGAGGGTGGGCGGTTCGCTTTAGTGCCAAATGACGTAGACTTGTGATTTGTAGGGGAGTTGGGTTGAAGTTACGGAACAATTTCTTACGTATATTGCAACTGGGCTAAAGACGATGTTGGGTGTTTATTGTATTAGGCTTTAAACTTTTTAAAACCTTAGTAGAATAAATAAATGCATGCACGCGCCATATTTCAATGGTTTTAAACTGCAATATTTACTTTGTAGAGATATTGTTGCATTAAATTTCAATAAACACGCTTTATTCGTAGCGGGAAAGTTAGGCCTCTTAAGACTCTTCTTATGCTCTATAAACACTTAGAAAAAGGATAAAATATTCTATAAGTAAATCAGAGTTTATTGTTTGTAAAAGTACGGGGGATTCGGAAAAAGTTTAAAAAGTTTTTGTTCGGAAATAATATTAATTATTTATTAGCTACTTGATTACTCAAGTCAATCATTCTGAATATAAAGACTGAGTTGTTTTAGCAACAACATTCCAGTGATTCAATTAACTACCAATTAAACAAAAACTTAACCTTTGGTATTAGGATAGTTCTCTATATAATATTTACGTTACTCACGTTATTCTCCTGCTGTAATATTTTTCACTATATCAAAAATTCTCGACCCTGCCAGGATTCGAACCTGGAATCTTCTGATCCGTAGTCAGACGCGTTATCCGTTGCGCCACAGGGCCACATTGATATTTAACTAGCACATTTACTAATTAAATTAATTATTACTAGTAGCCTGTCGCGGCTTCGCTCGCGATCACAACGTAATATTTTACATAAATTCCCGTATAAATATTGTGTTACCGTTCCAAAGCCAACATGGCCTGCTGATTAACTGTGTTTACTCTGTCCAGCTGATTGCTTAAAACTTTTAGTTATTTCCCAATGTTAAGCTTACGAGGAAAACTCAACTTTAAGGGGCCCCAGGGCCTCACTCACAAATTATTTCTCTATAAAAAAAGTTTCCTGCACAACTTCGCGTTAGGCTCTTTCCAATGACACCAAAAATATGAAAATCGTTTCAGTAGTTTAGGAGGAGTGATTGTCACACAAAAACCTGCTTGCCTATTAAATAAGTATAGATATAGATGAATAATTAAACACATAAGCTTGGGTCACATTAAATTTGGCAAAGGCTTGTTAAGGTTTAGAGATGTGTAAAGATGTGGGGTTGTGAATGTTTCAGTTTCCGAAACCTTGGAACATATATTGGCCGCTATATTCACAAAATTATGTTTTTCTACGTCGTTAAAAAACATCGAAATAGTATACAAATTATTATAACTGCTAGTGCAGTTTTGGTATTTTCATAACGAAAGGTATGTATATTTATATCGATATTCCTACCATAACCAAAAATGTATTGTTATTGTTTTGCCTAGGAAGGGAAAAAACTGCGCCAACAACAAACAATGATATAGTGTTGTTGTATAAAAACTGGTCTAGGCGAGAAGCAGGCTTTTGAATGGACCTACCGTGTCGCCTAGCAACGTCATTGACGTGTACATTAGCCGCTACTCCCACGTGCTGCCATGTTGATATTGCCACCTGTCTGTACCGGGCATTCTATATTGTTTCCGTGCACAACGTCAATACTGGTCTAGCCGAGAGGTAGTCCTGTGAACGGACCTACCGTGTCGCCTAGCAACGTCATTGACGTGTACATTAGCCGCTACTCCCACGTGCTGCCATGTTGATATTGCCACCTATCTGAACCGGACATTCTATACTGCTACTGTATACCACGTCAATACTGGTCTAGGCGAAGGTAGACCTGAGAATGGACCTACCGTGTCGCCTAGCAACGTCATTGACGTGTACATTAGCCGCTACTCCCACGTGCTGCCATGTTGATATTGCCACCTGTCTGTACCGGGCATTCTATATTGTTTCCGTGCACAGCGTCAATACTGGTCTAGCGAGAGGTAGGCCTGTGAACGGACCTACCGTGTCGCCTAGCAACGTCATTGACGTGTACATTAGCCGCTACTCCCACGTGCTACCATGTTGATATTGCCACCTATCTGTACCGGAAATTCTATACTGCTACTGTATACCACGTCAATACTGGTCTAGGCGAAGGTAGACCTGAGAATGGACCTACCGTGTCGCCTAGCAACGTCATTGACGTGTACATTAGCCGCTACTCCCACGTGCTGCCATGTTGATATTGCCACCTATCTGTACCGGACATTCTATACTGCTACTGTATACCACGTCAATACTGGTCTAGGCGAAGGTAGACCTGAGAATGGACCTACCGTGTCGCCTAGCAACGTCATTGACGTGTACATTAGCCGCTACTCCCACGTGCTGCCATGTTGATATTGCCACCTGTCTGTACCGGGCATTCTATATTGTTTCCGTGCACAGCGTCAATACTGGTCTAGCGAGAGGTAGGCCTGTGAACGGACCTACCGTGTCGCCTAGCAACGTCATTGACGTGTACATTAGCCGCTACTCCCACGTGCTGCCATGTTGATATTGCCACCTATCTGTACCGGAAATTCTATACTGCTACTGTATACCACGTCAATACTGGTCTAGGCGAAGGTAGACCTGAGAATGGACCTACCGTGTCGCCTAGCAACGTCATTGACGTGTACATTAGCCGCTACTCCCACGTGCTGCCATGTTGATATTGCCACCTGTCTGTACCGGGCATTCTATATTGTTTCCGTGCACAGCGTCAATACTGGTCTAGCGAGAGGTAGGCCTGTGAACGGACCTACCGTGTCGCCTAGCAACGTCATTGACGTGTACATTAGTCGCTACTCCCACGTGCTGCCATGTTGATATTGCCACCTATCTGTACCGGAAATTCTATACTGCTACTGTATACCACGTCAATACTGGTCTAGGCGAAGGTAGACCTGAGAATGGACCTACCGTGTCGCCTAGCAACGTCATTGACGTGTACATTAGCCGCTACTCCCACGTGCTGCCATGTTGATATTGCCACCTGTCTGTACCGGGCATTCTATATTGTTTCCGTGCACAGCGTCAATACTGGTCTAGCCGTGAGGTAGGTAGGCCTGTGAACGGACCTACCGTGTCGCCTAGCAACGTCATTGACGTGTGCATTAGTCGCTACTCCCACGTGCTGTCATATTGATATTGCCACATGTCTGTACCGGACATTCTATATTGTTACCGTGTACAGCGTCAATACTGGTCTAGCCGAGAGGTAGGCCTGTGAATGTACCTACCGTGTCGCCTAGCAACGTCATTGACGTGCACATTAGCCTCTGATCCAGCGATCAAAGAATAACATAGACTGGCAATCCCCATCCACTATACATTACTGTAGTTGAATCCACCACCCCCACACCTCACCACTCAGATTCTAAACGGCTCAGCCACTGGCCGCTACTGGCACAATTTTTAATTCGCCGCGTTTCATTGCAACCGTCTAAATGTTCAGTTAGAGCTAAGATAAAATTATATTTTTTTTTGTGAAATTGACTGAAACAGTATGTCAACAGCAATGGGTTAAGTTAGGGTAAACAATAAAATATTTTAATGACTAAGGAGATCAAGTTGTATTAAAAATTTAGATATGAAAAAGTTGATCTGTGAGGATTTTTTTATTATTTGGTCACGCAAGTTTTGTTAGCGAGAAAGTTTTCGGAAAAGACATAATAAACAAATTTGTATTCTTCATATTTTTTCTCAAAATGCTTAGATTAGCCTGCAGGCATCCTCAAAGTTAGGTATAATCTCAGTCAAACTTCATACTCGTATATTTCTTATGAGAAATGTTATTCATGTGAGAAAGGCATTAAGTTATTGAACAAATGTACTAAGGGTAATGAGGTAAATAATAAGAATTAAATTAAATCTGTTGGTACAAGGATAATCTTGAATTAAAGACAGCACCGGGACAGTGCCCGCGACGGGAACACTCGGTGGTGGAGTGGACGATTCATGTGGATCATAGAACTCTGTTAAATAGAGTTCTATGATGTGGATTCATCTCCACCACTCAGAGGCTGCTCGGCTTCAAACCCAGCACGCGATTGCCAGTCTAATGTTATGGTCGCTGCTCTGCTCCCATGTGCTACTATGTTGATATTGCCACCTGTCAGTACCGGACATTATATACTGCTACTGTAGACCACGTCAATACTGGTCTAGCCGAGAGGTAGGCCTTTGAGTGGACCTACCGTGTCGCCTAGCAACGTCATTGACGTGTTCATTAGCCGCTACTCCCACGTGCTGCCATGTTGATATTGCCACCTGTCAGTACCGGACATTATATACTGCTACTGTAGACCACGTCAATACTGGTCTAGCCGAGAGGTAGGCCTTTGAGTGGACCTACCGTGTCGCCTAGCAACGTCATTGACGTGTTCATTAGCCGCTACTCCCACGTGCTGCCATGTTAATATTGCCACCTGTCAGTACCGGACATTATATACTGCTACTGTAGACCACGTCAATACTGGTCTAGGCGAGAGGTAGGCCTTTGAGTGGACCTACCGTGTCGCCTAGCAACGTCATTGACGTGTACATTAGCCGCTACTCCCACGTGCTGCCATGTTGATATTGCCACCTGTCAGTACCGGACATTATATACTGCTACTGTAGACCACGTCAATACTGGTCTAGGCGAGAGGTAGGCCTTTGAGTGGACCTACCGTGTCGCCTAGCAACGTCATTGACGTGTTCATTAGCCGCTACTCCCACGTGCTGCCATGTTGATATTGCCACCTGTCAGTACCGGACATTATATACTGCTACTGTAGACCACGTCAATACTGGTCTAGGCGAGAGGTAGGCCTTTGAGTGGACCTACCGTGTCGCCTAGCAACGTCATTGACGTGTTCATTAGCCGCTACTCCCACGTGCTGCCATGTTGATATTGCCACCTGTCAGTACCGGACATTATATACTGCTACTGTAGACCACGTCAATACTGGTCTAGGCGAGAGGTAGGCCTTTGAGTGGACCTACCGTGTCGCCTAGCAACGTCATTGACGTGTTAATTAGCCGCTACTCCCACGTGCTGCCATGTTGATATTGCCACCTGTCTTTACCGGATTTTCCATATATCCTATTTAAACATTATATCGTACTTACGTACAACATTATGTATAATAACGAGTATAATTATGTATAACGTTACAAATGTAAATTAATATAATACATGAGTCGTGTAAACTTGCTTAATATTTTTTTTAATGTTAAGATTTTCGTTCTCTTGTCTTAGTATATAATTTAAGTGGGTTTCCAGTCAGGTTGAATTTGATGATACGCACTGCTGGCGTTATTGGACTCTGCCCTCCCCCAGAATCTGTCTGTTATTTTTAACGAGATCAGAATAAGGAGATTGCAGTTTCTAAATTGAAAATCAAAAATATTCTTCTTGTCATTTGGAAGCGATAACAGCTGAAGATTAACCTGTGAGAAGTGGCAATATTTATTTGTTTCACACCTGATACAAGTTGGTCTTCGGACTTTTGATACAGTGCGTAACTTCTCTTACAGCGAGGGGAGACTTTTTTATGCCGTTTCGCCCTTGAAACACGTTGCGTTCATAGCAATTGATACTGTTTAAAATCAGTCAGATCAAACTGTTGGTTAACAAACAGTTATATTGAAGTCAGGTGTAAAATAAAAGTCAAACCAGTGAAGCCAGTTTGTTTTAGCGAATTTCCCCTATAGTGAAGAAGCTATTACCGTAGTCGGCATGGTAAGACCTAGGCCCGGGACCATGATAACTTTTCGTTTTCAGGTCCCCAGACCCCAAAAACACCATTCGTTCGAAAATGTATATATATATATATATATATATATATATATATATATATATATATATATATATATATGTGTGTGTGTGTGTCCGTGAGCACGATAACTCTCGTAAAAATTAACCGATTTTGATGAAATTTGGTATAAACGTGTAAAGCAACATTTATGACTTTAAGTTCGAAAACCAGCCAGATCGCTCTATCCGAAAGGGTATTTTGGGGGGGTTTGTACCCCAAAAATGGGTTTTTCGAATTGTTTACATATAATTTTGGAAATATTCAAATTTTAGTTTTTTCCATTGGATTCAGCTTAAAAAAACACACAATTTGGTATTTTGATCATTTCTCTACGTCAATTGGTTACCGAGATATTGAAAGTGCTAAACACAGTACGTTGTCTAATGTTATTCTTATGGAGGAAAATAAAAATTTTATATCTCGCTTATTTATGAACGTATACTGACGAAACTTGGTATACGGCTTCATCTGGTTGTGGACCATTGATATTTGCTCAAAAAAACTATATTTTACCAAAGGCTCCCGTAGCAGCAAACCTGACGTGTTAGTAGCAGCCCCATGTTAATCTTATGGAGAATAAGTAACGTGTTATCTCCCTTCATTATGAAAATAAATTAATGAAATTTGGTATGTGGCTACACGAGTTATATTGATATTTGTATAAAACCCCATTTTTTGTGTTCCTTGCTTCAGCAAACCTGCATACTCAGCCGCGATGTTATTCTTATGGAGAATAATTAAAATATCATAAATCGTTTATTTATGAATGTATATTGATGAAACTTGATATGTGGCTTTATGTGGTATTAAGATATATATATATATGTATTGGAAATTCGCTGAGTACGCAGGTTTACTGCTACGGGGGTATTAATATTTACTAGCAAATCCAGTTGCTCGAATTCGAGCAGTTTAAATTGAGATGTCATTCCAGGCTGTGTTAGGCTGTGTTATCTTGATTTTTTTACTGTGTTTTGTTACCTTCAACAGCTGTAAAATGCTCAATTCCAATGATTACCGTTCTTCCGTAAGATTGACATTGCATCAACTTTTGAAGGGCTGTGGGGCGTAGCCCTTAGAAAAAACGCGAATTCTGAGGAAATTTGGCAAATCTATGCATCATATCCTTTAATTTGACACATAAATCTTGTAAATCGGTTCAGTAGTCACTGAGAACGTAGCGTTTCAACCTTGTATTATAATATTTAGGATTAAGTGGGATGCCGATTTTTTATAGCCTAGTGCAAGACCGCACGTCTTTCTTAAAATTTTGTTTACACTTTAAGGTCATATTTAAGGAAAACTAAGGTGAAAATGAAAATCGGACTTAGTGGACATCTTCTTCATTTAATTTTCTTTGGACGTTCCAAGTTTCAGCCCTCTAGATCGTGCGATAGCTTCAGAAACCTGTAAAAAGCCAGAAATTGCTCTTTTAGCGAATTTCCTCTATAGGGAAGAAGCTATTACCGTAGTCGGCATGGTAAGACCTAGGCCCGGGACCATGATAACTTTTCGTTTTGAGGTCCCCAGACCCCAAAAACACCATTCGTTCGAAACTGTATATATATATATATATATATATATATATATATATATATATAATGTGTCCGTGAGCACGATAACTCTCGTAAAAATTATCCGATTTTGATGAAATTTGGTATAAACGTGTAAAGCAACATTTATGACTCTAAGTTCGAAAACCAGCCAGATCGCTCTATCCGAAGGGGTATTTTGGGGGGTTTTGTACCCCAAAATGGGTTTTTCGAATTTTTTACATATAATTTTGGAAATAGTCAAATTTTAGTTTTTACCATTGGATTCAGCTTAAAAAACACACAATTTGGTATTTTGATCATTTCTCTACGTCAATTGGTTACCGAGATATTGAAAGTGCTAAACACAGTACGTTGTCTAATGTTATTCTTATGGAGGAAAAGAAAAATTTTATATCTCGCTTATTTATGAACGTATACTGACGAAACTTGGTATACGGCTTCATCAGGTTGTGGAACATGGATATTTGCTAAAAAAAACAATTTTTTCCAAAGGCTCCCGTAGCAGCAAACCTGCGTACTCAGCCCCATGTTATTCTTATGGAGAATAAGTAACGTGTTATCTCCCTTCATTATGAAAATAAATTAATGAAATTTGGTATAAGGCTTTACCTACATGAGTTATATTTATATTTGTATAAAACCCCATTTGTTGTGCTCCTTGCTTCAGCAAACCTGCATACTCAGCCGCCATGTTATTCTTATGGAGAATAATTAAA
Source organism: Allygus modestus (assembly GCA_963675035.1). Lineage (NCBI taxonomy): Eukaryota > Metazoa > Arthropoda > Insecta > Hemiptera > Cicadellidae > Allygus > Allygus modestus. The sequence continues at coordinate 475,275,695 of OY776112.1, forward strand.
ATGTCATAAATCGTTTATTTATGAATGTATATTGATGAAACTTGGTATGTGTCTTTATGTGGTATTAATATACATATATATTCATTGGAAGTTTGCTGAGTACGCAGGTTTGCTGCTACGGGGGTATTTTATTTTTTACATGCGAAATTAAATTTTAAGATAAAGATTTTGCGGAACTCCTATAATATGAACCCCCCCTTATAATTAATTACCTGATTAAACCCCCTCCAGATCGTAACTGGGTTCGGTCTTGTTGTCATCTTATCCTGAAGTCACGTTCTCTGTACTCGTAGGCTGCTCCAGTGGTCCGCCGGCTGCCGTAGGTGTGTTGTGATGTCAGCCACACTGACGTCACCTCAGGATGACATCACTGTTAGGTGACATTGCCTCTTTTGCGCTCTATGCATCTCATTTTACCTAAGGTGTGATGTGAATTTCAACACTGTAGTTTTTAATCGCTACTAGTTCGATTTATTTTCTTTGTATGTATTTTTTGGTGGAGTTTTTTTTTTAAATTTAAAAAAGCATTGAACCAACCTAACAAAGTTTCTTTAGAGAGTATCAATATAGAATGTACCAGTGATAGTTTAAAGCCGGATTTAGTAGTTTTGAACCTTAAGTTTGGCGTCAGAGCGAGGCAGTACTGTACTGCTAAATTTCTGGAACAAATAACTACAATGACAAAGGATGTGGGAGTAACTTAATTGTTATGATCTTATAATAAGAACAACTTGCTATCTGCAGAAAAGGAACACTTCCACAAATCACAATTTTATAGGAACTACAAAATACCCCCGTCGCAGCAAACCTGCGTACTCAGCGAATTTCCAATGCATTTATATGTTTCTCACTCCTACATAAAGCCACTTACCAAGTTTCACAAAAATACATTTATAAATGAGTGATTTATAACATTTTCTACTAACATTAGGACTGAGTAAGCAGGTTTGCTGCAACGAGGAAGATAAGAAATGAGTTTTTATGCAATTATCAATATAACTGAACCAGGTGAAGCTACATTATCAAGTTATATTAATTTATGTTTATAATTAAGGGAGATATAAAACTTTACATATTCTCCATAAGAATAACATTAGGGCTGAGTATGCAGGTTAGCTGCTACGGGGATAATCAACAACAAATTTATTTTTTGTGCAAATATAAATATACCAGTACAACATGAAGCCACATACCAAGTTTCATCAATATACATTCATAAATAATCGATATATCAAATTTTATTTATTCTCCATAAGGATAACATTGGTCAACGTACTGTGTTTAGCACTTTGAATATCTCTGCGACGGTTGGACGTAGAATCACAATTTTAACACCTAAATGATTGTTTTGTGGAGCTGAAGTGATTGGTAAAAGCAAATGTTAAGATTAAGTAAAATTAACTGAGGAAAAGCCAACAACCTTTTTCCCATAAGATTAACATGGGAGATTTTATGAGCAGGTTTTTTGGATTTTTTCCGCAACCACTTAACCTAGGTTAATAATTCAAAATACTATATTATTTGTTTTTTTAAGCTCTATAACATGGTCAAAACCAAAATTAGGTGTTTTAAAAATTTTAGGGTGAAAAATGCAAAAAACTGATTTTTGGAAAATTTAAAACCCCCATAAACCCTCCTTCCCATGGTCCGATTTTTCTGGTTTTCGAACTTAAAGTCATAAATGTCACTTTACACATTTGAGCCAAATTTCATCGAAATCGGACGTTTTTTACTCAAGTTATCGCATACACGGACACACACACACACATATATTAAGGTATCCCCCAGAAACTGCCCCTATAATAACTTTTTCAAGAACCAGCTGACAGCTGATTAGCTTTATTTACATTTACATTTTACTTTGATTTATATTTTTATTATTATCTGTTAGTTTTAATTTTCTGTTTTTAAGTATTTTCCTCCTGAAGAAGGGGGTATAAACTCCTCCGAAATATAGAAGGAAAGCTTACAAGTGTTGTTTTTTAATTTACACTTTTAAAAGTATATATATATACATTTCAACGAATGGTGTTTTTGGCTTCTGGGGACCTCAAAACAAAAAGTTATCGTGGTCTCGGGCTTAAGTCTCACCATGAGACCTACGGTAATAGCTTCTTCCCTATAGGGGAAATTCGCTAAAAACTGTTTCACACTTTATTTTCAAACACAGGGTTTTCAATTTTGTTCTACTTATTCTACTTTTAATATGGGTCTAAAATATATGAATATATATTTTTATGTCTGTATTTATAATTATAGGAATTATTTTTTTGGATGTGGACATGATCCCTTTTTGTGGTAAATGATGTTTACAAATGAAAAAGACTAGTTAAAATCTAAAAAAAACGCTTTATTTGAGCTATACAATTGTCAGAATGTATCTAATAATATTTTATTGACAGTATTACTTTTGAGCTTAATTTACTCGGTTGGATGGTCTTGTTTTTTGTTTTTCCAGCCCAGTTTATATGTTCTTTTCCTGCCACTTTAGCTTTCTTCATAACATTACTTTTGTATTGGTCTGCATTACTTATCCCTTTCTTTCTCCTCTTTAAAGGGATGTCATCTTCATCAGAACAACTCATTTTTCACCGAAATAATTATAAACTATGAAGAAATTCGTTAATCACAACCCTAGTGTTATTATTTTAGATTAAGCTTGGCAGAAATAAATTGAGAGAAAACGGAATCAATTATCAGCTGAGAGTAGTAGTTCAGAACATAGCCACCACTAGCGCACCACTGGTGTTTGGAACCAATGTTTACAGCAAAAGAGGAACAATTCCCGGACGTGTTTCCTATCTTCAGTAATTCAGACTGTTGCCATAGCAATACAAATGATAGGGACATGCTTCCTTTGAGCAGTAAACGATGTGTCTACCCATTTAGAACTGATTTATATTGAAAAATGAATTTGCGAATTTTGTGGACTAGCTTCCTTTCTGCAGTTAGCGATGATTGAACGCTCCACGATTGATTTGTAATGTGCTCGAAATCCAAGTATGCTGTAGTCAGTGGAATTTGTTGGCATGAAGCATTTACTTAACTTATGTGGCACTCAAGTCATTCTACTATAACAATTTATTAGATAGGAAGTGATTTCTATGAAATTTAATCTTGATATACAGTACATTCTAGCTTTGCCCAACATCTTCGCTTTTTCACCTGATTTTAGCGAATTTCCCCTATAGGGAAGAAGCTATTACCGTAGGTCTCATGGTAAGACTTAAGCCCGAGACCATGATAACTTTTTGTTTTGATGTCATCCCCAGATGACGGGGGATATTCAGTTTTACCAAGAGAAACTAATAGTCAAATCACATAGACGATCACTTTCCAATATTTCAAAATGTTTTTTAGCTTGACATTTGAATGTAGTTAATAACTTCAGGAGAGGTCTTTCAAACAACTATTTTTCCTTAAACTGCCTTTATTGAGACATTTCACTCAATTATATAGATCATAATACATGTGTCAGACTTACGAGTTTCTTAGAAGTTCCTAGTACGGTTTCACTTTATATTAATCGTATTTCGTCTTATTACATTCATTTGATAAATTACAATTTATTACAAAACAAAAGATAAATTTGCACACTGTGACTTCTCCCATATTTCATGTATGTTATTGTTATTAGTGAATTTCCTTTGGAAAGTGAAGTATTAGCATGACCCGCACGGTGAAACTTAAGCCCGGGACCACCATAGAAGTTCCTAACGTGACCCCCTGAACACGTTTTGGGGGGTCGTTCAAAATTTTATATATATATATATATATATATATATATATATATATATATATATATATATATGTGTGTGTGTGTGTGTGTGTGTGTGTGTGTGTGTGTGTGTGTGTGTGTGTGTATGCACTCTAGCGGTCGCATTTTTTGTCCGATTTTCTTCAAATTCGGTAGGAACGTTCCTTTCTATAATCTGTTGGACAAGTTCGTTGGGAAAAACAATCGGAAAACTCTAAACCCATTTTTTGGGGATTAATCTTTCAAATTTCGAGTTTTTGGGCCCAAAAAAGGTCATAAAAGCCCCAGATGTAAAATTAATTAATGTTAAAAGATGGAAATTAATGAGGCGAAACTTTAAAGCCCTCTCTCGTCATTCTAGCATAATTATTTACCGAGTTATTAAAGAAAATGTGTATCGGCTAAACACAGTACGATGTCTTATGGGGGTTTTACACTAGAAAAGCCTGTTATTCCTTTGTTAGAGTACTTTTATTGTCCCCAGCAACCTCACGCCTACTTTCAAGCCTGCCTGGACCCTCTCCTAACCTTATAATGCGCAAAATTGTATTCCCAGCTTTGCAAGTAAATAAAACCAGGAGTATCAGAACAGCCAAAAAATCAATGTTTTCAGATTGCAATAAAAATTTGACAAATGTATGTTTTTACACTGATTTTGAGTTTTAAAAGTTTTTATGTGGAAATTCACTTCCCTCACGTCAGCGTGCTGCGTGCAAACCCGTTTTTTAAATAAACATGATACTTGCTCTTCCTCATGTTAACCTCAATCGGTCCAGTAGTTGTGTGCGATGGAGTAACAGCCGTATAACTTATACAGAGTTATACCATTTATTCTATGGTTATGCTAGTTTTAATGTTTCTCAGGAAATGTGTTACTTATCGTGACTGGCGAGTAATGCCGCATTTTGGTTACAGGTGCATGGACGGCTGAGGCTGCTGTCAAGAGTCGTAAGTAGTCTTATCTCTGTTATCAACTGTAAGCAGACTCCGCTCTTTGTCAAGATGTCATTATTTGCATGCCAGAACTCTCGGCTTATCACCTCACTTGGTTGTTTTTCGGTTGCTAACGTCAACTATTATATGGGGAAGAACACTGGCAATTCTGGAGTTCTCTGTACGCCTGTGTCCCGCACTCGCCCGAATATTCGGCGGAACATTCGTCGTTACTTACAATAGTGTAAAAATTGGATATTTTGTTTGTGGAACAGGATTTAGGCACTTTGAAAGGCTTGGGGGTATAGACGTATTTAAATATCGGTGAATAATACTTATTATATATTACATAATCCAATTATGCTTTGGGGGGGCCTCCAGTCATGAAATATTTCTCTGAAAAACTCAGAGTTTAACCGAGTCTGGGTTAAAATATATTGGATCAGCAGTAACCTATTGTTGGTTACTAGCAACCGGTGCCGCACGGTCATTAGTAACTAACCTAAGTTAGTCAAAGTATATACGGTTATTTGTAACCGAGTGCTTTGTTACTGTTAACTAACTGGTTATTTGATCTACTAATGTCGGTTAAACATAGCCTTACAGCATGATAAACACTAACCGAATATGAAATTGGTTAATTTCTACTGAGTAGAAGTAGTTGCTTTTGGGGGTTTCAGTGTTTCTACCTGCTCCTCCCATAGGACAGTAGGGGGCAATAGCCGATTCAAAACCAGCAGCAACCTGCTTGCTCCACTGTGGAGCTGTGGAGCCCCCCCCCCCCCGACCCCCCCCCCCCCGACGCCCCCCCCCCGACGCCCCCCCCCCGACGCCCCCCCCCCCCCCCCGACGCCCCCCCCCCCGACGCCCCCCCCCCTCCCCCCCCCCCGACCCCCCCCCCCCCCCCCGACGCCCCCCCCCCCCCCGGTCGCCAGCGGCACTTTTCGTGATGACCTTGAACATGAGGAAAAAACTTTCGAAAATTAATAACTAGCCTATTTATCCATCAATTCCCACGGGACTTTTTCCAGAGTGTAGGCCTACCCCAGAGGAAGCGAATGACGTAAGAACCCCATAGATCCGCCATTAAACAAGGCCGCTATTAATTTATAACCGCGTTTTCCTTATGGGATCTCAGCTGTTTACCAACCGATTTTGACGAAACCTCACCACATGTCAGGCGGCGGCCTAAGTAAACCATCGCTTAAAGAAAATTGAAAATCCACCGTTAAACGGACCCGCTATTAATTTTTAACCGCGTTTTCCTTATAGGATCTCAGCTGTTTACCGACCGAACTCGATGTGACTTCACTACACGTCGTATGCTGGCTTGGTCAAACCAAACTGCGAGCGGCTCCGCGGCGTCACGTGTTGAGGCGCGTGCTAGGGCCTACGTGACTGTCCCAGCCTGTTTACTCATCAGCGGTTCTGGGAATTGGTTACCGCTTACATTACACTGCGAAGCATCTAGAAGCTTCTAGAACGTCGTGGACCGCGGTGACATCATCTCCATGCCTACGTGACCGTCCGGGCCTGTTTACTCATTAGCGGTTCCGAGAACTGTTTACTGCTTTCACCGCCTACTTTACGGTACGTAGCTATGTTACTTCAGTGATTGTCATCGCTTCCTTCATTCAGTTTGTGTTTGGAGCCCAGTGTGTGTAGACGTTCTACTTCAGTGCTGTGCTAGTCCTTACCACACCATATTTCGAGATCTGTTAAACGTAAGTATATGTAGTCTTATAAGTTGTAGTGTGGACCGCCTCAGGCTGTTTACTCATTAGCGATAATTGCCGCGATTTCGAGAAATGTTCCACCGCCTTCTACTGTACGGTACGTAGCTATGTTACTTCAGTGATTGTCATCGCTTCCTTCATTCAGTTTGTGTTTGGAGCCCAGTGTGTGTAGACGTTCTACTTCAGTGCTGTGCTAGTCCTTACCGTACCATATTCCGAGATCTGTTAAACGTAAGTATATGTAGTCTTATAAGTTGTAGTGTGGACCGCCTCAGGCCGTTTACTCATTAGCGATAATTGCCGCAATTTCGAGAAATGTTCCACCGCCTTCTACTGTACGGTACGTAGCTAAGTTACTTAAGTGAATGTCATTGCTTCCTTCATTCAGTTTGCGTTTGGAGCTCAGTGTGTGTAGACGTTCTACTTCAGTGCTGTGCTAGCCTTTACTGCACCATATTCCGAGATTGTTAAACGTAAGTATATGTAGCTCTTAGAAGTTGTAGTGTGGAAGACTATTACATTCCCCTTTATAGTAAGATTCTCATTTAAGGTATGATCGTTCAGCAACTTTGAAGTCAGAATGTGCAAAGAGAGGTCTGGCTTGTTAATAGAAGTTGAATAATCTGTTCTTTGCTAAAACCAATTTAATAAACGAGGAAACCCGTGTACTAACATTAAATTTGCCATGGCCTTGACTCTTGTCTACCACGCATAAAGTATGTGTTATGTTACCAATGAAGTGTTCTCGTTGCGACTAATTTGTAAATGCAAGAGACTTATCATATTCGTTGTTGCAGATGAACAACCAACACCTGTGCGAGGTCTGTGGTCGAGCCTTCAGCCTGCTCAGAAACCTGAGGCGGCACGCGGAGTCCGCCCACAACGCCAGACGTCACGACTGCCACGTCTGCGATAGGCGCTTCACAAGAGGCGACAGCCTCCGCCGCCACGTCGCCACGGTTCACGGACCACACGCCACGGCGGAGCCCCAACCGCAACGAGCGGACCATGCCTGCCGACTGTGCCCGGCCATCTTCGCCAGCCTGGAGGACGTGCGCTGCCACATGCAAGCGGCTCACTCCGCGATGCCAGCAGCAGCTCCTTCCTCCTCCTCGAGCCCCGATCGCCACGTGGAGTGCGAGCGATGCGGTGGACGCTTCGACCGCGACCTGGAACTGAGACGACACGTCCGGACCGTCCATCCTCCCACGTTCCGTTGCGCCTACTGCGACCGCGGGTTTACCCGTCGCTTCAACCGCGACCAGCACGAGTCTCACAACTGCCCTGTTGTGAGGAACCTGGCTCAAGAACCATCCGAGTTCCGCTGCGTGTACTGCGAAAAGGGGTTTACTCGCCGCTTCAACCGCGACCATCACCAGTCTCACAACTGTCCTGTTGTGAGGGACCTGACCCAAGACCGACTGCCTAGGTTGTCCTCTCCTCCCCCTCTTCCACAAAGCAACCAGTCGTTGCGCCAAGGAGCCAGCGCCGAGCCCCGATCGCGCCAGATGCCTAGCGCCGAGCCACGACCAGGACCGAGCACCGAGCCACAGCCAGGGCCCAGCACCGAGCCCCAGCCCCGCCCAGGACCTAGCGTCGAGCCTCAGACCATCGATGACGAGATGGAGGGTGGCGGCCGCCCCGTGTTCCAGCTCGTGCATCGGGCCTTCCGGAGTCGCCTCCTCACCTACCGCCTGGCCCAGCCGTTAGACGCCTTGCTGACCGTTGAGGATGCGCTGACCCTGTTGTTTGACGAGGTTCTGGACCTGATGGAGAACGTCATGACCCAACATCCGAGCATCAAGGCGAACATGGTCCTGGAATGTGAGTTCTCCAACATTCACGGGGCCACCTGCCTGCGCTCCTTCAACACAAAGAACGTCCCACTGACCGAGGCCTCCGACTTGGAGGCTTTCCTCTCCGCGACGTTCGAGACGATCGTGAAGAAGAAGGAGCAGTGCGAACTGGTAGGTAGCGGCTGGACATACCTGCGTATACGGGACCTGGAGATCCGCGTGAACGAGTACACGCCGCTCGGAGGCAGAGCGTATCTCCAGCTGCCAAGGGCTATTGCAGACACGCGCGCTGTTGTCAATGTGCTAAACGCCGACGACATGTGCTTCATGTACGCTATCCTGGCCAAGTTCGTTGCGCGACACGCGGAGAGACCTGCAGCGTACACGCCGGACATCATCGCTCGCTACGACTGGACCGGTTTGCGTTTCCCCGTGACGCTCAAGGACATCAAGATCTTCGAGGGTAAGAACAACATCAGCGTAAACGTCTACGGGACCGAGCGCGCGATGGTGGGAAGACGCCCTGACGGAACTCCCAAGTTCATGGATAGGGTCTACCCCTTGAAGATCTGCAAGCGAGAGCTTGAAGACCACAGGGACCTGCTGTACGTGACCACCGACGGGGACAGCCACTACGCATACATCACGGACCTGAGTCGACTGGTCCGTCGCCAGCTCACTGACCACGGGCATAGGATCTACGTCTGTAAGCGGTGCTTCGCTTACTTCGACAATCAACCCAACAAGCTAGGGTTGACGGGCGCTCAGCGTCTGGAGGAGCACAGGCGTTACTGCTACGCCAAGGCTCCCCTTCGCCTGGACTTGCCGAAGAAGCAGCAGATCCGCTTCACCCATCCAGAGTACACTAGGCGGGAGAGGTTCTGCATCTACGCGGACTTCGAGTGTGCTCTGCAGCCTGTCGCTGTTGACTCGGTGGAAGCACCGCCACCCGGCACGACGCCCCTGCAAATGCACGTCCCGTACGCCTTCGCCTATCAGATCGTGGATTCGCTCGGCCTCGAGGAGTTTGAGCCGCGGGTATACTTCGGAGCTGACGCGTCCAAGGTCTTTATGGAACGGCTCAAGATGGACGTGCTGAGCCTGTGGGAGTTCCTGTTCAGCACGAGAGCTCTGCACCCTTCTCTGACCCGGCAGGAAATGGACGAGTACCTCGCAGCGACCCGCTGCTACCTCTGCGGCAAGGATTTCACCGAGCTGGACGTAAAGGTGCGGGACCACAACCACGCCCCGCCTTACGAGTTCCGAGGAGCGGCGCACCGCTCGTGCAATCTGCGGTACAGGGAGCAGCGGGTCATCAACTGCTACTTCCATAACCTGTCCAACTACGATGCTCACTTTGTAGTGCGGGAGCTGGCCATCGACCCCGGCGATGTGGACGTGCTGGCGCACACCGAAGAGCGCTACATCGCCTTCACCAAGCGGTTTCACTTTGGCCAGCCCGGGGACAACCCACGACAGAGCAGTTTCGCGGTGCGGTTCCTCGACACCTACAGGTTCTTGTCCATGAGCCTGGCCAGCCTGGCAGCGGGACTGCCCACTGACAAGATGCGCGAGACCAGGAAGCGCTTCCCCGACGACCGGCTGTTCGACCTGGTGCGCAGGAAGGGCGTGTTCCCCTACGACTTTGTCACATCGTACGAAACGCTGTACAGGACCAGGGAGCTGCCGCCCAAGGAGGCGTTTAGGAACACCATGACCCTGGAGGACGTCAAGGACGAGGACTACCAACACGCCCTCAACGTGTGGCGAGCCTTCGAGTGTCGCCATCTCAAGGACTACGCTGACACGTACCTGCGCTGTGACATCGCGCTCCTCACCGACGTCTTCGAGCAGTTCCGTGACACCTCTTTGGCCGAGTACGGACTGGACCCCGCCCACTACTACACCCTACCGTCCTACGCTTGGGATGTCATGTTGAAGACCTGCGACGTGGAGCTGGACACGCTGCAGGATTTCGACATGTACCTCTTCGTGGAGCAAGGCATCCGAGGAGGCATCTCCCAGGCCGTCACCCGCTACGCCAAGGCCAACCACGATCGGTGCCCGGACTACCGCCCCGACGAGCCGACACGCCACCTCCTGTACCTGGACGCCAACAACCTCTACGGCTGGGCCATGTCCCAGTACCTGCCCACCGGAGACTTCCAGTGGCTCAGCCGTGAGGAGATCGACTCCTTGGACATTGGTGCGCTGGATGCCGAAGCGGAACGGGGTTACATCCTCGAAGTGGACCTCCGCTACCCCACCCACCTCCACGACCTGCACAAGGACCTCCCTTACTGCTGCGAGACCAAGCGTCCGCCAACAGGGAAATACCCCAAACTGATGACCACCCTGGACGACAAGATGCATTACGTCTGCCATTACAGGGTCTTGCAGCAGGCGCTGAACAACGGACTGGAGCTTGCGGCTGTGCACAGGGCGATCTCGTTTCGCCAGTCTCGGTGGCTAGAGCCCTACATCCTCATGAACACCGAGCTGCGGAAGAAGGCCAAGACCAAGTTCGAGCAAGACTTTTTCAAGTTAATGAATAACGCGGTCTTTGGCAAAACCATCGAGAACGTCCGCAAGCGCCTGAACGTCAAGCTGGTCTGCACTCCGGAGAAGTTCTCCAAGTACGTGGCCAAGTCCAATTTCCTGGACCGCACGTATTACACGGAGGACGTAGCTCTCGTGCACCTCGCCAGGGTAAACATCGTCCTGGAAAAGCCCATCTACGTCGGCATGTCTGTCCTGGAGCTGAGCAAGTGGCTCATGTACGAGTTTCTGCGGAAGATGAAGGACCGCTACGGTGACCGCTTAAACGTAGACTACATGGACACTGACAGCTTCGTGTTCGACATCCTATCCCAGGACATCTACAGGGAGATGATGGAGCACTTGGACGACTTCGATACCAGCGCCTACCCGAGGTCTCACCCCTGCTACAGCCCCACCAACGCCAAGGTGATTGGCAAGTTCAAGGACGAGTGTAACGGCCGATCCTTGTTCGAGTACCTCGGCCTGCGCTCGAAGCTTTACTTCATGGACGTTGAGGACGAAGACAACGGATCCAAGGCGATCAAGCGAGCCAAGGGAATCGCCAAGGGGGTTGTTAAAAACGTCCTAACCCCCGACGACTACAGGGAATGTCTGTTTGACGGGGTGTTGAAAACCACCATCAACACCCGTTTCCAGTCGTACCTGCACCGTGTCTTCACCGTACAAGTAGAAAAGCTATCCTTGAGCCCGGCCGATGATAAACGCTACATCTTGGCTGATGGTATCCACACCTTACCTTGGGGGCATAAGGACATCCCACCACTGCCCGCAGCAAGAAGTCGAGACAATCCCGAGGAGCAGCAAGGCGGGCCTATGGAGGTGGACGAGGAGGACATGGATGAAGAGTTCCCGGTGTAGATTTAAGTGTGAACAGAACTAGGCTAATTTTTTAAATATAATTAAGTATATTTTGTAAATAGTATTCGTAAGCAAATATAGTCAAACAGTTTAGTTTACAGCATACATCTGTGTTGTTACTACCCCTTGCATTTCCCTGACATTTACTTTCAAAAGACTCTTCTAATGCAAACCGAATTTGTAAAACTATCATGTTTTCAAAAAACAAAACTTTCAAAATTGTTAAAAATTCGATATTCTTTCTTAAATACTAAAGAGAAAGACAAGTGAAAACAACAGTTAACGAGAAACAAAACATTTATTGAAACACAATAAGAATATACACACAAACATATTACAATCAAGAACTCAAAAGGTATTTACACAAAAATAGTCTTAAGCGAAGATGGAGTAGAAGAGCCTACGGACCAGTGCGTCGTTATGGTGAGAGCGACCGGGTCGAAGAGCTGCACGTAGTCGCTGAGTGGTATACCGAGGACCGCCCGACAGTACAGGTAGGTGAGGCAGTAGTGGTCATAAACAGAAGTACCGTAGCCCTGGAGTCGATACCTGTTGTAGAGACCGCCACCAGGCGCTTCTCAATCTGGGTGGTGTTCATCGCGGGCGGAAGCAGTCCTCACCGATTGTGTGATACCCTCATTACTACCAGTTGCACGCTTTATCACCACCGGCTTCACTGTATGTGTCAAACCAGTGACTCTGGGGACTCCTGAATAACGATCCACCCAAAGGTTTTCCAATCGCGTTATAATGTTCATAATCATAATATAGATTTCATAGTCTTTATTTTCATCCAAATATAAGTTGCAACCATGTGTATACTGACCTCTATGATGTAACTGGATGTTCAAGAACACATTACCCTGATTGGCGGGATTTTGTACTGTATGTTGATAACCGGAATCTACCCAACTGACAGTCGGTGGTGAATCGTTCGAATCTTTTTCCACAAGCTCCAAGTCTCCAGGTAGTTCCGGGGGATTGACACTTCTACTGTTGTCGTTTATGCATATGCTGACGTTCTGGGAACCTCCCCCTTCGGTTATTTGGTTGGATGATGGTGATGCAAAGTCTTCAGATATCTCCGGAGCATTGCCACTTTCAATGTCGTTTATGCAACTGCTATCAATACATGTGTTGACTTTCTGCGGACCTCTTCCTGCTGAGGTTTGTATGAACGATCTCGGTTGTGAGGAACGATTGTTTCTTCGCTTCCTTCTAACACAGAGGTGGTGCTGACGATGATGGAGACGAAGTCCATCTCGCGACGTGAACGACTCCTCACAGTATGGACATTTCCAGGTCGCCAGCTTCGATGGTGTGGCGACTGACCGTTTCAGTGATGGTGCTGGTGGTGGTTGTTGAGGACTTCGTGGAGAAAAGTACATGGTGCTGTAGCCTTCCATCGCTTCCAACTCCTTCAACAACGTCTGGACTGATTCATCCACTTCGATTGCACTAGCCATGTTTGTGTTTACTCTGCAACATCACTAGACAAACTGAAGGTGCGCGACAATCACTGAAGTAACAAAGCTACGTACCGTACAGTAGAAGGCGGTGAACAATTATCGAAATCGCGGGTTTGACCCCGCACCTTGAAACACAATGTAATGAGCATGCGACTTTCTAGAAGCTTCTAGAATGTTCTAGAACGTCGTGAACTGCGGTGACGTCATCCCCATGCCTACGTGACCGCCCGGAGCTGTATACTCATCAGCGGTTCCGGGAACTGTTTACCGCTTCCATTACACTGTGAAGCTTCTGGAATCTTCTAGAACGTCGCGGACCGCGGTGACGTCATCCCCGCGCCTACGTGTTCATCATATCGTGAGCGTGCGTGCGTGTGCGTGTGCATGCGCGTGCGTGTGCGTGTGTGTCAGGTGCAAGCCTGGAGTCTGCAGACAAGTGCACGCAGGTCTACGTTAGGTTTACAGACGCAGGTTTAAGTTAGGTTTGAGGATGCATAAACGTCGCGCGCGCGAGGTTCCCAGAACGTCAGCATATGCATAAACGACAACAGTAGAAGTGTCAATCCCCCGGAACTACCTGGAGACTTGGAGCTTGTGGAAAAAGATTCGAACGATTCACCACCGACTGTCAGTTGGGTAGATTCCGGTTATCAACATACAGTACAAAATCCCGCCAATCAGGGTAATGTGTTCTTGAACATCCAGTTACATCATAGAGGTCAGTATACACATGGTTGCAACTTATATTTGGATGAAAATAAAGACTATGAAATCTATATTATGATTATGAACATTATAACGCGATTGGAAAACCTTTGGGTGGATCGTTATTCAGGAGTCCCCAGAGTCACTGGTTTGACACGTACAGTGAAGCCGGTGGTGATAAAGCGTGCAACTGGTAGTAATGAGGGTATCACACAATCGGTGAGGACTGCTTCCGCCCGCGATGAACACCACCCAGATTGAGAAGCGCCTGGTGGCGGTCTCTACAACAGGTATCGACTCCAGGGCTACGGTACTTCTGTTTATGACCACTACTGCCTCACCTACCTGTACTGTCGGGCGGTCCTCGGTATACCACTCAGCGACTACGTGCAGCTCTTCGACCCGGTCGCTCTCACCATAACGACGCACTGGTCCGTAGGCTCTTCTACTCCATCTTCGCTTAAGACTATTTTTGTGTAAATACCTTTTGAGTTCTTGATTGTAATATGTTTGTGTGTATATTCTTATTGTGTTTCAATAAATGTTTTGTTTCTCGTTAACTGTTGTTTTCACTTGTCTTTCTCTTTAGTATTTAAGAAAGAATATCGAATTTTTAACAATTTTGAAAGTTTTGTTTTTTGAAAACATGATAGTTTTACAAATTCGGTTTGCATTAGAAGAGTCTTTTGAAAGTAAATGTCAGGGAAATGCAAGGGGTAGTAACAACACAGATGTATGCTGTAAACTAAACTGTTTGACTATATTTGCTTACGAATACTATTTACAAAATATACTTAATTATATTTAAAAAATTAGCCTAGTTCTGTTCACACTTAAATCTACACCGGGAACTCTTCATCCATGTCCTCCTCGTCCACCTCCATAGGCCCGCCTTGCTGCTCCTCGGGATTGTCTCGACTTCTTGCTGCGGGCAGTGGTGGGATGTCCTTATGCCCCCATGGTAAGGTGTGGATACCATCAGCCAAGATGTAGCGTTTATCATCGGCCGGGCTCAAGGATAGCTTTTCTACTTGTACGGTGAAGACACGGTGCAGGTACGACTGGAAACGGGTGTTGATGGTGGTTTTCAACACCCCGTCAAACAGACATTCCCTGTAGTCGTCGGGGGTTAGGACGTTTTTAACAACCCCCTTGGCGATTCCCTTGGCTCGCTTGATCGCCTTGGATCCGTTGTCTTCGTCCTCAACGTCCATGAAGTAAAGCTTCGAGCGCAGGCCGAGGTACTCGAACAAGGATCGGCCGTTACACTCGTCCTTGAACTTGCCAATCACCTTGGCGTTGGTGGGGCTGTAGCAGGGGTGAGACCTCGGGTAGGCGCTGGTATCGAAGTCGTCCAAGTGCTCCATCATCTCCCTGTAGATGTCCTGGGATAGGATGTCGAACACGAAGCTGTCAGTGTCCATGTAGTCTACGTTTAAGCGGTCACCGTAGCGGTCCTTCATCTTCCGCAGAAACTCGTACATGAGCCACTTGCTCAGCTCCAGGACAGACATGCCGACGTAGATGGGCTTTTCCAGGACGATGTTTACCCTGGCGAGGTGCACGAGAGCTACGTCCTCCGTGTAATACGTGCGGTCCAGGAAATTGGACTTGGCCACGTACTTGGAGAACTTCTCCGGAGTGCAGACCAGCTTGACGTTCAGGCGCTTGCGGACGTTCTCGATGGTTTTGCCAAAGACCGCGTTGTTCATTAACTTGAAAAAGTCTTGCTCGAACTTGGTCTTGGCCTTCTTCCGCAGCTCGGTGTTCATGAGGATGTAGGGCTCTAGCCACCGAGACTGGCGAAACGAGATCGCCCTGTGCACAGCCGCAAGCTCCAGTCCGTTGTTCAGCGCCTGCTGCAAGACCCTGTAATGGCAGACGTAATGCATCTTGTCGTCCAGGGTGGTCATCAGTTTGGGGTATTTCCCTGTTGGCGGACGCTTGGTCTCGCAGCAGTAAGGGAGGTCCTTGTGCAGGTCGTGGAGGTGGGTGGGGTAGCGGAGGTCCACTTCGAGGATGTAACCCCGTTCCGCTTCGGCATCCAGCGCACCAATGTCCAAGGAGTCGATCTCCTCACGGCTGAGCCACTGGAAGTCTCCGGTGGGCAGGTACTGGGACATGGCCCAGCCGTAGAGGTTGTTGGCGTCCAGGTACAGGAGGTGGCGTGTCGGCTCGTCGGGGCGGTAGTCCGGGCACCGATCGTGGTTGGCCTTGGCGTAGCGGGTGACGGCCTGGGAGATGCCTCCTCGGATGCCTTGCTCCACGAAGAGGTACATGTCGAAATCCTGCAGCGTGTCCAGCTCCACGTCGCAGGTCTTCAACATGACATCCCAAGCGTAGGACGGTAGGGTGTAGTAGTGGGCGGGGTCCAGTCCGTACTCGGCCAAAGAGGTGTCACGGAACTGCTCGAAGACGTCGGTGAGGAGCGCGATGTCACAGCGCAGGTACGTGTCAGCGTAGTCCTTGAGATGGCGACACTCGAAGGCTCGCCACACGTTGAGGGCGTGTTGGTAGTCCTCGTCCTTGACGTCCTCCAGGGTCATGGTGTTCCTAAACGCCTCCTTGGGCGGCAGCTCCCTGGTCCTGTACAGCGTTTCGTACGATGTGACAAAGTCGTAGGGGAACACGCCCTTCCTGCGCACCAGGTCGAACAGCCGGTCGTCGGGGAAGCGCTTCCTGGTCTCGCGCATCTTGTCAGTGGGCAGTCCCGCTGCCAGGCTGGCCAGGCTCATGGACAAGAACCTGTAGGTGTCGAGGAACCGCACCGCGAAACTGCTCTGTCGTGGGTTGTCCCCGGGCTGGCCAAAGTGAAACCGCTTGGTGAAGGCGATGTAGCGCTCTTCGGTGTGCGCCAGCACGTCCACATCGCCGGGGTCGATGGCCAGCTCCCGCACTACAAAGTGAGCATCGTAGTTGGACAGGTTATGGAAGTAGCAGTTGATGACCCGCTGCTCCCTGTACCGCAGATTGCACGAGCGGTGCGCCGCTCCTCGGAACTCGTAAGGCGGGGCGTGGTTGTGGTCCCGCACCTTTACGTCCAGCTCGGTGAAATCCTTGCCGCAGAGGTAGCAGCGGGTCGCTGCGAGGTACTCGTCCATTTCCTGCCGGGTCAGAGAAGGGTGCAGAGCTCTCGTGCTGAACAGGAACTCCCACAGGCTCAGCACGTCCATCTTGAGCCGTTCCATAAAGACCTTGGACGCGTCAGCTCCGAAGTATACCCGCGGCTCAAACTCCTCGAGGCCGAGCGAATCCACGATCTGATAGGCGAAGGCGTACGGGACGTGCATTTGCAGGGGCGTCGTGCCGGGTGGCGGTGCTTCCACCGAGTCAACAGCGACAGGCTGCAGAGCACACTCGAAGTCCGCGTAGATGCAGAACCTCTCCCGCCTAGTGTACTCTGGATGGGTGAAGCGGATCTGCTGCTTCTTCGGCAAGTCCAGGCGAAGGGGAGCCTTGGCGTAGCAGTAACGCCTGTGCTCCTCCAGACGCTGAGCGCCCGTCAACCCTAGCTTGTTGGGTTGATTGTCGAAGTAAGCGAAGCACCGCTTACAGACGTAGATCCTATGCCCGTGGTCAGTGAGCTGGCGACGGACCAGTCGACTCAGGTCCGTGATGTATGCGTAGTGGCTGTCCCCGTCGGTGGTCACGTACAGCAGGTCCCTGTGGTCTTCAAGCTCTCGCTTGCAGATCTTCAAGGGGTAGACCCTATCCATGAACTTGGGAGTTCCGTCAGGGCGTCTTCCCACCATCGCGCGCTCGGTCCCGTAGACGTTTACGCTGATGTTGTTCTTACCCTCGAAGATCTTGATGTCCTTGAGCGTCACGGGGAAACGCAAACCGGTCCAGTCGTAGCGAGCGATGATGTCCGGCGTGTACGCTGCAGGTCTCTCCGCGTGTCGCGCAACGAACTTGGCCAGGATAGCGTACATGAAGCACATGTCGTCGGCGTTTAGCACATTGACAACAGCGCGCGTGTCTGCAATAGCCCTTGGCAGCTGGAGATACGCTCTGCCTCCGAGCGGCGTGTACTCGTTCACGCGGATCTCCAGGTCCCGTATACGCAGGTATGTCCAGCCGCTACCTACCAGTTCGCACTGCTCCTTCTTCTTCACGATCGTCTCGAACGTCGCGGAGAGGAAAGCCTCCAAGTCGGAGGCCTCGGTCAGTGGGACGTTCTTTGTGTTGAAGGAGCGCAGGCAGGTGGCCCCGTGAATGTTGGAGAACTCACATTCCAGGACCATGTTCGCCTTGATGCTCGGATGTTGGGTCATGACGTTCTCCATCAGGTCCAGAACCTCGTCAAACAACAGGGTCAGCGCATCCTCAACGGTCAGCAAGGCGTCTAACGGCTGGGCCAGGCGGTAGGTGAGGAGGCGACTCCGGAAGGCCCGATGCACGAGCTGGAACACGGGGCGGCCGCCACCCTCCATCTCGTCATCGATGGTCTGAGGCTCGACGCTAGGTCCTGGGCGGGGCTGGGGCTCGGTGCTGGGCCCTGGCTGTGGCTCGGTGCTCGGTCCTGGTCGTGGCTCGGCGCTAGGCATCTGGCGCGATCGGGGCTCGGCGCTGGCTCCTTGGCGCAACGACTGGTTGCTTTGTGGAAGAGGGGGAGGAGAGGACAACCTAGGCAGTCGGTCTTGGGTCAGGTCCCTCACAACAGGACAGTTGTGAGACTGGTGATGGTCGCGGTTGAAGCGGCGAGTAAACCCCTTTTCGCAGTACACGCAGCGGAACTCGGATGGTTCTTGAGCCAGGTTCCTCACAACAGGGCAGTTGTGAGACTCGTGCTGGTCGCGGTTGAAGCGACGGGTAAACCCGCGGTCGCAGTAGGCGCAACGGAACGTGGGAGGATGGACGGTCCGGACGTGTCGTCTCAGTTCCAGGTCGCGGTCGAAGCGTCCACCGCATCGCTCGCACTCCACGTGGCGATCGGGGCTCGAGGAGGAGGAAGGAGCTGCTGCTGGCATCGCGGAGTGAGCCGCTTGCATGTGGCAGCGCACGTCCTCCAGGCTGGCGAAGATGGCCGGGCACAGTCGGCAGGCATGGTCCGCTCGTTGCGGTTGGGGCTCCGCCGTGGCGTGTGGTCCGTGAACCGTGGCGACGTGGCGGCGGAGGCTGTCGCCTCTTGTGAAGCGCCTATCGCAGACGTGGCAGTCGTGACGTCTGGCGTTGTGGGCGGACTCCGCGTGCCGCCTCAGGTTTCTGAGCAGGCTGAAGGCTCGACCACAGACCTCGCACAGGTGTTGGTTGTTCATCTGCAACAACGAATATGATAAGTCTCTTGCATTTACAAATTAGTCGCAACGAGAACACTTCATTGGTAACATAACACATACTTTATGCGTGGTAGACAAGAGTCAAGGCCATGGCAAATTTAATGTTAGTACACGGGTTTCCTCGTTTATTAAATTGGTTTTAGCAAAGAACAGATTATTCAACTTCTATTAACAAGCCAGACCTCTCTTTGCACATTCTGACTTCAAAGTTGCTGAACGATCATACCTTAAATGAGAATCTTACTATAAAGGGGAATGTAATAGTCTTCCACACTACAACTTCTAAGAGCTACATATACTTACGTTTAACAATCTCGGAATATGGTGCAGTAAAGGCTAGCACAGCACTGAAGTAGAACGTCTACACACACTGAGCTCCAAACGCAAACTGAATGAAGGAAGCAATGACAATCACTTAAGTAACTTAGCTACGTACCGTACAGTAGAAGGCGGTGGAACATTTCTCGAAATTGCGGCAATTATCGCTAATGAGTAAACGGCCTGAGGCGGTCCACACTACAACTTATAAGACTACATATACTTACGTTTAACAGATCTCGGAATATGGTACGGTAAGGACTAGCACAGCACTGAAGTAGAACGTCTACACACACTGGGCTCCAAACACAAACTGAATGAAGGAAGCGATGACAATCACTGAAGTAACATAGCTACGTACCGTACAGTAGAAGGCGGTGGAACATTTCTCGAAATCGCGGCAATTATCGCTAATGAGTAAACAGCCTGAGGCGGTCCACACTACAACTTATAAGACTACATATACTTACGTTTAACAGATCTCGAAATATGGTGTGGTAAGGACTAGCACAGCACTGAAGTAGAACGTCTACACACACTGGGCTCCAAACACAAACTGAATGAAGGAAGCGATGACAATCACTGAAGTAACATAGCTACGTACCGTAAAGTAGGCGGTGAAAGCAGTAAACAGTTCTCGGAACCGCTAATGAGTAAACAGGCCCGGACGGTCACGTAGGCATGGAGATGATGTCACCGCGGTCCACGACGTTCTAGAAGCTTCTAGATGCTTCGCAGTGTAATGTAAGCGGTAACCAATTCCCAGAACCGCTGATGAGTAAACAGGCTGGGACAGTCACGTAGGCCCTAGCACGCGCCTCAACACGTGACGCCGCGGAGCCGCTCGCAGTTTGGTTTGACCAAGCCAGCATACGACGTGTAGTGAAGTCACATCGAGTTCGGTCGGTAAACAGCTGAGATCCTATAAGGAAAACGCGGTTAAAAATTAATAGCGGGTCCGTTTAACGGTGGATTTTCAATTTTCTTTAAGCGATGGTTTACTTAGGCCGCCGCCTGACATGTGGTGAGGTTTCGTCAAAATCGGTTGGTAAACAGCTGAGATCCCATAAGGAAAACGCGGTTATAAATTAATAGCGGCCTTGTTTAATGGCGGATCTATGGGGTTCTTACGTCATTCGCTTCCTCTGGGGTAGGCCTACACTCTGGAAAAAGTCCCGTGGGAATTGATGGATAAATAGGCTAGTTATTAATTTTCGAAAGTTTTTTCCTCATGTTCAAGGTCATCACGAAAAGTGCCGCTGGCGACCGGGGGGGGGGGGGGCGTCGGGGGGGGGGGGGGGGGTCGGGGGGGGGAGGGAGGGGGGGCGTCGGGGGGGGGGGCGTCGGGGGGGGGGCGTCGGGGGGGGGCGTCGGGGGGGGGGGGTCGGGGGGGGGGGGCTCCACAGCTCCACAGTGGAGCAAGCAGGTTGCTGCTGGTTTTGAATCGGCTATTGCCCCCTACTTAGGACCAATGTTAATTTTCAAATTCCGTCCCTCTTTTCCGGATTACCCGAAATTGTTGATTTATGGCTCATTTTAAAGACAAAAAATACATGGCGATTTCACTGAGCAGAATTTTGATTTCATAAATAGTCAATCCATAAAAATCACAAATATTGAATATTGTTTAATTTTATTGAAAGATAATATTTTGTATAGCAAAATTCTACTCTTCAAAATCGCTAGGTATTTTTTGCTATTTAAAATTAGCTATAAATCAACAATTTTGGAAATTCGTAAAGAACGGGTGGCATTTTAAGTTCACATGGGTCATATGGGAGAATCAGGTGACTGGAGGCCCCTTTATAAACCTTGCGCTCTTTATAATGCTTTGTGCCCTTTTAAAAATACAGTATGGCTTCCCGTATTGAAAGGGTTGCTCGAACTCTTCATACCCCGTCAAATTAAATTTAGACCTTCCAAGAAAAAGTCTTAAAAATGCTACTGCTATGCTTGTTTTGCTTACATATATGACAACAAACTATTCAGCGAGAAAATATCGAGATCCTCGGTATAAAACCTTTTTTTAAGACCACGCGAGTTATTTTGGGGTTTCTTCAGATTGTTTTGTAACGTCGAATTACAAACCGGAAAGATTACGGTATATGAAATAGTTGTATCAGCAAATTGTTTTGTTCTGACAGTTACAGTATTTACATTTTGAATAAAAGGAATAGGATAATCAATTTTTCTAATGCTTAACGTTATTAAAAATTATTATGTACATGCAAAGGTGTATGCAATTTTGATATATTCTACTTCTACAACATATTATGGTGCAAGACGGCTCTAGCAAAAATGTGTCTAAACTTGCGAGATAAGAAGACCAATAGTCAAGACAACTTTTAAAATATAAATGGTAATGTAGACAAACAGTACTGCGTGGGTGGATGAAATCTATTTATGGATTTAAAACCAAGGAAACCAGTGATAGATGGATATCATTACCTCAATTGTTTCAGAAGTGTATAATAGATGTAGGAATTATTTAAAAAGGAAAAAAGTTGTTTATACTGTATCATCCTAATCTTTGATAATGCCAGGTTTGTTATTTATGATTGTTAAACAAAACTAGTGCTTGATTAAGTTAAAAGCTGACAGCACGATAGGGAAGTTCGCACCTCATGTTCGGAAGGTCCCGGGTTCAATTCCAGGACCGGCTATTCTAAATTGAGTTTATACGGTTTCTCATCTCAACCAAGCAAATGTTGGAATTTTTTAACAATACAATACATCATACTCCAATACACCAATATAAGCCGATTAAATATAGTGCTTCTCTATGGTCGCAAATTAATAAATTTGACTAGCTTATTTTATTAGTGAATTTCCTTTGGAAAGTGAACTATTAGCATGACCCGCACGGTGAAACTTAAGCCCGGGACCACCATAGAAGTTCCTAACGTGACCCCCTGAACACGTTTTGGGGGGTCGTTCAAAATTTTACACACACATATATATATATATATATATATATATATATATATATATATATATATATATATATATATATAGACATATATATATATATGTGTTTGCACTATAGCGGTCGCATTTTTTGTCCGATTTACATCAAATTTGGTAGGGACGTTCCTTTTTGTAATCAGTTGGACAAGTTCGTTGGGCAAAACAATCGGACAACTCTAAACCCCTTTTTTGGGGGATTAATCTTTCAAATTTCGAGTTTTTGGGCCCAAAAATGGTCATAAAAGCCCCAGATGTAAAATAAATGCATGTAAAAAGATGGGAATTAGAGAGGCGAAAGTTTTAAGCCCTCTCTCGTCATTCTATCATAAATATTTACCGAGTTATTAAAGAAAATGTGTATTGACCAAACACAGTACGTTGTCTTATGGGGATTTTACGTAAGAAAAGCCTGTTATTCATTTGTTGGTATACTTTTATCATCCCCAACAACCTCACACCTACTTTAAAGCCTGACTTAACCTTCTCCTAACCTTATAATGCGCAAAATTGTATTCCTATCATTGCAGGTAAATAGAACCAGGAGCCACAGAACAGCCAAAAAATCAATGTTTTCAGATTTGAATAAAAGTTGGAATAAATGTATGTTTTTAACTGATTTTGAGTTTTTATAGTTTTTTATGTGGAAATTCACTTCCCTCACGTCAGCGTTCTGCGTGCGAACTCGTTTAATTGTTTACATTGTTCACTGTTTTAAAAATAACTGTAGGCCTATCGGGGAGACCGAGCCATACTCGATGATATTTGATTGGTTTTGTGGGCGAATAAGATGTCCACTCTATATGCAATCTGTATTCAATGGTTCTAGTCAATGATTTCAAGAGA
Organism: Allygus modestus; assembly: GCA_963675035.1. NCBI lineage: Eukaryota > Metazoa > Arthropoda > Insecta > Hemiptera > Cicadellidae > Allygus > Allygus modestus. Next base: position 475,298,918 of record OY776112.1, read on the forward strand.
TAATTTGTTGATACATACTTTACCTTGTGCAAGTGCTACTTTGACAGTTCACTGGTTAAATTGTTCACAACTGTTATGATTATTTTGTTTTGATTTGAAACTGTATAAGTCCAATGTTAAAATTTTCAATTTTCGAATTAGATTTTTAACTGAATATGAATTTTCCTGGGGTTGAGGCTTTTATCAATCGATTTTTTAGGTTAAAACTCCCCTGATTCCAATGTTCTAACAAAGTCGTTCCGCTGGATTCCGAGGGAAACTTTGAATACAGACACAGATATTGCTCGTATTACAGTGTAGGAGTACCTGGGGGGGCGAGCTTTGCTCGGGGGAAGGCCAGTCAGTTTGTTTAGATGACTCGGAGTAATATTTCACCACTTCCCCTTACTGATAATCAGATTTGTATTATTCATTTGCCTCTTTTCTACATTTTTAAGGTCCCTCCAGTTGTTATTTATAGCTCAATGTCCCTTTGATTTATTTTACTACTCTATATATGTAATCTTAACTCAAATCTTTTAATCTCTGCTCTCAGGAAACCACATGTTAATAATCATAAACAACATGAGTATTACTTTGACAGTTCCTTGGTTGATTATGAACAGCTGTTACAATTCTTTTGTTTTGATTTGAAACTCCATAAGCCCAATGTTAATTTTTTTAACTTTTCATTTTAGTTTTTTTACATTATTTTATTTTTCCTGGGGATGAGGCCTGTCTAGAACTTATTTTTATCCCAGAAATTAATTATTTCGAACATTTGAAGGAAATCGTTGGAGCCGTTTTTGAGATCCGTGTCGCAAGCAAGCAAGCAAGCACGCAAGCAAGCAAACCTTACCTCATATTAGAGTATAGGATATGGTACCACATAATGCAGTGAATTACAGGAAAGTGAAGAAAATACACTTGTATTGCAATAGCGCAATAACAGAGCAAATGTGCGTTCATATAAAAGAGTTTCACAGTCAAAGAGTTTAAAATAAAATATAAAGTTCGTTAACTATTGAACCTAGGGCAAGTCATTCAATACAGACGGCCGGCGATGCAAAAGCCCCACGCATATTGGATTATTGATTGGGACGATTTAATTGTCGACCAGCAATTAAACCGCACATTTCTGATTAGAAAGTTACAACAATAGCCTTTTTCCCACAGTAATTACTTTTCATAGTAATTATTTTCTATTCAGCCAAGCTTTAGTAGTTAATATAAATATATTTTTGCAAGCTAAATTGATATATGAAGTTTGTATTTAACAAGTATCCTGTATTTTGTGGACACTAAGCATTCACTGATTTTTGCAAATTCTTTAAAGTATAGTCATTACTCCGTCTTCAGGACTATCGTATCTATTGTTATAATAACGGGATGGAATTAAAACTGCTCGCAACACTAATAGATTACTCGTAAGGCGTTAAGTATATGTATATATTTAATGTGGTACAAAGCAGTGGATTTCGATCGATCATACCGGAATTACAGAATACAAATTTTCCTTTAATTCATGTCGACCAGCAATTAAGCCGCACATTTCTGATTCGAAAGTAATAACAATAGCCTTTTCCCACTGTAATTACTTTTCGTAGTAATTATTAGTGAATTTCCTTTGGAAAGTGAACTATTAGCATGACTCGCACGGTGAAACTTAAGCTCGGGACCACCATAGAAGTTCCTAACATGACCCCCTGAACACGTTTTGGGGGGTCGTTCAAAATTGTATATATATAATATATGTGTGTGTGTGTGTGTGTGTGTGTGTGTGTGTGTGTGTGTGTGTGTTTGCACTCTAGTGGTCGCATTTTTTGTCCGATTAACTTCAAATTTGGTAGGGACGTTCCTTTCTGTAATCAGTTGGACAAGTTCGTTGGGCAAAACAATCGGAAAACTCCAAACCCCTTTTTTGGGGATTAATCTTTCAAATTTCGAGTTTTTGGGCCCAAATAGGGTCTGAAAAGCCCCGGATGTAAAATTAATGCATGTAAAAGGATGGGAATTAGTAAGGCGAAGTTTTAAGCCCTCTCTCGTCATTCTATCATAAATATTTACCGAGTTATTAAGGAAAATGTGTTGCGACTAAACACAGTACGTTAACAGTCTTATGGGGGTTTTACACTAGAAAAGCCTGCTACTCCTTTGTTAGAGTGCTTTTATCATCCCCAGCAACCTCACGCCTACTTTCAAGCTTGACTGGACCTTCTCCTAACATTATAATGCGCAAAAATGTATTCCCAGCTTTGCAGGTAAATGAAACCAGGAGCATCAGAACAGCCAAAAATCTATGTTTTCAGATTTCATGTTTTTACACTGATTTTGAGTTTTAAAAGTTTTTATGTGGAAATTCACTTCCCTCACGTCAGCGTGCTGCGTGCGAACTCGTTTTCTATTCAACCAAGCTGGGAATCAGCTTTTCCTGTATTTCATGGTATTTTATATTTTTCTTTTATTATAATAATGAAAAAGCCTATAATATTTATCTGACGAAAACTATTATAAATGATGTAGGCGTTTTACAAAAAATATTTTAAGTCCTGCGGCTGTCATTTTAGATTTTTTTATGTTAGTATTTTTTCTATAGTAAAAATCATCTAATGAAAATAAAGGGTTGTTTGTTGGAATCTCTTTGACTTTTTATTTTCTTCCGAAAACATCAATTTTTTGTATTTTTTTATTTCATCGATGACTCTTCCCATGATGAATTGGGGTTAATTTTCATATGTGGTGAGAATTGATGAATATATATATTTACCGTATTTTTGAAGTGTTGTAAGACATTTTTATTTCCATTTTATTTTCATCCCGTCATTAGCAGGAGTAAAACAATTCGTCTTCAGAAAATGTTCACGAATTGGATAAAGTCGTGGTGAAAACCTGAGTGAAATATCACGATAGTTTCTTTCAAAGTCGGAAAGTTTGATACTCTACTAACTTTTGTTTTTCTTTTTGGAAGGGTGCTGTATCATGTATACCCTAACCCTTTACTGTGTCAGACACACCGATTTTTGTTCTTTATTCGTTATTGCGTATAAAATTAAGGACTGATGGATTTGCACCTTGTCTTAACTAACGATGCGTAACACTTCACTTTTAAATTACGCATATTCTCATTTTTGTAATGTGTAAAAGGCAAAACCATGGAATATTATCAAAAGCTCACGAACTCATGATGGCTGGAGAGGTAAAATTCGGTACACTGATTCTTTTTAGGTCTAAATGGCACTAAAATTACAAACTAACATGTGAATCAAGATTATTATCACATAAAACTTTAGTTTGTAATCGGTTTTCATTCTCTATAAAAATTGTAAAATAATCATATAAAGCGTGTTTGAGCTTAAACCTTACAGTGTGTTAAGTGAGGGAGAGGATATTAAAATTAGGAAAATGCACACCGTAATTTTGTGAATGACTCCTTTATTCCTCGGTGAAAAGTGTTTCACCTTGGTAACAATAACGCAGGGTTTCCATTAACGAATAGTCTCAATAATTGACGATCCCTTATTGTAATTTCAATCGCACTTCTAAACTGAACGCAAGATAGCGAACGTCGATTTTTTTAAAGATAAAATAACTCACCATTTTTGTTTCGTGTGAGATCTTCACGAGCCCCCAAATTTTTCGTAATCTCTTTGTAGTGAAGTTGTAATTTTAGCCATTGTTGTGTCTACAGGCAAGTTGAGATTTCAGGCCGGCAATTTTTCTTACTCCACTTCCCAATTGCCATTTACTCCTGTATTAGCGAATTTCCCCTATAGGGAAGAAGCTATTACCGTTGGTCTCATGGTAAGACTTAAGTCCGAGACCATGATAACTTTTAGTTTTTAGGTCCCCAGATGCCAAAAACACCATTCGTTCAAATTTGTATATATATATATATATATATTTATTTATATTTATATATACATATGTGTCCGTAAGCACAATAACTCTCGTAAATAAGGTCCGATCTTAATGAAATTTTGTAAAAATATGTAAAGTACCATTTATTTGGACGAGTTCGAAAACCAGACAAATCGTACCATCCTAAGGGGGGGGGGGGTTTGGGGAGTTTTGTACCCCAAAAATGTTTTTTTTTTTTTGGGATTTCACATGTAATTGTTATTTAAATACAATTTTAATTCATACCATTGAATTCAGCTTGAAAAAACAAACAATTTGGTGTTTTTATCATTGCTCTACGTCACTTGGTTACTGAGATATTGAACGTGCTAAACGCAGTACGTTGTCCAGTGTTATTCTTATGGAGAAAAAGAAAAATTTTATATCTTGGTTATTTATGAACATAAACTGACGAAACTTGGTATATCGCTTCATCTGGTTGTGGTTTGTTGTTTGTAAAAAAAAACAAATTTTTCGCCTATGGTTCCCGTAGCAGCAAACCTAGGTACTCGGTCCCCATGTTATTCTTATGGAGAGTAATACAAATGTTATATATCGCTTTATTTATGAATGTATATGGATGAAACTTGGTATGTGACGTCACTTAAATGATTTCTACTGATATTTGCATGAAAACATATTATTTTGTGTTCCTTGTTGCGGCAAACCTGCGTACTCATCCCTAATGTTATTCTTATGGAGAATAATGAATAATTTTAAATATCGCTTATTTATGAATATATTTCTTATGAATCCTGGTAAGAGGCTTAATGTGTTATTAAGACATATATATCCATTGGAAATTCGCTGAGTATGCAGGTTTGCTGCGACGGGGGGTATTTTAAGTCTCCCAATATCCGCCAGTGGTCACAGACGATTGTCGGTGGAAGCCGTCAGGCGAGCGCGGAATGTAGGTTATGTTATCGAATTGACCGATGTGCTGATAACAAGATTGTTGAGTTGCTCTGTCCTGCAATGTGTTTGATGCACTGTAGCTATATAGATATAGCACTGTGTACAGCTATAGCTGTATACATGAAGCTGTATAGCTGTAGCTGTACACATGAAGCTGTATAGCTACATCAGCCACTTAGCGGCAGCCTTCAATCCACAATCACGTCCCACATAGAGATTCCCCAAGTAAATCCTTCAACAAATCTGTATTTTGTTAAGTTTGATAACTGACCCAGATGGCATTTGGCATTAGGCTATTAGTAATGCTTTATAAACAAGTCGACCCGTAGCCGCAATTCTTATGTTGCAAGAGATGAGAATGTTGGCCCCCCCAATAATTTCAGAAAACATTATTTACTATGAAAATCAACATCTCAACCATTTCCGCCCCCCCCCCAAATCTATCTACTCCAATCACGCTTATGGGTCGACCTTAGCCTGTAACTGACCTTAGACCAGGGTTTGGACAGTTCCCATTCAATGCGTAAAGAGTACACACATTCAAAATCAAGAAGCGCAAAACGAAGGTGTAGTTTTGTTCGTTCAACATAATTTAATTATTGCCCTCCATAATCCGTTTCGCTCTTTCCTTCGACTTAATTCATCGCTTCAATGTGGGCGAATTCGGCAGATTTAGGGCTCGAAGTGTTACCCGCGCGCTGCTCAAATTCCCTCTGTATGGACTCTCCCAGGTCATTAATGGATCAGATATATAGGACTGGGTGGATCCGACCTAAATGTCAGAGTCCGTAATTTGGATTTCATAATAAAGTTGACCCGCGCGCTGCTCAAATCCCCTCTCTGTATGGACTCTCCCAGGTCATTAATGGATCAGATATATAGGACTGGGTGGATCCGACCTAAATGTCAGAGTCCGTAATTTGGATTTCATAGTAAAGTTGAATTTCCTTCCCATGATGCAGTCAGTGTAAAAAGTATTTGAACAAAACAGACTACAGTTTGTAGGTTTGTGCTGCTATCTGAGAAAGAAGTGCATAATCGTGAATGCTATAACGTAGTGGTGTATGACACTCTTATTATAAACCGGTTGTGAAGTTATTATTTTACTTGAATAGAAAAAATTACGGTGTATCTGAATTTAACCACGCCCAAAGTAGACAGTATCGTAACGTTTGCTGGTTATTATCAATATATATAAATACGAAAACCGATCATACCCCAGACCAATCTTCCATACACCTTCGCCCACGAAATTTGGCACGTATTCTCTCCGTGCCATGATTAACTCATATAACCACTAAGAAAGAATAAATTCCCATAGGGCTCCGCCTCACAGTGTTTTACTCTTATGGACATTTACTTTGGTTTGAGCTGATACAAATTCAACAGCTGATCATGATTTGTGGTAGTTCCACGGGTTAACCACAGAATGCAGCACACGCCACAGGTTTTATTCCCGGGTGAAACCGGGTACGGTGATAGCTAGTAATTGTATATGTAGTAGTATTTTTGATTAATCTAAAAATAAAAAAGACTACTAAACTCAAAGCAAGCAGTCGAATTGGATGTCGTAACAGCGAAGATGCCCGCGCCGCAGATAATTGGATAGGAAGATTCTATTGTTGACCGGATTGAATTTTAGCCGTGCTCCTCCGAGCTTTTAAGTCAACAATGACCTTTTCTTCACTGTAATTACTATTAATTGACTTTTGAATCGTTATTCTGTGTTTTTGTATCCTAATATATTACAATTGCATAAGAACAAAATAAATACCCCGTCGCAGCAAATCTGCGTACTCAGCGAATTTCCAATGCATTTATATATTTCTCACTACTACATAAAGCCACTTACCAAGTTTGACAAAAATACATTCATAAATAAGTGATTTATAACATTTGATTTATTCCTCATAAGAATAACATTAGGACTGAGTACGCAGGTTTGCTGCAACGAGGAAGATAAGAAATGAGTTTTTATGCAATTATCAATATAACTGAACCAAGTGAAGTTTCTTACCATGTTTTATTAATTTATGTTCATAATTAAGGGAGATATAAAACTTTACTTATCCTCCATAAGAATAACATTAGGGCTGAGTATGCAGGTTAGCTGCTTAGGGGACAACCAACAAAACATTTATTTGTTGTGCAAATATCAATATACCAGTACAACGTGAAGCCACATACCAAGTTTCATCAATATACATTCATAAATAATGGAGATATCAAATTTTATTTATTATCTTTTATTTATTTAGTACGTTGTCCAATGTTATCCTTATGGAGATAAGGATAACATTGGACAACGTACTGTGTTTAGCACTTTGAATATCTCTGCAACGCTTGGACGTAGAATCTCAATTTAAACACCAAAATGATTGTTTTGTGGAGCTGAAGTGATTGGTAAAATCATATGTGAAGTTTAAAGTAAAATTAACTGAGGAAAAGCCAAAACCCTATTTCCCATAAGATTAACATGGAAGATTGTATGAGCATGTTTTTTGTGATTTTTTCCGCAACCACTTAACCTAGGTTAATAATTCAAAATACCATATTATTTGTTTTTGTAAGCTCCATAACATGGTCAAAACCAAAATTAAGTGTTTTAAAAATTTTAGGATGAAAAATGCAAAAAACTGATTTTTGGAAAATTTAAAACACCCATAAACCCCCCTTCCCATCGTCAGATTTTTCTGGTTTTCGAACTTAAAGTCATAAATGTCAGTTTACACATTTGAGCCAAATTTCATCGAAATCGGACGTTTTTTACTCAAATTATCGCATTCACGGACACACACACACACACACACACACACACACACACACACACACACACACACACACACACACACACACACACACACACACATATATATAAATTTGGACGAATAGTGTTTTGGACTTCTGGGGACCTCAAAACAAAAAGTTATCATGGTCTCGGGCTTAAGTCTTACCATGAGACCTACGGTAATAGCTTCTTCCCTATTGGGGAAATTCGCTAAAATGGTAAATATGTGTCTTTGTGTAGGTATAGCCTATAGGACTAAACTTGGAACATTAAATGTGGAAAACCCCAACGGAGTCTGATCGTTGTTTTTTGCGCTTATTCAACTTGAAAATGTTCTTAAGAACAAAAAAATTGCCAAAACCAAGACGGTCTAAACATCAAATAAAGAAGTAGGGTTCATTTGATAACGGAAGGAGTTTCCTTACCTCCCGAAACGTAGTCTAGTTTTATATACTAGAAGCGATAGGTAAAGGATAAATAAATTTAAAATAAGTTCAAATCCATCGTGATTACTAGTGTCAAAAATACAACCTGTTATATTTGTGTTGTGTTTTGTAACAATAGCTGTTAACAAATAAATTGCATTGTTTGTCATCTTCATAAGACTAACGATACAAATTAAAAGCCACTAGGGTGGAGCCTTGAAAATTGAAATTGTTTAAATGCCCAAAAACCACATAATAAAGGAAAACTTGTGATTCCAAACTTGTAAACCAAATAATAGTTGATGTTGTAAGTCGTCCGAATAAATTCCTTTAATAATATAGTTAGATATTGGAAAGTGCCTTCCCCATTAAGTTGTTGTCGAGACATTTTAATCATTTCAACTGAGTAAATTTATAATTCAATCACAGGCTAGACCTTGACTGGCAATTCAGTTAGCTTAATAGGCAGCATGTTGTGATAGAGTGACCGTCGCTCTGCTTGGGATATTGATTTGATGAATGAACTATACACTATACGGTCTGCTTGAGATGTTGATTTGATGTATACACTATACACTGTACGGTCTGCTTGAGATACACTATACGGTCTGCTTGAGATGTTGATTTGATGTATGCACTATACACTGTACGGTCTGCTTGAAATGTTGATTTGATGTATGCACTATACACTATACGGTCTGCTTGAGATGTTGATTTGGTGTATGCACTATACACTATACGGTCTGCTTGAGATGTTGATTTGATGTATACACTATACACTGTACGGTCTGCTTGAGATGTTGATTTGATGTATGCACTATACACTATACGGTCTGCTTGAGTTGTTGATTTGGTGTATGCACTATACACTATACGGTCTGCTTGAAATGTTGATTTGATGTATGCACTATACACTGTACGGTCTGCTTGAGATACACTATACGGTCTGCTTGAGATGTTGATTAAATGTATGCACTATACACTATACGGTCTGCTTGAGATGTTGATTTGGTGTATGCACTATACACTATACGGTCTGCTTGAAATGTTGATTTGATGTATGCACTATACACTATACGGTCTGCTTGAGATGTTGATTTGATGTATGCACTATACACTATACGGTCTGCTTGAGATGTTGATTTGATGTATGCACTATACACTATACGGTCTGCTTGAGATGTTGATTTGATGTATGCACTATACACTATACGGTGTGCTTGAGATGTTGATTTGATGTATGCACTACACACTATACGGTCTGCTTGAGATGTTGATTTGATGTATGCACTATACAGTATACGGTCTGTTTGAGATGTTGATTTGGTGTATGCACTATACACTATACGGTCTGCTTGAGATACACTATACGGTCTGCTTGAGATGTTGATTTGATGTATGCACTATACACTATACGGTCTGCTTGAGATGTTGATTTGATGTATGCACTATACAGTATACGGTCTGTTTGAGATGTTGATTTGATGTATGCACTATACAGTATACAAATTATTTTACTGTCTAAATGTCGACATGAACTTAGTTAGCATGTCATATGTTTTAAGAACTACTATAATTGCCATGCCGAGCTTGCACATTGAAACGCATACTTTGAGTTAGTTCAACTCGTCGCTGTAAGATGACAGTCAGTACGTTGCCAATCAAACGAGATCGCACGCAGCACGCTGAGGTGAGGGAAGTGAATTTCCGCACTAAAACCTTAAAAATATGAAATAAAGGGTTTAAACCAACACTGGTTGCATTTTTTGAAAATTGAAAAATTGTATTTTTTGTCTGTTTTGATGTTCCTGTTTATATTTAAATTCACTAATAGGATGCCGATGTTGGACATTATAATGTTATAAGGAGGTACTGTCCGTATAACAAGTTGGTATAGGGATATAGGGGCTGATAAAACGATATTAAGATATGAAAAACAGCCTTTTCCAGTGTAAAATCCCCATAAGATAACGTACTGTATTTTGACAATTAACATCTTCTTTAATAGCTCGGTAAATACTTGTGCAAGAATGATGAGAGAGTGCTTAACATCTTTGGTTTTTTAAGTATAATAAGGTAATGTGCAATAAGTGTACATATGGGGCTTCTCTGACCCTTTTTGGGGCCAAAAACTCAAAATTTGAAAACTTAAAAATCACCAAAAATGGGGGTTAGAGTTTTCCGATTGTTTTCCCCCAACGAACTTGTCCAACTGATTATAAAAAGGAATGTCTTTACCAAATTTGAAGTAACTAAATCGGACAAAAATTGCGACAGCTAGAGTGCGAACACACACACACACACACACACACACACACACACACACACACACACACACACACACACACACACACACACACACACACACACACACACACACGTATATATATTTATATATATATATAAAGTTTTAGAGACCCCTCAAAACGTGTTCAGGGGGTCACGTTAGGAACTTCTATGGTGGTCCCGAGCTTAAGTCTCACCGTGCGGGTCATGCTAATAGTTCACTTTTCTATAGGAAATTCACTAATAAGTAAGAGTTTCCCAATAAATTATAATTTTTATAGATTTTAAGTGTATGTATTTTTTCGCATTTAGCGGCGAAGATAATTTTCAAAATTATGGCTCAATTATTGGTTTTATAAGAAGGGAGATATGGCCTACCGACAAAACAAACCCTTGGGAATAATACATAAAGATAAGTGTAAATCTGTACATGGGATGCGTTTGAAAGATGTTTCAACGATTTTTTAAAGACCTGGATTTTTAATCATTGCGCTTTTTCTCCTATATGACCATTACTGTATAACCCTTTAAATCCCGCCCGTCATCAATGGTTTATCCGAAATAATTGATTTATTACTCAGCTTAAAGGGAAAATACTTGCGATTTCAATGAGCAGAACTGTGATCATAGTTATCGTATAAAAACAACAAGTATTTTATCATTTTTTGAACAGTTATTTTTGACGTGTTCAATTATTAATTTTTACTGAAATCGATAGTTATATTTTTTTATTCTTACAAATAATCAATTAATCAATGATTACGAGAAGGGTTGGGAGCTAAAAGTTTATATGGTCATATTAGATGAGCCAGTTAGAAACGAAAATACTTTCTTGATTGGAGCTCCTTCTAGATCAGCTTTACTGTTATACAGTAGAATAAACTCAATCAGGAGCCTTTTATGGGAAGTACCGGGGGACCGAGCCATGCTCGGTGTTTGATTCCGCAGCAGAGGCATTAAATTTGTTTTATTTCAAATACTCGTTTATTCTCAATATGTGCTTGTTCGCTTCGCTCACTCGCCTGTCGAAAAAAGAGTTTGAGTTGTCATTCAAGTAGTTTTTTATTTCCATTTTGAGAGTTGCCATTCAAGTAGGTTTTTTATTTCCATAGTGATAAACAGCTGTTTACAATATTGTAATTTATAGAAGCTGATTTAATGTTTTTTTTGTTTTTTTTATGAGTTTAAACTCCATAAGCCCAATGTTAAAATTTTCAATTTTCAATGAGTTGTTAAGAAAAATACGAGTTTTCGTGAGGTAGTGGTTTTCACTTATCGATTTTTTAGACCCAAAAGCCCCTAATCCCAAACTTTCAGCAAAATCCTTCCGCTGGATCCCGAGATAAATTTTGCAAACAAACAAACAAACACACATAGCTCGTATTCGAGTGTAGGATACTACCTCCCCCATGGCAGAATAACGGGCGACAGTGCGCTATTGTCGCAGAAAGAAGGCGTGCGGGCTGCAGGAAGATCAGCCACATAAAATTACGGCTGCAGACAAATCAACATTGTGTCAATAAAGTTATTGCTGCAGAAAAATTCTCTATTCTGCAAACAAAACCTATCGATAACCATATATATTCATTTAAACGTAATTGTAATGTTGTAATCCCAAAGTTGCGCAGTCTATTTTCCAATATGATTGGTTTATTTAAATTATTTTCGTAGTTAATAAGTTACTAGTTTTTTTTGCAATTGGTTTTATATGATTCCAATGCTTGCAGTAGGAACATGAAAAATCATGTTAGGCTTGCAGAAAGTGTTGGGATTTTACACATTCCGTTGCAGAAAGAATGAAAACATGCTGTCTTGGGGAACCTCCTAAAGTTCATTTAACTAGTAGATTTTTCAGTTTTGAGATTCGGATACCCTCTCGAAACCGGGACAATCAATGGTAGTTTAACAATTTCAATAAGGAAACCTCTTTAAGGGTCGAAGGTCGTAGGGAGACCTTGATGTACAGTTTATGCTCGGTACGACACGCACCTCTGACGTCACGGACCCTTATCTCACCCCACCCCCCACCACCCCCTGTAGCTAACTGCAGCTTAATGTTGTTACTGCCCTTACATGACATACATCACGCGGTTGGTAACGGTTTATGGCCATGCAAATAGATGAATTGTACACTCCATAAATTTCTGTCTTTACATTTTATGTCCTGCAGCGGGTTGTTTTGTATTTATGTTTTGCTAAGTATTTTTTTCTTTATTATTAAACTAGCTGCCATCGTACCCGGTTTCACGCGGGAATACAACAGTTGTGTGTGCTGCATTCTGTGGTTAACCTACTCTACTACGAACTACTACGAATCATGATCAGCGGTTTGAACTCTCATCAGATCAAACTAAAGTAAATGACCATATAAGAATAACACAGGATTGGAACTTTGAAGCCCAGTGGGGCATGGCCTTTTGGTATTTTTTAAATCCCTTCTTATTGGTTAGGCTATCTACGTTATGGAAAGAGTATACATGCCATATTTCGTGGTTGTAGAATTAGAGGTTTGGCCTGGGGGATGATCGGTTGTTCGTTTTTATAGACTGTCCATAAGAATACACAGGATTGGAACTTTGACTCCGTGGGGCCGATGGGAATTTCTTAAAATCCCTTTATAGTGGTTACCTACGTTATGGAAAGAGTAGCTTTTACGTGACAAATTTCGTGATTTTAGGTTTAGGGGTTTGGCCTGGGGTATGATAGGTTTTCCCTATTTCAAGAATGTTCATAAGGATATCACAGGATTGGAACTTTGAAGCCCCGTGGGGCATAGCCCTAAGGGAATTTCTTAAACCCCCTTCTTAGTGATTACCTACGTTATGGAAAGATTATACCATATTTCGTGGATGTATGTGTAGAGGTTTGGCCTGGAGGATGATAGATTTTACGTATTTATTAGATATAGATTGAGTTGTTGTTAACATGTTAAAAAAAACTTGACATCCTACACTTTGAGTAACGCATTCTCCGTAGACTCAGTCCCACCCTCGCCTAATAACAAAAGCTTTCATCCTCTACAAAATTAATGTTGTTGTTTTGATTTCCAACTCCACTTCGTGTTAACGTTGAAAGTGTCGTACGAGAACGTAAACAAAAGAAAAAGTAAACAAGATGACGTCACTGTTGCACAACTTACACCTCGCCAAAGGTAAGTATAAGATAGTTACCGATTGATAATGCTATCAACCGAGGTATCTCTATCATCATCATCATCATCATCATCATCATCATCATCATCAATACTATTATAAAATTTAGGTGGTGTCTGTCATTCTATTGTTCTATCACGCCAAAACCATTGGACCAATTCTGCTGAAGTTGGCACAAATATAGTTTATGTACCCAGGAGTGTCATAGGCCTATTGCCGTTTAGAAAAGTTATCAGGGCTCTGCCCCACGGGACTTCGAAGTCCCCATGTTATTCATGTGGAGGAGAGTTTTATTTTGTTTATGTCACATGTGTTTTTTCTTAATTCAATTAATTTACATAAACAACAGCTTTTATAAGGATTATATCTAACTACACATGGTGGAAGTCCTTCCCAAGGCTAGTAAACTTGCATTGAGTCCGTCCACCATGTTAACTACGGACTATTGTTTTGTTTACAATTTCTCTGCTCTGAATTTACACCCCGTTGCGAAGCACGGGCGCAGCCTAGCAGCTAGTAAATAATACAAATTCACAGATTAACACATTCCTTGCCACACCTGAGGGGGCATATTTTTGAAATGGGTGAGTTGTGAGTGAGTGCGTGAGTGAATCACTCAAAACACTAGTCAGTTAATTACATCCACAATTTTGATTTGCATTTTCTATTCGTTTCTATTTAACATTGAAATATTTACTATGGACAGATATTTTTACTGATTCAGTCACTAACTCACCCATTTCTACTTACCAGGCAAGATGCTGGAGAATGAAAATGAGTGAGTTGACCAGAAATAACCTTCTTCTTCTTCTTCTCATTTGTTGGAAATAACAGAAGTAACAAGAATAAACTACCTAACTAGGTTAAGTTTATTTGTTAGTACAACGTTTGTTAACATACTTGAAAACCTATTATTTGTCATTAAAAATGTTCTAAACTAATATGTTTTCTAGCATGTTAGCAAATTTTGTAATAACTAGCAGACATAACCCCGTTAGGTAGTTCATTCTTGTTTATTTATGTTATTTCGAACATATGAGAAGTAGAAGATAATTTCTGGCCAACTCACTCATTTTCATTCACCAGCGTTTTGCCTAGTAAGTATAAATGGTTGAGTTAGTGAGTAATCCAGTAAATTATCTATAGTAAATATATCAATGTCAAACAGTATTTGTCAATCAAATTATCTAAAAGTAATCAAATATACCAATTGATTTGCCTAAAGCCACAGAATGTTCTTGTCAGGCACAGAATGGATATTTGTCAGTGTTTACATTTTGGCTATTTGATTTGACAGTTAACTCATCTACCAATTCAAACCTTGGTGAATTTTAGCAATGCCAAAATCAGCTGTTAGGTGAGATGACTGGTTTGAAAAACTACTCACACTCACTCTTGTCAAAAACAGGCCCCTGGGTGGCCTCAGGATCATGACGTGTGTACGGCCGGTGGCGAACAGGCCCCCTGGGTCGCCTCAGGATCATGAAGTGTGTACGGCTGGTAGCGAACAGGCCCCCTGGGTCGCCTCAGGATCATGACGTGTGTACGGCTGGTGGCGAACAGGCCCCCTGGGTGGCCTCAGGATCATGACGTGTGTACGGCTGGTGGCGAACAGGCCCCCTGGGTCGCCTCAGGATCATGACGTGTGCACGGCTGGTGGCGAACAGGCCCCCTGGGTCGCCTCAGGATCATGACGTGTGTAGGCTGGTGGCGAACAGGCCCCCTGGGTCGCCTCAGGATCATGACGTGTGTACGGCTGGTGGCGAACAGGCCCCCTGGGTCGCCTCAGGATCATGACGTGTGTATGGCTGGTGGCGAACAGGCCCCCTGGGTCGCCTCAGGATCATGACGTGTGTACGGCTGGTGTCGAACAGGCCCCCTGGGTCGCCTCAGGATCATGACGTGTACGGCTGGTGGCTGGTGGCGAATGTGTTAAGCGTGATAGCTCCCTGACTGATACCTCTGCCAAATGTGTATCGGCTGGTGTCAGTCATATTTGTAGGACTCTTGGGTTATTTACTCATATATGACCTCTTAATTTTTAAAAGTTCAGGTCACCACGACATGAATAAACCTAAACATGTTTATTGACACAACTCAATTTTTTCACAATTAGTTTAATTATCTTTGCCGACTCGTTCGATTTTACTGATTCGTTCATCTTAAATCTTCCCCACCACAAATAAATGACGGCGATTTCGCTGACCAGTGTAGCCTCCAGAATACAATTAAGAGCTCGGTGGCAACAAGTATTCGGTTCGCGCAGTATCGTTGTCGATGGTCGGCTGAGCAGTATTGTGCATAGTGTCGCGTGCCCCGCGCGCTATTTTTATACTCTGTGCTATTCCTGGCCGGCCGCGCGGTGGTGGTATCTGGGCCGTTATAGCCACTAACATGTCCCATTATATGAATCACTTATTATCAAACTTGCTGGGGGATTAGATGGAGTTTGTTTGGACTTCGGCGTGTTTGTTAAAATCGTGGTTCTCGCAGATCTTGAAGTACTGTTTGGAGATATCGTATTTCTGATTTAGGAAGACTTTGCTCTCTTCGAAACGTAGTAGAAGAGAAAATAATCCAGGAAATTAGTAGGGAATTTTAAAATGCCAACTCCGGTGTTTCCACTTGCGGGATATTCATAATATTTTAGGGATATTTTAGTTTTCCGTGGGATAAAGTAGGATTATGGGATAATGTAGGATATGTTTAACGACCTTTTATTTTTACTTTAAATTTGTTTATGCAAAATTGATTTGGCAACCACAAACACTGTAAGTGTGAAATGTTTTCAATATTCATCTATGTTTGTTGCCAGCTGATGGTAAGTTTTTGATGAAAATCATTCATCGTAGGAACAGGTTTCATGGTGGGTGGGGTTGGGGTTTCAAAGTTTGCACTAACTGTAGAACTACATGATTAGCGGTTTCAATACCATGCGTATTTGGACTATTTGTGAAAATAATTTTGCTAATCAAACTCAGGGTGAAAAAGTATCGTCCAGCAATCATTAAAAAAATGTCATCAAAACTTTTTCATTGTGATATAATATATTTATTTATTTTTCATCTGAAACCTATGAAAGCAAGGAGGTTCAACAATAATATTTGATTTTAACTAACTGATATTAAGTCCATAATATTTCTAGAAGCTCTAGGGTAAGTGCGGGATACTTTGAGGGATATTTCACAGAAGATGTAGGGATAAAGGGGATTTTCTTACGAATTTTGTGGGATATTTATTTACCGCGGAGTGTAAAAACTGGAACTCACATTTCTATCAAATTAGTCGGATTTGGTTGTTGAGATTTAACGAATATTGTAGTCCAATCGTGACATCAACTTTGTTATTGGGTTTTATTTATTACTTGTTATAGTGTATTCTAGTTTTATTGATGAATGCAATTTAGAGTTTCTCTAACGAACATTGCCACCGAAATACATTACAGAGCATGACACTACATGCTACGGCGTACGTACTTCGTTAGAAGATACGAGAGTTTTTCGTTTCTATATGCCCTTGAAGAAAATAGTTTTTTTTTGTACCGACTTATAGCATACATTTGCCAATTTTGTTTCATCAAGTTATTTTACTGTACAAGCTATTTTACAACTATTCGTCGACGATTTTTGATTTATATCGTAGTTTAGCACATTTCAAATATCTTTATATATAATTCTGTAAGCGAAATTTTTAAGTCAAAATCGTGGGAGTTTGGCTAATCGCAGGATGATGGGAGACGGCTCAAATTAATGGTCTTGATCCCAGGGAAAATAGCAGTATTTCTAAAATGTTACCAGCAAACGAGAAATAACGTAAAACATCCCCCATAAGAAAAGCATGGGGATTGAAAACGTCTGGTTTGTTTACATTAAAACATGTGATTAAGCGTGTACTTTGTTTACGAAATGACATGTGTTCCTACTTGGAGCAAGGTTAGGGGCTTTTGCCCCTTCAAGCCACTAGTTTGTAATATAAGTAAACTTGAAAGTGGTGATTTAGCTGCGCCTACGTGATAAATTACAAAGGCTTTAAATTGTCAAAGTGCATGACCGTAAAACCATTTTATGTTCTCTTCAATTTGTTATGCAGAATTCCAACGTGACTTATTCCTACTGTTTTAAAGAACCCTTCTCCATAACAGTTAACAATCGATGTAGTTTTTACAGTGAACTCTAGCACCTAACGATGAAAACTGGGAATTGTATTAATCCTATTCGGATTTGTCATAAAGTTATATTTTCGTCAAAGTGTTTATTAAAATATTCCCCTCAGAGTCGAATTAATTTACGTAATTCATTTGAAAAACGTTGGTATTTGTAATTGCCTTAAGTTTGTTAAAATTTACTAAATATTGGTCTCTTCTCGGATTGTATTTGGAATAAAAAACGGGTTGCAAAACGATTCACGTGGTTTTTTATCTGATGGTAAAGTACATCAAATCCAAAACTTTGCTTCGTGAATGTTTGGGCTGGTATTGGTGTATTCAGTATTCTGTACGCTTACATCTTACATCAATTACATTCGCTATTGTCAGAATGGTATAGAACACCTAAACATTCCCCTCTTACAGTGGCCAGGGTAAGGCGTCATTTAGTTTGCTGTACCGAATTTCGGTAGCATAATCAAGATATTCGACTGAAAATTTCAAGTGCATTTCAGGATCCCTTCCGGCAGGTAATGTTCATGAGCGGTAACGTGACCTGGGTGAAGGCCTCCTCATAACAATATAAATCAAGACTTTTCTTCGAGTTAACTCTTGGAAACCCATATGTATTTGGTGAACATCTTATGTTTACTTATTTTCTCCGATGTTATTGTAACAGGGTTTTTTTGTTTTTTAGGTGGCGGAGCGGTGGGTAGGACTTAGCGGGAACATGACACGGCACGATGTGGTAAGTTTTGGATTTTTTATATACAAATTAAATTAATTATATATCACTTGTTATATTTATTTTGACTTGTATGTATTCTTTCCATATTTTATTGTATGTATTTCAGGTTTAAGTGAGTACAACTTTAATTAAAAGGGCAGTGACCTAATTTTTGAAACGTTTATAATGAACATGCAGCAATAATTAATGTTAATACTAACAGTTTTTTAAAGCATTTTTGGTCTGTCGTAGTAATCTGCAACGTATTTATTTAACCAATTTGGTCATGTCGTTTGCGTCTTCTTATATGCTTAGTTGTTAAATATAATTTCAGCGTTCATTAAAATACATCTTGAATGTATTTTGTTCTTTAATAAGGCATTTAAATGACCCCCTCGATGAGCACTTTATGGTTTTGATGTAGCCTACCAAAACGGAGTTTTTAGGAGTTCCTCCTTTTTCGGGTGTTTAGTTTCAAAGGTTTAATTATAGAGATTGATTTAGTTAATCAGCTGATTATGATGAACATTTTGAACAAAAGTCTTAATCCAAGCCTGTAAAATCCCCGTGCAGAGAACTGTAGGGGAATGACTTGATTAGCGAGGTTAATAAACATAGAGCTCTCGTCTGGGGTAAAAAAGTGTAGCCTACATGGTCGACCGCCATTTTGCCCCTCTGTCACCTCTGCTCCCATGGCAACCAACATCAGACAGATCCTCTCTTCACAAGTTTATGAAACTCAGCTGACAAACATAAATTTATGAAGAGAGGATTTGTTGGTTACCTGAGAAAATGCCGGTCAGTATGTAGGCTTGACTTTTTTTACCCCAGACGAGACCTCCAGACTATATGTATTAACCTCGTTGGATTTGATGGCCAGCGAGTAAAAAGGGTGCGAGGGGACGTTACCCCCCACACAATCCTCTCTTGCTCTCTTACCATTGGACAAAGTACTTTGAGGTGAGCACTTTTTCGCCTACAAAATTTAGAGGTTGTTTGGTCGATATCGAACAATTTTACCAACCGGTTGTTTTATCGATTGGGAAGGCGATAATGACGTCAAGACAAGATGAAACGGAACGACCAGAACCACCCAATCATCAACTGATTGTTTGTTTGTTTTATCGAATGAACTTTCAATTACGATTGTTATTGTTTTGTGGTGGAAAAGCATAAATGGTGATTCGATTAAAATTCAAGCAGATATAAGTTAAATCAAAAGTTGTGGACACAGTGTTAAATTGGATCTAAAAATGGATGTACGTGAACAAACAACTAGGTTGCAGTTCACGACAAAATTATAGTAACCTAACTTAACCTAACTCCGCAGAGCGCTGTATGGTGGCTGTTCGTTGTGCAACATAATTACAAATAAAGGGATTAGTATAAGTAAATAAAAGTCAAACCTAAAAAAGTTAACAAAAAAAGTGAGATTTAAGCCCGAACAAATTAAAGGAGGCTAATCTTTAAAAAACATTTCAGATTTCAAAAAGTAAACATCAAAAGTGAGATTTGAACACGGGACCGCACAATAGGGATAGCACGGGATCTGACGCCGTATCCACTGGGCTACTGAGACCTGCCACTTTAGCCTTAAGTTACAATACATCAGGCAGTGAGCAACGATTCATTCGATAAAACAAACAATCGGTTGATGATTCGGTGGTTCTGGTCGTTCCGTTTCATCTTGTCGTGACGTCATTATCGCCTTCCCAATCGATAAAACAACCGGTTGGTAAAATTGTTCGATATCGACCAAACAACCTCTAAATTTTGTAGACGAAAAAGTGCTCACCGTAATTTGATTGGGTTGTAATTGCAATATTTTATAACAGCTGATCATTAAACATCATTACATATCATTGACAGTTCCTTGCTTGGCTGTGTCAATAAACAGTGTAAGAACAGTGGGGAACTTTTTCCTCGACCATTTGTTTACAAGCTGGCCTTCCTTCCAGTAGTATGATTTGATTTTCAGTCCGAATATTTTTATTCAAAATAAAATGAGTTGATGAATTTCGACAGCGTATTTGATTCCGTAGCTGTATACAGTACCGCCATAGAGGATTGCAGTACTTCCACCATTGTCTGTTATCTGTATCTACAGTACTGCAGTGACCTTCCATGTTCCTCGCCACTCCTTCGTCGGTCACCTTCGGTTTATCTTCTCTCTCTTTCTCTCATACCTCCTTCGTGATCGTAGTTTTCCCTCTCTCCATTTTCTTTCTCTCTCGCTCTCCATATTTCTTACTAGACTGTAATTACCTTTGGTTCAAAGGTTTTCATTGGTTCTTGCAGAGTTCGTGTTTTGAATGAATGTAAAACTTGAATCAAAACGATCAGGAAAAATAAATACCCCCAACGCAGGGCATGTTTGGTTACCTGTATCTCATAAATTTAACTATTGGATTAAATGTTTCGTTGGTATCATAATTAATTTGACCATAGAAAAATAAACCAGGTATATTTTTACCTGGTTTACATATACCTGGTTTAATATACCTGGTTTATTTTTCTATGATTTGACTATATTTAATCTTCTGTGTTTTCTGTTAATGGATAGTAAAAACATGCTAAGAAAGATTTGAATGCAAAATTCATCTTTTAAGGAGTCAACAACCACATGAAATGTAACGTACCGCAGTTCATGGCTCATGGTCCAGGCTCCTTGATTCGCTATTTGATTTCAGATCTGTTCGAGGGAAATACTACAATTGTGATTCATAATAATTTATTTGTTATTTAACACGCCTCCAATGTAAACTAAGCTTGATCGCAATAAACTATGGGTGATTAAATTGCGTGAGATTGTAATCACGTTTATATCAAAGACATAACCCAAGACGATCATTTTGTGAGATTTATTAGCAAGGACCAAAATGAGGAGTGTGGAAATTCGCCTTCACTGATTAGGGGGATATAAGTATCCTAACATCACAGGTTACGCGGCATGGGTGTCTTCTGAGAAACAGAGAAAACTTTCCGTGGTGCTCCTAATGGGTGACTAGTAAAGCCGCAGTAGGGAAAGGGCTGGGCAGGAAGGATCTTTGTCCTTATAGACACAGAGACACTTCCGTGGTCAGTGGCGTGGATAGACTTTTGTCAAAGGGGGGATATCTCATTAGGGAATATAAAACAATACCCCCGCCGCAGCAAACCTGCGTACTCAGCGAATTTCCAATGCATAATATATGTCTTAATACTACAAAAAGCCGCAAACCAAGTTTCATAAAAATATATTCACATATAAGCGATTTTAATTATTCTCCATAAGAATAACATTGGTAATGAGTATGTAGGTTTGCTGAAAGAAGGAACCGAAACAATTGGTTTTTATGCAAATATAAATAGAATTTAACTAGGCGAAGCCACATACTAAGTTTCATCAATATTCAATCATAAATAAGCGCTATATAACATTATAGTTATTCTCCATAAGAATAACATGGGGCTGAGAAAGCAGGTTTGCTGCAACAAGGAACAGAAAAATGGGTTTTTATAAAATTATCAATATAACTCAACCAAGTGAAGCTAAATACCAAGTTTTATTAATTTATGTTCATAATTAAGGGAGACATTACATTTTACTTATTCTCCATAAGAATAACATGGGGGCTGAGTACGCAGGTTTGCTGCTACGGGAATAATCAACAAAAAATCAATTTTTTGTGCAAATATCAATGTACCAGTACTACGTGAAGCCACATACCAAGTTTCATCAACATACATTCATAAATAATCCAGATATCAAATTTTATTTATTCTCCATAAGGATAACATTGGACAACGTACTGTGTTTAGCACTTTGAATATCTCTGCAACGGTTAGGCGTAGAATCACTATTTAAACACCAAAATGATTGTTTTGTGAAACTGAAAAGATTGGTAAAAGCAAATGTGAAGTTTACATTAAAATAAACTGAGGAAAAGCCAAAAACGTTTTTCCCATAAGATTAACATGGGAGATTTTATGAGCAGGTTTTTTGGATTTTCTCCGCAACCACTTAACCTAGGTTAATAATTCAAAATACTAAATTATTTGTTTTTTTTAAGCTCTATAACATGGTCAAAACCAAAATTAAGTTTTTTAAAAATTGTAGGGTGAAAAATGCAAAAAACTGATTTTTTGAAAATTTAAAACCCCCATAAACCCCCCTTCCCTTAGTCCGATTTTTCTGGTTTTCGAACTTAAAGTCATGAATGTAATTTTACACATTTGAGCCAAATTTCATCAAAATCGGACGTTTTTTACTCAAGTTATCGTGTTAACGGACACACACATATATATATATATATATATATATATATATATATATATATATATATATATATATACATATATATAAATTTGAACGAATAGTGTTTTTGGCATCTGGGGACCTCAAAACAAAAAGTTATCATGGTCTCGGGCTTAAGTCTTACGATGAGACCTACGGTAATAGCTTCTTCCCTATAGGGGAAATTCGCTAAAAACTGCGTTCCTGGACTAGCGCGGATACCGGTATACAAAATTGAAGACATCGTTGACGTGTCCCTTACATTCATAGTTATTGATATACGCCTAGGCCTACACATCCAAGACATAAACCATTGATACAAAGAAATCAGTATTTGTAACAGGACTAAAAAGTACTGGTATCAGTTGTAATCAGAACTGGAAAGCTGGAAAGTAATCGTTAAGCTAGAGTTGCCAAGTCACCGGATTTCCCAAGAGATTACCGGCGTTTTAAGATAAAAATATAGCTTCGAGGAATTTCATTGAAAAATTAAAAATCTCCTTTTAAAAATTCTTCCTAAAAATGCGTTGAGTAACACAAATTTTGTGTTGAAATCCTATCTGTAAACGAAAATATATTTACGTTTGCAACTTCAGGGTCATGCAACGATTGCCAAATAAGTTAAGCCTTGTTTCCCTGTTCACTTTAACCTCTATTATTTGTTACTCTTTGGCTTTATTTCGTCGGGAAATATCGTTGACTTCTACATATATTTGCGGTTATAGAATGCTGAAAATCAGTATGAAAATTTATGGCTCCCTGCAGTTAATGAAATTCCACTAAGACTGTCTAGACGTCAAAAGGTGCGCTAGTTGACGATTTGGCTGCTAGGGGGTGAGGGTAGACTGTTCTGTGACTCACGTCCCAAATACGCAGGGTGAAAATGCGCAAATACAGTGCCGTGTGCCGGTTCATTTGCTACTATTTATTGTACGCGAACAATATTCGTAATATTATATAAATAAGATATTTTGGAGATATTATTTATTTTTCAGTAACAGCATTTCTTTTTAATCAAAAGGCATAAGCTTGATTTCAGGAGTATATACATTTTTATTTTTCCAAGTTTCAAGGGGGGGATATATCCCCCTTATCCCCCCCCCCCGTACCTACGCCACTGTCCGTGGTGTCTAGCAGCATTTACGCGCAACGTTGCCCAGTTGTAGAATTCTCTCATAAAAGTGGCCAGTAGTGGCGCGGGGGAAGAGCGGTATTGGATGCTCACTGTATCCCAATTGTTCTATTGCTGCGATGTACATCAGCGATAATAGCCACCCTCGCTAGCCCTGATGTACATAAGCAACATTCTGAAGTTAAGAGGAGTCACGCAGCAATTCGCGTTCCTACCTGCTCCTCCCAATGTTAACTTTCAAAGTCTGTCCGTCCCTCATCAACGGGTTATCCTAAATCATTGGATCATTTTAAAGAGCAAAAAAATACCTAGCGATTTTAGTGAGCAGAATTTCGATATAAGAGATGGTTGCCTTATAAATAAACGGTATCAGGAAACTGACACATACTTTCTCCCTTTTAGCCCAACTTTAATGAATAAATTACTTTTTATTTACTAAATATAGAATACAAAGCAAGGTCGAATGTACAGAAAATATTTTAAACAAGTTGTTTTAAAAAACATCCACCCAAATCCCTGCTTTGGAGGCACTACAGAATCCATTGCTACACTCGTGGTTTTAAGAGGGGAAATGCCCCCTATTCCCCCCCAGGGTTATTAAGGGTCAACATATTTCGAATTAACTCTGTTGGTCAATGCTAAATTGACAAGCATATCAAGTTTGAATGAAATTGATCAGTAAATGAGAGAGAAATAGTAATTTTTGTATCCCCCATAATAATAACATTGTACGTTGTCCGTACTGCTTTTACCACTAAATGAAAATTTCAATTTTCTCCGAAACCAGCAATCGTAGAATAGTAATTAAAAATACTAAATTATTTAGTTTTTTGAGCTCTTTTTAATGGTGAATAGTAATATTTTTTATATTTATGTCTTTTTATGAAAAATCCAAAAAAACTGAATTTTGGATGTTTTAAGTCTTGTAATTTCTGAACCCGAATTTTCACAGGAATGCGGGTGATGTCATTTTGTTGGAAAACTAAAGTTCTACAAACGACTAAAGTTTAATCTAAATCGTTAGAGCCGTTTTTGAGAAATTTTGATTTTTCATGTTTTTTGGCGGTTTTTGGGGGATAATTACCCTTAAAAATCAAAAATTCAAAAAAATGAAAAAACGCCTGGAGATATCGTGGATTAGTACGTACATACCAAATTTCATCAATATCGGCCCATCGGTTAGGGCTCTAGCTCTGTACACATCCACACAGACACACACACACACACACACACACACACACACACACACACACACACACACACACACACACACACACACACACACACACACACACACACAGACAGACAGACAGACATCACGTAAAAACCACTTTTTTGGGTTCAGGGAGCACCAAAACGAATATTTCCACTAACAACTCAAATTCGAAAATTTTGACGAAAACAACACTTTCTCCATATACTATGTATAGAGGGAGAGTAAAAACGTAAATATTGAATATTTCCAAACTTTATTGAACGATTTTTATTTGTAATATCGAAAGTTTACACTCTGAAATCACAAGGTATATATTGCTCTTTCAAATGAGCCATACATCAACCCTATCGGACAACCCGCTGAGGAGGAACGGACATTGCAAGTTAACGGTGGCCTGATGGGGGAGCAGATAGAAACGCAGTTTTCGAGACTGGGACCCCCACTCTTCTAAAAGCCACCTCCGAATACTCTCTCCCCAGTTTGGGCCCTCCGGACATGAAAATTTCCAAAGGATTCGATAACCCGACCAGCTGATTTGCAAATCGTAAATTCGGTTGCGGTAGGGTTTCTAGGGACTGGTTTATATCCCTGTAATTAGCATGGTCGAAGAATGCGGGACGGCGGGATCGCTGTGATTGGTTCCTTTACGTGTTTGACCACTCTGTCATTAGCGAGCCCCGGGGGTCCCCCTCCCTCCCCCCCACCGCGTTGGCGGATGTTTACATCTCTGTTAACAGTGTCGTTAAACTTTGATGTTGTTTTGTCGTAAATTAGCAGCGAAATAGTGATTGCCGATTTGAGATTAGTAAGAGGGAAAGGGAAATTTAATAATTTTATCTGTGATAGTTTTATTGTGGCGTTCGGGAATATTTTAGGTGTAATTATTTGAGGTGGAAGGTGATTTGTTGATTAGAACTAGTAAAGCAAGGGGGGTTTTGGTTAAATTCCGATATCTGGTCACGTTCTTCGGTAAAATCCATCATTAGAATCCACGAAAAATGCGTGTTTATCGATTTTGTTGTTGTTGGAAATTACGTATAGATAACTAGCTGTTTACCCGTGGCTTCGCTCGCGACAAATTAAAACACATTAAAAATATTAACCTGACCAGCACTACCAAATCTTTGTTTAGTTTTAGCGAATTTCCCCTATAGGGAAGAAGCTATTACCCTAGGTCTCATGGTAAGACTTAAGCCCGAGACCATGATAACTTTTTGTTTTGAGGTCCCCTTGCCAAAAACACTATTCGTTCAAATTTATATATATGTATATATATATATATATATATATATATATATATATATATATGTGTGTGTCCGTTAACACGATAACTTGAGTAAAAAACGTCCGATTTTGATGAAATTTGGCTCAATTGTGTAAAATGACATTCATGACTTTAAGTTCGAAAACCAGAAAAATCGGACCATGGGAAGGGGGGTTTATGGGGGTTTTAAATTTTCCAAAAATCAGTTTTTTACATTATCACCCTAAAATGTTTAAAAAACTTAATTTTGGTTTTGACCATGTTATAGAGCTTAAAAAAACAAATAATTTAGTATTTTGAATTATTAACCTAGGTTAAGTGGTTGCGGAGAAAATCCAAAAAAACCTGCTCATAAAATCTTCCATGTTAATCTTATGTGAAAAAGGTTTTTGGCTTTTCCTCAGTTTATTTTAATGTAAACTTCACATTTGCTTTTACCAATCTGTTCAGTTCCACAAAACAATCATTTTGGTGTTTATATTGTGATTCTACGCCCACCGTTGCAGAGATATTCGAAGTGCTAAACACAGTACGTTGTCCAATGTTATCCTTATGGAAAATAAATACAATTTGATATCTCGATTATTTATGAATGTATATTGATGAAACTTGGTATGTGGCTTCAAGTAGTACTGGTATATTGATATTTGCACAAAAAATTGATTTTTTGTTGATTATTCCCGTAGCAGCAAACCTGCGTACTCAGCCCCCATGTTATTCTTATGTAGAATAAGTAAAGTGTACTGACTCCCTGAATTATGAACATAAATTAATAAAACTTGGTATGTAGCTTCACTTGGTTGAGTTATATTGATAATTATATAAAAACCCATTTTTCTGTTCCTTGTTGCAGCAAACCTGCTTTCTCAACCCCCATGTTATTCTTATGGAGAATAACTAGAATGTCATATATCGCTTATTTATGATTGAATATCGATGAAACTTAATATGTGGCTTCGCCTAGTTAAATTCTATTTATATTTGCATAAAACACCAATTGTTTCTGTTCCTTGTTTCAGCAAACCTACATACTCATTACCAATGTTATTCTTATGGAGCATAATTAAAATCGCTTATATGTGAATATATTTTTATGAAACTTGGTTTGCGGCTTTATGTGGAATTCAGACAAATATTATGCATTGGAAATTCGCTGAGTCCGCAGGTTTGCTGCGACGGGGGTATTACCATACTATGACTTCCCAAACTGACAAACAACTACCTGGTAATTTTAGTAATTATATCCTTTCACAACATTTTCATTGTAACTTACAGGTCCCTTGGGGTGGAGCCCTAAGATTGGATGAGGACCTTATCAGGTCTATATGTTAATGGGATAAGTAAACTATGTTCATGCAAAATTGTAGCTTAATCGGTCCAGTGGTGGAACTACAAATATCCATACGTCCAAACTTTCCAAACTTGTTATTAGTCTATTAGGATTATTTGTGATAAATCTATCCAAATTCGTCTCATTTAAATCTCTAGGTATTTGTTGTCCTTTAAAATGAACCATAAATCTATTATTTTGGATAATCTGTTGAAGAGGGGGGGGGTTAAGTTATCATTAGCTTTATGGGATAGGCAGCTAAAACACTGAACCATACCTACATGAGTAGAGCCCCTAGTATTAAATTCAATGTGATTTCGTCAACTTTCCAAATCAAACCTCGCTTCCATATGCAAGATATTTCCCGGACGTCATATGGAATGCAAGTATTGAACCGATTAACTGACCTCGCCAAGACCCGATGCATTCCCTCAGTCAGGGCCGGTTGACGGTTGACGAGGTGGCGGTGACGGGGGTGGCGGTGACGGGGTGGCGGTGACGGGGGTGGCGGTGACGCACGTCACGATTGTAGTGTGAAGTCCCGTCGCGTGCTGCCGTGCCGCCCCGCACGCTAATCAGGGCTGCCAACTAACAAAACACCGTGTTGCAGGTCTGACAACCAAACAGTGTGGAATAAGTGGGTTTTACGAGTGCTTTAACGCCAATGGCAATTTTTTAGGTTTTGGTCACAATTTATCAATTGCGGGTGTTCTTACCATTTTTAAGTTTTACTCAGTAGTCTGGTGAAACTTAGATATTAAGAGGGTCGATATAACTATTATAACCTTACAGGGGGGGATTAAAGATTGCTTACTTTCTTGTGAAAACCACGGAGTAATGTAACACCGCTCCAAAATTATAGTTTGAAACATGTACTGTGAATATAATTATTCGTTTCAGTTCCCCATAACGCTTTGGGAAAGCCTTTGAACTGTTTCCAATAACCTTTAAACCTTGAATCTGTTCGGGTAATCATCTAATCAACTGATAGTAAAGGTCCACAATTAATATAAATCAACTTTCAAAAGAATAACATAGCACCTTTGCAGTCCTGTGAGGCGGAGGATGAGCCCTAAGGAATTTTTGAAACGCCCCATCTGGAGACCATTACTATTATACCTTCATACAAAATTTCAGTTTAAACTGTTCAAAAGTGTTTTACTTTTAAAAATGGGCTTCTGTCACCTGAGGCTACCTGTTTCTTCCACAAATCCGTTCACTCTCAAAGCCCATCCCTCCTCAACGGATTATCCGATTCTGTTGATTTATGGCTCATTTTAAAGAATAAAATAACTAGCGGTTTCAGTGAACACCGTATTTATACACACAAATTATTATACATTTACACAAATTTGCATAATTATTATATTATTTACACAAATAATAATCGTTCAATAAAATTCCAAAGTATCTAATATTTGCGTTTTTAAAAGGTTTAACCATTTGTTGGATTTGTTGGTCTCCTCAATGAATTCTCTAGGTTTGAATTGCTCTTTAAAATGAGCCATAATCAATAATTTCGTATTATCTATTAGGGAGAGACGGAATTTGGAGAGTTAACATTGGTCGCATGGTAGAAGCACGTAGAGTTAGAAGTCGGTGATCCCCCCCTTGTAATTCTCCCTTGTTCCTGGCGCGATAGACACAAACAAATTCATCTGTGGTTAGGTGGATGGTGTGGTCCATAGTGGTAGGTGGTGAGCGGTCATAGGCGCCGCGTCCTCAATTCATAGTCTAACAACATAACCCTCTTAGAGCCAATCAGCTGTCGTTCCCCATTGGCCCACCGCCGCTTTAAGCCTTCATTGCAGAAAGTGCCTAATAAAACGGAACGTCAATGGACCCTTGTGATCGACTACAGTTCTATGTAGGCTTTCCTATAAGTTCAATAATAATTTGTACGTGTGCATTTCATATTTATTTTATGACAGCATACATCAAACCACTATTAGGAGAGAGTAATTTTGGCCTATATCAGTTTTAAAAATCGTAATACTTTACGGATAAAATTAATCGGTGTTTTAATCAGTTTTGATTTTACGAATCATGAAGAATTAGGTTTCAAAAGCAGATTGCAAACTAATTTCAACGAAAGATAAAACATAAATTCTGTACTGAATAAGTTTAGTAACACGTTGTGGAATCTCAACTATTTATAATCACCATTCCAGTAGCTAACTTTTACACAGGGATTTATAATTTCATCTGAAATACCGCCGAACTTGAATCTACGTACAATGAAGTGTTTGAACTTGAACTCTTCCACTCGGGCGCTATTCAAGGATCGATCTTCCACATGGGTGAACCCAACCGTAGCTTGGATACCGTTGAAATATTGAAGCTGATCTCGATCTATAACGTGTAAAGTGGTTGTTATAATAAATGTGGATTTTTGTATTTGTTGAAATGAAATGACATATTTTATTGTCATTAGTCATACATAATATGAAATGTAGATTATGTGGTTATGGAAAATCAAAAACTACAGATCAGGTTATAACCTAAACTCACAAATTTAGTTTTGTTTCTAAAATAAACGGTATCAGGAAACTGACACATACTTTCTCCCTTTTAGCCAAACTTTAATGACAAAAATATTTGTTATTTACTAAATATAGAATATGAAGTATAGATAAATGTACAGAAAATTGTCTAAAATAGTTGTTTTCAGAAATATCCACCCAAATTGCTTTTTTGGAGGCACTATAGAGTTCGTTGCTACACACAGTAGTTTTGAGAGGGGAAATGCCCCCTTGCCCCCCCCAGGGTTAAATAGCAACACATTTCGAACATCATCTGTTGGTCAATGCTAACTTGACCTGCATATCAAATGAAATTGATCAGTAAATAAGAGAGAGATAGTTATTTTTGTATTCCCCATAAGAATAACATTGGACAACGTACTGTGTTTACCGCTAAATGAAAATTTCAATTTTCTCCGCAACTAGCAATCGTAGAATAGTAATTTAAAATACTAATTTATTTAGTTTTTTGAGCTCTTTTTAATAGTGAATAGTAATCTTTTTTAACATCTATGATTTTTTATGAAAAATCCAAAAAACTGAATTTTTGATGTTTTAAGTCCTGTAATTTCTGAACCCGCATTTTTCCAGAAATGCGGGTGGTGTCATTTTGTTGGAAACCTAAAGTTCTACAAACCACGAAAGTTTAATCAAAATCGTTAGAGCCGTATTTGAGAAATTTGGATTTTTCATGTTTTTTGGCGGTTTTTGGGGGATAATTACCCTTAAAAATCAAAAATTCAAAAAAATGAAAAAAATGCCTGGAGATATCGTGGATTAGTACCTACATACCAAATTTTATAAAAATCGGCCCATAGGTTAGGGCTCTAGCTCTGTACACATCCACACAGACACACACACACACACACACACGGACACACACACACACACACACACACACAGACAGACATCACGTAAAAACCACTTTTTTGGGTTCAGGGAGCACCAAAACGAATATTTCCACTAACAACTCAAATTCGAAAATTTTTACGAAAACAATACTTTCTCCATATACTATGTATAGGGGGAGAAAGTAAAAGTTTTGCTTCATGCGTTGAGTTGAATCATTGACTACATATAGTATTCTTAGTAGTTGAGCTTTGACGCTGATGGTCGCGTTAGACAATTCACTTGCTAATTATGTAGTATTCATTCTTGTAATCCCGGGGAGACCGAGGCGAAACATATGTATTTATTCAATCTGTATTCAATGGTTCCAGTCACTATTTTCAATAAATCACTTGTTGATACTTCACCATGTGTAAGTGCTACTTTGACAGTTCACTGGTCATTTATTCACAGCTGTTATTATTGTTTTCTTTTGATTTGAAACTCCATAAGGCCAACGTTAAAATGTCTAACTTTCAAATGAGTTAAGCAAAATATGAATTTTTCTGGGGTTGAGGTTTTTACCAATTGGGTTTTTGTCCAAGCTAATTCCAGAGTTTAAAAAGATCCTTTCTCTGGATTCCAAGATACATATTGCAAACAAACAAACAAACAAACAAACATACACAGACATTGCTCGCATCGAAGTATAGAATAATAGGATGTGGCGGTGGTTTAAATTGATATTGTAATTGAAGATATTATACAGGTTTAAAGATTTAACCCTCCACATCGAAGTAAATCATGTAGAGATCAGAAAAGATGTGGAATCATGCCATAATAATAAAGTTAATACACATTGGGAACTGATTAAATTTTTCAGTTTAATTAATGTTAATGGATTTTCTCATGCACCTTTTTCAAACAATTATTTTCTGGGAGAATACAGTAAATATAAATTTAGAAACGTATACAATCGTATGACAATCACGTTTTATGTTAGATACAAATACTAATTGGTCTAATTTTTTATCACAATACGTTAAACAAATTCAAACTTATTTTTCATTCTTATTTTTTATTAGTGGGTTTTTATTAAACCTTACTATTGTCTATACATTTTTGATGGTGAGATCTATATTACACTTTTCAACCAATACAAACAACCGGGTATTGTATTATTAAATACGGAATTTTTGGTGAGACGGAGAACGCCTTCACAAACCAAGTGCTTATTTGTTGTGCGTAGCTGTCCGTATGTGGTAGCGGGGAAATTGAAGGCTACTCTTTATTACTGTTCAGTATTTCGTTTCAGTTTTTGGACTGTTATTTCACCGTTTTAATCATTACCAGGTTTGTTTTCTTAATATATTTGTCGCATTTTATAACAATGCCAATTTAGTTTAGAATTGTAGACTGTCCAAATTATTTTCAATCAAGCGTTAGAAAAGTTAACAGTTTGACAAATATGGGCTTATCTATTGATTGTATGTAGCTTATTTTTTAAATCAATAGAATAAACTAAATATAAATCATGAAAAAACAGAATTAGAAAAGAGAGCACAACAATCGGTTCAAATAACACTGAAACAACAAAATTAAAACAAAATTGGAAATTTGTAATTATGAAATTGTATTAGTTTTGTAATGTTTATATTAAATACCAAATAAAGACCCGTTAAGTACTGAGTGTTAAAAAATTCTATTCACAAATACCGAATTGTATTTAGGAGAAAATTTAAAACATTATGAGTTTACTCGAAAAAAGTAGTCACCTGGCTTTTTTTTACAAATGTCCCCTATATGGAAGATACTATTACCGGAGCGTGGTAGGATTTAAGCCTGAGACCATGATGATAACTTCGATTTTAGGCCCCCAGATGTCAAATTATCATTCATTTGAATTTGTAAATACATATTTTTCTCTCTGGGAACGATAACCGCACTGTTGATCAAAAGCCCGATCTTGATAAAAAAAATTACAAATGTGCAAGACAGCATATACTAATATGAGTTCAAAATCCAAACTGATCGCACCATTCGAAAGGGGTTTCGGCCCAAAAAATTGATTTGAACCCTAAACACATTTTTTAATATGTTTACTTTTCCTATGTGATTCTTTGTTAGCTCCACATATATGATAAACAAGTTATTTATCTATTTACATTCTTCAAAACAGTTTCAAACCAATTGAAGCAGTTCGCGTAAATTTAATGTCCATTCTTGGAGATCTTCACTTCACTTTTAAGTATAGTTACCATATAATGAGCATTAACTATACAAAACAAGGAACAATAATTAAATAAATTACAAAATAACGTTTTTACAATGAAATTCCACCATGTACTCAGATCTAAGATCTCATGCAAATACATGCAATAATTAATAAATACGATAATAATAATAATAAACTATGCAATAAATAACAAATAAATATAGACTATATAAACACATAACAACAATAAATTATAATTTCAAAACAGCAAAGCAAAATCTTGAACAATTATTAACATAAGTGAGCCTTTGATTTATGTTTAAAAACGTTTAGTGAATCGACAAAAATATCCACTATGCTCCCTCTATTAACAGTTAAATTGTAAGGTCTCATCAAATCAAGATCAAACTAGGTTGTATTAGCTACAGGTAACTTGTAGTCACCGCACATATAAAATTTCAAAAATCATAAATTAATGGATATATTTCAATGTGTACATCTAGGTTTAAACCCTTTTCATGCTCTTGCCTAATACTTATGGAGGTTGTATAACTATGGTTACGCCAACAACGGATTATTAAATTCGTAAATATGTTTATACAATCTGCGTTACCTACCCAGTGCCCACTGATCTTTCGGTGCAGTTTTCTTGTCGGTAACGCAGAATGCGTATTACACCTCTTGCATCTCAGGTGTGACATTCAACTTGAGGCTGAATAAGAGACCGAATAATTGGGGTTTGGGGACGGAGCCCTCAGCGAGCCTAAGGCAAGTGAATTTATATACTTTTATATTAGAGATTCGCTGAGTACTCAGGTTTGCTGCGGCGGGCTATTTGTTTTTCGTTAAACCAATGAATACAGAGTCTTATATAAGACTGTATTCATTGGTTAGGCGGGATTCGTTTACGGGAAAGTGTGGCAGTTATAACCAAAGTTATGTTATCCCCTTTATTATTTTTGGACGAGCAGTTTAATTAAAATAAATAAATAAAATGCGAGAAATAAATAAATGTTGCATGGCGCGCGGTATTGTAAGCACCGCACTGGGACACCGGGGGAACAACTTGCCACGCTGCTACTTTACCCACGTCCACACCACGGATACTATAAGAATATCTTCTTATAGTATCCATGCGTCCAAACGTACTCCAGTGGCGTAACTGCCGGGCCGCAGGGCTGAATCCACTCCAAATACTTTTTCCACATTTGGACAGGAACAGACCGAGTTACTGACCTGGGTCAGTAATGAAGCTATAAGTTTTGTCTCTTGCCGACTTGATTCTCGGGTATTTTATACTACATCGACGTGAATGAAAAACCTTTCGTGTTATTTAATCACTAAAATTAAACAACGCTGGAATAACTGACGTCGTTATGTATCTGGAGGTTAGGAAACGCCTGGCTCATGCAATATTATAACCTTATCCCGGAACCAATAACGGATAGGCGGATAGGGATAGGGTGAAACAGTACGATTACGTTAAATGGGAGGGAGGGGCTGAAAATAACTGTTTTCAGTAGCTGAGATAGCTGAAGTAGCTGAAATACTGTTTTCGGGGGGGGGGGGCAAAAAACAATTACGCCACTAACGTACTCTATAGATGCTATAAGGTTTAACTCAATCATAATAAATGCACACTGTCGACCTTGTTCACTTAATATGTTTAATGCTGTAATTAACAAATACGACTCAGGGTAATACAGTAATAATGAATAATAAACTTGAAAACCCGATTTAAATCCTCTGGTCAAATGTAGATACTGTATAGGTGAAATAGTCACTATCGGAAAAGGAAGTCATTTATTCATTTAAAGTGCAGATAACGTAGTTTAAAATTCCAGAGGTATATCAATTCTTGGAATTTCATAAACAAATTATCTGCACTTTGAATGAATAAATTGATAAAAGGAGTAAAACAAAGTTATCTTATCGCTAACGGTTCGGTGTGCGGGTCTGTCCTTGGAAAATGATAGTCGTAAATGATGAATTAATATTGAATATGTTTTAGCGAGTTTCCCATATAGGGAAGAAGCTATTACCGTAGTCGGCATGGTAAAACCTAGGCCCGGGACCATGATACTTTTTCGTTTTGAGGTCCCCAGACCCCAAAAACACCATTCGTTCGAAACTGTGGTATTTTGATAATTTCTCTACGTCAATTGGTTACCGAGATATTGAAAGTGCTAAACACAGTACGTTGTCTAATGTTATTCTTATGGAGGAAAAGATAAATGTTATATCTCGCTTATTTATGAACGTATACTGACGAAACTTGGTATATGGCTTCATCTGGTTGTAGTCTATTGATATTTGCTCAAAAAATAAATTATTGCCAAAGGATCCCGTAGCATCAAACCTGCGTACTCAGCCCCATGTTATTCTTATGGATAATAATTAAATGCTATGTCTCCCTTCATTATGAACATAAATTTATAAAAACTGGGATATGAATTCACTTAGTTCTGTTATATTGATATTATAAAACCCCATTTTTATGTTCGTTGATACAGCAAACCTGCGTACTCAGCCTCAATGTTATTCTTATGGAGAATAATTAAAATTGTATATATCGCTCATTTGTGAATATATTTTTATGAAACTTGGTAAATGGATTTATGTAGTATTAAGACATTTATATCTCCATTGGAAATTCGCTGAATATGCAGGTTTGCTGCGACGGGGGTATTAGCTTGTACTAGCGGTTCCCGGCGCGCGTTGCTGCTCCCACGAATTGTGTTGAAAAATCGTCACTCTTAATATTTACATTACAACTCGCTACATAAATAAGTAAATAGCTGTTTACAACATCTTAAAATAGGCAACTGATAAAATGATAGCAATAACACATGTCTTTCCCCCATAAGAGTAACGTGGCAACTTTTAAGCCCAGTGAGGTACCTTAAGTGCTATGAGTTTGATTAATGGCTTTGAACCTTCATAGGATCAACCTGAATGGCCATGCCAAGTTTCAGTAACTTTGGTTCAGTGGTTCAGAAGTACATAGGCAACATACATCCATTTTTATAGATACAGAGGATGGGTCTACATATTTTGTTGCTAATATATTATGACCTCTTCAGACGATAGGTATGTAAATATTCTCAAATACTGTTTTTTTACTAGTAAAATATGAAGTAAAATAATATAAAATAACATTAAGAAGATTTAAAAAACTTAATTTGATTTGTAGAAGTTGGAGAGACCCTCTATACAAAGTTGTTTACTACAATTTTAAATTGCTCAAGTTGTCAAAACTTTATAGCTTTCATCAGTGTTGGGGAGCAGCGAGCTACTTTTTTAGTAGCGTCGGCTGTACCTAGTTGGAAAAAAGTAGCTTTAGCTGTAGCGCCCTACATTTTTAGAGTAGACGTAGCGGATTATGTAGCTACTTTTTTGATACTTTTACAATCGTAATGTAATTATGTATACATACTTTACTTCAATTAATAACAAACTGACACGAGTACAACAGTTTCTTCGTTACTCATTGGAAGCTTTTATTGATTTCATTTATATAGTTAGTCAACTGTTTATGTTATTTTAGCTTTCATATTAAGCTGGTTTTTTTACTTTCTCTCCCTTATACATAGTATATGGAGAAAGTATTTTTTTCGTCAAAATTTTTGAATTTGAGTTGTTAGTCGAAATATTCGTTTTGGTGCTCTCTGAATTCAAAAAAGTGATTTTTACGTCATGTCTGTCTGTCTGTCTGCCTGTCTTTATGGATGTGTACAGAGCTAGAACCATAACCAATGGTCCGATTTTTATGAAATTTGGTTTGTAGGTACTAATCCACGATATCTCCAGGTTTTTTCTCATTGTTTGAATTTTGTATTTTTAAGGGTAATTACCCCCCAAAAACCGCCAAAAATCATGAAAAATCAAAATTTCTCAAAAACGGCTCTAACGATTTTAATTCAACTTTAGTCGTTTGTAGAGCTTTAGTTTTTCAATAAAATGACACCACCCGCATTTCTGTAAAAAATCAGGTTCAGTAATTACAGAACTTAAAACATAAAAAATTTCGCTTTTTGGATTTCTTATAAAAAAACATAAATATAAAAAATATTTCTATTCGCCATTAAAAAGGGCTAAACAAACTAAATAATTTAGTATGATGAATTACTATTCTACGATTGCTGGTTGCGGAGAAAATTTAAATTTTCATTTTGCGGTAAACGCAGTACGTTGTCCAATGTTATTCTTATGGGGAATACAAAAATTAATCTTCCTCTTATTTACTGATCAATATCGTTCAAAATTGATATGCTTGTCAAGTTAGCATTGACCAACAGAGGAAATTCGAAATATGTTGCCCCTTAATAACCCTGAGGGGAGGAATAGGGGGGCATTTCCTCTCTTAAAACCACGAGTGTAGCAATGGATTCTGTAGTGCCTCCAAAGCAGGGATTTGGGTGGATGTTTTTGAAAACAACTTGTTTACAAGATTTTCTGTACATTCGACCGTGCTTTGTATTCTATATTTAGTAAATAAAAAGTAATTTATTCATTAAAGTTGGGCTAAAAGGGAGAAAGTTTGTGTCAGTTTCCTGATACCGTTTATTTTGCAATCCACTGCCACCAGGCGCTTCAACCCAACGAGATTTAAACTCAAATATCATAACCCATAACCTCAGTCTAAGTTCTATAAATCCTTTTGTAAGCTGCATTTACTATACATAAATCATACTTCGCAGGGTACTTCGTTTTCTGTTTTTAATTTTTTTCACATACTGTATTATGGCAAGTAAAATCAAAATTGACGATGGCATTATTGTTGATAAACAGCTGCCCTTTTGAAACTAGTAGTTTCATATACAAGTTGGCCTATTGGCCTAGTATTTGTAAATGTTGAAACTAGTCTGATGTAACTTCAGACTTACCTATAACCTTTGTAACCTTAATTACATTTGTCATGGTTTATTGAATATTTATCTAAATGATGTTTTATGCCTCACCTGTTACTATCTGTTTACACTAACTATAGGTTTACAAATAAATTTGTTAAAATTTTCATAAAAAACTAAGACTAAAAAACAACAAAATGTATGTATTTGTAAAAATTCATGACTGAAAATCTAGATATTAGTGTGTGGGACAATTAATACACCATTAAATAAAGTAAGGACCAGACTGCGAAAGTAGCTCAAATTGTAGCTTAGCTACTTTTTACTGGTAGCTGTAGCTGTAGCCAGCTTTAAAAAAAAAAACTGTAGCTGTAGCAAAGCTACTATTTGATAAAAGTAGCTGTTGCTAGCTACTTTTACAAAGTAGCTTCCCCAACACTGGCTTTCATCTGTGCAATATGCATAGTTGATTATATCACAAAATATCTGATAAATAAACAGACCGCCTGCCTAAACGACAGAACGTATTTGGACGTAATTTTGTCGCTGACAAGCTGTCATAATAAGACGTCCGTCTTGGCCTTATGCAACAGATCTGATGGACCTTAAAAACTGCCTCCCGTCTGTGAAACTTGAACACTTTCCCTACGACTCATTAGAATTATACTTGAGTTTTATGGTATAAATTACAATTATACTCCAGTTTTTATGGTATAAATTACAATTATACTTTAGTTTTTATGGTATAAATGGTTTGTTACCATTTTATGATGTCAGGTTCTCTTCAACTAATAACCCGAAATCGTTGATTCATGACTCATTTTAAAGGGCAGACAAATACCTCATGATTTCAGTGAGCAGAATTTTATAACATCGCCATTAGATTAATAATCGTAACGTATTATGTCAAAATATACAATAGCCTACTTGCGATTGTTTTATTGGTTAACAATATAGTGATATCAAAGTTATTCTCATTGAAATCGCTATTAGCGAATTTCCCCTATAGGGAAGAAGCTATTACCGTAGTCGGCATGGTAAGACCTAGGCCCGGGACCATGATAACTTTTCG
This sequence comes from Allygus modestus, assembly GCA_963675035.1. Lineage (NCBI taxonomy): Eukaryota > Metazoa > Arthropoda > Insecta > Hemiptera > Cicadellidae > Allygus > Allygus modestus. The sequence goes on from OY776112.1 coordinate 475,337,936, forward strand.
TTTTGAGGTCCTCAGGCCCCAAAAACACCATTCGTTCGAAACTGTATATATATATATATATATATATATATATATATATAGATATAGATATAGATATATATATATATATATATATATATATATATATATGTCCGTGAGCACGATAACTCTCGTAAAATTTATCCGATTTTGATGAAATTTGGTATAAACGTGTAAAGCAACATTTATGACTAAGTTCGAAAACCAGCCAGATCGCTCTATCCGAAAGGGGATTTTGGGGGGGTTTTGTACCCCAAAAATGGGTTTTTCGAATTTTTTACATATAATTCTGGAAATAGTCAAATTTGAGCTCTTACCATTGGATTCAGCTTAAAAAAACACACAATTTGGTATTTTGATCATTTCTCTACGTCAATTGGTTACCGAGATATTGAAAGTGCTAAACACAGTACGTTGTCTAATGTTATTCTTATGGAGGAAAATAAAAATTGTATATCTCGCTTATTTATGAACGTATACTGACAAAACTTGGTATACGACTTCATCTGGTTGTGGACCATTGATATTTGCTCAAAAAACAATTGTTTACCAATGGCTCCCGTAGCAGCAAACCTGCGTACTCAGCCCCATTTTATTCTTATGGAGAATAAGTAACGTGTTATCTCCCTTCATTATGAAAATAAATTAATGAAATTTGGTATATGGCTTTACCTACATGAGTTATATTGATATTTGTATAAAACCCCATTTGTTGTGCTCCTTGCTTCGGCAAACCTGCATACTCAGCCGCCATGTTATTCTTAAGGAGAATAATTAAAATGTCATAAATCGTTTATTTATGAATGTATATTGATGAAACTTGGTATGTGGCTTTATGTGGTATTAATATACATATATATGCATTGGAAATTCGCTGAGTATGCAGGTTTGCTGCTACGGGGGTATTTTTTATGTGTACCATAAGCTATTGATTCCGGATAATCCGTTGAGGAGGGCTTTGGAAGTTAACATTGGTGTTATGGGAGAAGCAGTTAGACGTAGACAACTAGAGCGCCTTCTTAAAAGATTTAAAAATTCCTCCATTTTCGTTCAATATCCTCTTTTCCGATATAAATGTCTCTTGAAAAACTTTGCCTGTAGACCCAATATGAATCCCTCCATTTCATCCATTTCCCCAGCCAAACCGTGTCCTCAAACCCCGACCGTCCCGTTACCTGGCGGAATGTCAGCCCCGGGTCTCCCCCGGTGGATGCAGGGAAAGTAGAGCAACCCCCTTGACGTTTGACAGAACCGGAAGTGGGGCGTCACGTGACGCTGTGGGGTGAGCGACCGAACATCCCTTCACTCGGACTTTCCCCATTGTCGCGGATAATGGTACTGTCTTCACCATTGTCGTTGCACAGTGGCTCTAACGACCCGTCGCAGGTACATGTCTGACATCCACCCCTTAGTGGCAAATTAGAGAGACTTGTGGAAAGTTTCGCTTCGAATGCCCCTCCCCATTGAAAGAGGGTTGACAGGTATAAAAATCAATAAGATATCTCATTCTGTATTCTAGAGCGGTCAATAGTTGTATCTGTTTGCAAATGCATTTCAAAATCCGGCGTAACAGATTTGATTTACCCTTTAATATTTGCAGGGGTAAAAACTACCTTGAGATAGCCCATAACGATTGCATTCGTTAACTCGTTTAATAATTTGCTCCAGTAACGATACATTTAGCGTTTATGCTTGCTTCTCCCCTTTCAAATCCCGTTCCCCCTAAAAAGAACGGGAGTATGCCCAAAAAATGTTGTATCCGAAAATTCGATATATAGTACCACAAATAGTTCACCCTTCAAACAATCGTAAATATATATTACTTTGGAGTTTTAGTGAAAGATTATTCTTAATGATATCGACGTTTTTCTCACTGAAATCGCAATTTGTTGTTCTTCAAAATGAGCTGTAAATAAACTACATCGGATAATCCATTGTGGAGGGAGTTTGACAATTGTAACATTTGTCATAGTAGACATTTGCCTTAGAAACGCCAAATACTTCCTGACTGGCGGCCACTCTTGGCGCGAATTTTCTCGACCGGAGCCTCCTCTTCTTCAGTGTCCCTTGACTTAGACCTGTATTACGGACTCACTCTCCTCCGACTCGGTCATCCAGTGGTAAACAGTAGCCGAGTAGCCCCGTAGCCCCGCGTGGCGCTGTGATGTGGCGAGGCCCGGCAGGAGGCAACATGGCGCTGTTAACTGTAAACATATCGGCGGCTGGGGGCAGCTGGCGCACTGTTTATGTCCCGGTAGTGCTGACAGGTGATCCCGGGATTTGGGACTCGGGGAAGCCACCTCCACCAGTCCCGAGTTAATCCCGTTCGTAGTTTGTAGCCCCGCGAAATGTAAAAAGATTTGGAAAGGAGCGAGTAAATCTTCTAACCCTCATAATAATTCTAGTAGTGCTTACTGACATAAAGGAGGGTTTAAATTCTCATTTCAACCGAGACTACCTTTATACATTATTTCTCAATGTTTTTGTTGGTAGGCCAAATCTTGATACAGTACTTAACAAAACATAATCGAGCCATCACTTTGAAGATTACATTCACCGCTAATTGCGAAAAAATAAAACACAATTAAAATAATTGTAAAGTTTAAAATTGCATGGGCTATTCTTTTTATTTCATCGTACTGGTGGCACCATCTTACAGCGGCAGCGGTTCAATCAAACTTAAACAGCTGTTTCAATACGCTAGCCGCGCATGGGGCAGTTATAGTATCTATATTTTTAATACGCTAGGCATATTTTTGTCATAATTGTTTTGGAGCGGTGGAGCTACCGATCACCATGTCCAAGGTGTCGTTAGAAAGGTCTTAGCATGTAGTTTTGCCATCAATTAAAAAAATTTATAAAAGTCACCGTGGACATGGGAAAATATGGGGTTAAAGTCGCGATTTTCCCCATAGACATAAGACATAATGTGCAGTTACAAACCAACGATCGATAAATCAGCTGTTTATTTAAGGAAGTGGTTAAACAAATAAAATCTGACCCTGAAAAATGGTTATTGAACGTACAGCTGGCAACAAAACACCAGTTTTTATTTGCACAAAATCAAAACATAACCAAATAAAACGTTCGACATAATGGAGACTATAAGACGTCGACCAGGACGGCCAAGAGGAGGAGGCCGACGAACTTTAACTGGTAGACGCGAACGAAATACAAATCATACTATTGTCGTTGATAGCCGAATACAGCAAGCACCCTTCCGTGTTGGGTTTAGGTGTGCTCTCCAACAGCCGCCTGAAGATTTCACATTCAATTTAGGACCCCATATTCCCCCGTTATGGACCCCTGCTATTTAGGACCCCCGCTATGGGTTTTTTTTCTTCACAGTCATAACTCGATAACGGCTGGACGGATTTTAACGTTTGAGGTGTCAAATTAAAGGTATTTTTACGTAGATTTTCCAATACGTCTCAGAATTTTAAGAAAGGGCATAACTTAATACAGTAAAAGGCTGAATGTTCGGAACAGTGGCACTATCCGACGACGGAAGTCTAAATTACGTGTTGATTGAAACACGTACGTTTTTATCATTCGTTTTAATATCAGATGTTTTGTTATGTTTGTTTAAAACCGAAGTAACCTTTCGTTGGGTATAAACTTGCTCGGATTCGAGCAACAGGACAACTAGTTTTTATTATTGTGATGTACAGCGATTTCTCATCAATCCTTTCCCCGATGTGATTAATTATTTTGCAGAAAAAACCGGTATATTCAACCGGTCCCATATTTGTATTTTAAAATGCGTGTAATCATAGTATAACCATGTAAATAACAAGGCTAACGACATGCCATCCACACTCAACAACTCGTTGGCATCTTAGCGATTTAATGATCCAATTGGAAATACGCGGTGCCAAATTTGAGTATGAAGGTGTTATCGTGATAAAAACCATACAGAATACCATAAAGTCAGTTATGATCCCTACTTGCATCGACAAAATAAACTATGTTAAAGTCTCTTAGGGCTTCTCTACTTTGTCCTCGTTGAGTGTAAGTGTTTGTCTATGGAAATAAGGATTTTATTTTTAAAATAATTGATATAAGTATATGAGATTTCTTCATGGGCAACATTATCAACATAAAGAGAACCCATATAATCAAACTTAATAAATTTGAAATTCGTCAGAAGAAGTATAGATTTCCAAAGGTTGTGCGCGAGGTTAGAGGTTAGAGCCCATCTCAATATGTACTATATTTAAAATATCTTGTCTTATAAAAAGCAATTATGTGATTATGTCTGGGGATATTATTATTTTGCTGTACAGATATTTTCCTCGATCCAGATATTGGATAGCTGATTTCGCAAAACGTAGGCTATTTACGCATTCTTGTTTCAAAATAGTGGAGAGCGGGTTAATACCGTGCACCGTGTTTTTAAATCCGCTAGAGGGAGTAATGAGCGCTGGGAAGTGCTGCTGCGTAGCCGGAAGAATGCGAAACAGAGAGAGACAAAGACAGCCGGAGAGAGAGATTCCAGCTTTACGCATGTGTCTGTGACGGATGTTTATGTCGTTTTATTAACTTTTCTTATAATATCAACGACTAACTAGAACTGTGTTAACCAAAATTTCATTGTAATTATAATCGTCGTGACATTGTTATACAACTTGTAAACGGTTCATTTATGTAATAAAATGAAAGTTCAGAATGTGATCTTTCGAATGGTATAAATATTGTTCACTTCTGAGTTGACTATTAATGTTTTTTTACCGTTAAAAAAATTTCGACCAGGACTGTCGTTTTGCGATAGTGGCCATTTTAAGGCAACACAAAAATCTATCGTTTAACAACATATGGCCACGGCTAGGGTTAAGTGGAATATGTTGTAAATGACTTTATTTAAACTAACTGGTTTGGATGGCTATATTTTAACATCAAACACTAGCATTTAAACTTCTTTGTCTTTAGGTTATGTTTGAAAATGTGGCGTCATGTCGTCACGGGGCAATACCGCACAATGTGCACGCCCACATTATAGCCCCATGTTGAGTTATAACTTATTAATACCTTTATAAACCAGCAGGGCAACATGAAAATTAACTGTTATATGTTTAACATTCGGAGTGTAGTGGGCGTGACAGCCGAAAATTGTATTTGTGACTTTAGTCAATCACAATAGACTCGATCAGATAAAAGCCAAGACTTTTTCCATAGTTTTGTATAAGCTAATTCACTACATCTTACTAATTTCAATGCTAAAATAAAATGTATGAGTAAATTTTGGATATTTATTTTATTTGTACACAATCTTTGTCATTAACAATGTTGCACGATATTGCCCCAGCCCTTGGTATTCACAAACAAGCGATATTTCAAATATTAATTATTCTCCATAAGAATAACATTGGGGATGAGTATGCAGGTTTGCTGCAACAAGGCATACAAAATAATGGGTTTTTATGCAAATATCAATAGAACTCATCTTAGTGAAGTCACATACCAAGTTTCATCCATATACATTCATAAATAAGCGATATATAACATTTTAAGTATTTTCCATAAGAATAACATGGGGACCAAGTACCTAGGTTTGCTGCTACAGGAACCATAGGCAAAAAATTGTTTTTTTTTTGTAAACAACAATAAACCACAACCAGATCAAGCCATATGCCAAATTTCGCCAGTTTATGTTCATAAATAAGCGAGATATACAATTTTTCTTTTTCTCCATAAGAATAACATTAGACAACGTACTGTGTTTAGCACTTTCAATATCTCGGTAACCAATTGACGTAGAGCAATGATCAAAATACCAAATTGTTTGTTTTTTTAAGCTAAATTCAATGGTATAAATTAAAATTTGATTTAAATTAAAATTACATGTGAAAACCCCAAAAAACACATTTTTGGGGTACAAAACCCCCCAAAAACCCCCCTTCGGATGGTGCGATTCATCTGGTTTTCGAACTCGTTCAAATAAATGGTACTTTACACATTTGTACCAAATTTCATTAAGATCGGACCATTTTTACGAGAGTTATCGTGATTACGGACACACATATATATATATATATATATATATATATATATATACATATATAAAAATTTGAACGAATGGTGTTTTTGGCATCTGGGGACCTCAAAATGAAAAGTTATCATGGTCTCGGGCTTAAGTCTTACCATGAGACCTACGGTAATAGCTTCTTCCCTATAGGGGAAATTCGCTAAAATGGGTTTAACAACTGAAAGCGGCTCAATATTTCAAAAATGAAGCCTAGCTTCTGAAGAGAATTAATTTTTTACATAATAGAATGATTCCCAGCTTTATTTGAGTTTCCAAATTAAAGATAAACAATAATGAAGCACGGTAATACCCCGCTCTCCCCTACCTTATTGCCCCGCCTCATTGACCCCGCGATATTGTGGCCGTATCCAAATTCACGAATGGATTGAGGGTCGGTCAAGACGAGGTCAAAACATCCAAATTCACCAATTTCGGGAACCCGCTTGTACATAACTAAACTTATTGGTGAAATAGGTTAAGGATGCATATTTCGTTTAAATCTCATTCCTAGCAGTTATTTAAATGAATTCCATAACTTAGATAAAGTGAAAGGAACTTGTCTGTTAAAAGTGCATTACTAAAAAAAGTGTCATCAAAAATATGATAAAAATAAATTTAACAGAATGTTTGGTACGCTAGTTATATGTTTAATAATATTACGTTGGCATAAGTTTACTCTTTTAAATGAACCAAAAATCCAAACTTTCCGGCTAAAAACACAGAACGCGGATTCATGACAAGACTCTTATCTTAAAACCACAAAATTAAATTGGACTGGAAGGGAAGGATTGTTTAATTGGTGCTAATTTCATTCGGGAAATAAACAAACACAATGACAAGGGGTCAGAAACCCGACTAGGCAAAAGTTGGTGAATTTGGATGTCTTGATGGCCTGTTAGTTCTACCTGTTTTGGGGCTGGTGGATTTGGATGTCCTGCCTGACCCTTCAACTATTGGTGGATTTGGATGTCCTGCCTGACCCTTCAACTATTGGTGGATTTGGATGTCCTGCCTGACCCTTCAACTATTGGTGGATTTGAATGTCCTGCCTGACCCTTCAACTATTGGTGGATTTGGATGTCCTGCCTGACCCTTCAACTATTGGTGGATTTGGATGTCCTGCCTGACTCTTCAACTATTGGTGGATTTGGATGTCCTGCCTGACCCTTCAACTATTGGTGGATTTGGATGTCCTGCCTGACCCTTCAACTATTGGTGGATTTGGATGTCCTGCCTGACCCTTCAACTATTGGTGGATTTGGATACAGCCGTTATGGGGCCAGGTGATCCTTAAACATGTGGTATTGAGACAGTTCAACAGGTACCACTGAATAAACCACGAATGAGCGAAGAGCTAAGATATGTGTGCCGTGCCAGAATCAGTGTAATAAATATACTTCATTCTGCATTGTATAATACACGGGATTTGTAAAAAGGTCTACTAATCATTGACTATGCGAAAGGTGATTTATTCATAATGGCTATAATAGATAGTTTTTTTTCGCAGGTTTAGGATACTGTTACATAATACTTATTTCTTTTATTTAGCTTTCAGTCTCATAACACATTGGACAATACAAACTGTAGGATTAGGAATCGTGTGTATTGGATGAGTATCGTGGAACTTCTATAATTGTTTCCGCTTGTTGACTATTTAAATGCATTTGCTCTACTTCAGGTAGCCTACGATAAAAGATGTCAGATATTGTAGGTTAGGGTTGCTCTTCTTTCTCATCGATTCCCCCATGTTTGTACGCATCAGTTCCTATGACTAATTAAATGGACTCTGTATTAATAGATACGCTGAAAGGTTGCCGTGGTTTCGGTCATTCCGAAGGGTGAAGCTAATTGAGCAGTATATCTTCAAAGAGCTTAAAAACCACTAAATTAAATCAAATTAATCCCTGCAAATTTTACCCCACTCCAACAGTCGACGCAAAATCGAGTTCCGCACCAAATTTCCTCATTGCCAAAACCTAATCAGGCTTTATTAATTCAACACTCGAATACCGCTCTAGGTTGTAGCGACGGAGGAATGTAGATGAATGGGTAAGTGAGGCAGAGACGTCAGAGATATTTCATATTTAAGAATTCTTGAACACATGAAATCTTGAGGTGGAAGAGGCAGCAGACTCTCATATTTCCTTATTTAAGTACTCTACATCATGAAGTCCAGGCAGTAATTAAGTTCCCCACTGAATATTCCTTCGCCAAAGGTGAGTCAGGTGTCACTAATTGAACACTTGAGTTCCGCACCAAGGTAGCGATGGATTAGTGTAGATGCAGTGGTCAACTCGTGAATAATTAACTCGGTGCGGAACTCCGACGCGTCAGGGTGACAGATGATGCTTATGGAATTCTGCTGTGGGGTGGGTGTTCTAAGTACAAATTTGAAAGAGTACAAAATATAATTTTTATAGTCGTGCCGAAATTCTTTCAGGGAGCTAGGTCTACTGACACTACACTGTGTCTACATGCTCGAGGTGTCTACGTACTGCCGATCGCAAACTGTGATCGGGGCAGAGACATCCTCAAATACGGGACACGAGGCAGGGATAACTAAGAACCATCGTGTACGTCACCACTGCTTTTGAACATCTTTCAACTCAAGTACAGTAGGTCTCAAAGTTCCCGTTGAACCGTAACAATAGATCAAAAATGTACGAAGTTTTGCTTTTTGCGCAGTATTGCTTTGCGTTCACTATTAAATTTAAAACTTTTCCAGACTTTCAGCATTTTTACAACTTTTCTCCTGACTTCCCTGACCTTTTTCAAATTCCCTGACTTTCTAGAAAGTGTGAACCGTGGACATGACATTTAAGGGGTGCGGAACAGCGAGCAAAGAATGGAAATTTATATTCTGAGCTCGCTGGTGCGGAACCCAAAAACATGGAAGTTCTGATAAAGAAGACGTGCCTGTTATAAGGGTCTCCTAATAACCTTGAATCTCCATAAGCTTCTAGAGTCACCGACGCCGACGGAGTTCGCAGACCATGGAGACATTGGTTTACGCTCATTACCACGCCACCAGCTGACCGCGCACGGTAGCTGCTATCACCTGTACCTGGTTATCACCTCCAGCTGTCCCGGCCGTCCAGATGTCCAGATGCTGCGTGCCGCCGTCCGCCTCTCCACCTGGACCTCTGGACCACCCCCGCCCCAGGGTGGTGAAGGGGGGGGTCGCGTGGCGCGCACGTGCTACATCTGTCAACCGCGTCGCTTCCTGTCCGCGACAAGCGAATCGCTCCGTTACCATTGTTTTATGTTTGTACTGCTTTACTACAGAAGGGCCTCCTGGACAGGAAGACTTGGAGGGTGACCGCGAGCGCTCAGCTGATTGGCGTCTGAATAATAGTAATGCATAGCTAGCGGCAAAGATCTCTGAGTGTGTAAAAAAGTATTTATCGTACTAGCCAATCTAAATGCGTTTTATGAATACCACTTTTATGTTCCGTTTTATGTTCCGGGAGGTAGAACAGTTAGTATTTCGTGATTATTGTGCAAAATGAAACGTAGATACTCGCTATCTATAACAACAACAGAACAACAGATATCTATAAAAACGTTAAAATACCTGGTTGTCGAGTGATACTATGTAATTCAGTTTATTAGATTACGATCGTTTCGGGAACATTTTCCCTTCTTCAGATCTTCAGAACATCAATATTCACTCATATCGGGGTCATCAAAACGGTAAAAAACATTGAAAATTATTAAAAACCATGTCGGGAGTCAGGACATGTCAACCATGTCATGTCAGTGCGCGTCTGTGGCCACATTTTAATATTTTTTAAATTAAATGTTCGTTTGTTTCAATGTGCATTACCGTTTTGACGACCTTGATATGAGGGAAGATTGATGTTCTGTAGATATGAAGAAGAGAAAATGTTCCCGAAACAATCGTAATCTAATAAATTGAATTACGTATAATCACTCGACAACCAGGTATTTTAACCTTTTGAACAGTTAGAAGAGTGATTCAGAGACAAATCAAAAATGAAAAAAAAAGATCTGTATTAAGGCCAATACAAAAATAAATTAGGTTTTTTTCGGAATTAACACACAGCAAATTATCATCGAACCGTTGCTCAATATTGGATGAAACATAAGAAACAACTTGAAGAGTTTTCTGATTGGCTATATTGGTTTTTGGAATGAAAGTACTGTAGTAGCAAGTGACAGTGTGGGATCGGGTTGCGAATAGTAATTTGATAGAACTGTTACTCGACTAACTTTGTGGGACGCTACTTGTCCACCTTATAACATCCGAAACTCAAAACATTGATGGGTCAACAGTATTGCGGTGTAGATGAAAAGGGACAACGGAAGTACAAATATATAATGTTTTATATAACAATTTCAAAGGTATTTCACAAAGCAAAGTTCTTCATGTCTTCTCCACGACACTTCTGATATTGGATGCGGTTGTTTGCTATATTTAGCTCGCCAGATATAACGTAGACCCCGAAATCACTGACAGAAATGTTGTATAATCTTTGGTATATGCGACACACATGGGCACAAAATATATTCAAACATTATGTACCTTTTGCTATATTTACCAAAGTTGTATAACATTTACACAACAAACGTTATTTAGTAGGTTTTGCTGTAGTATAAACGCGGCTGTAAGATAACGTTCTTATTCCTCCATTAAGATACACTTAATCACTGTATAATTCGACGACGCAACTAGGGCGTATTTTAATGCGAGTATGAATTAATGAAGAGTGCGGCGATTAATGATGAGTGTGTCATCATTTGGAATTGTATTCAAACTACAATCAGCTGACTAAATCTATATATAAAGCCTCATTTACCCAGGAACTTTTGAGAAAACCATAAGTCTGACACCCATCAACCCCAAACTTGAATGAAAGGTCTCGGTGAGCAAATTGGAGGAAATATATTAGTTTGTTGATAACATTTTCCCTAAGGGCACAAAAATAAAGAAAAGGGATGAGTTTAAACACACTTAAAGGTTCTATTTAATTTCCAACAGCTGATACGTTTGTTTTTATTACAGCTGTTACCCGTGCGAAGAACGGGTACACATTCTACTAGTTAAATATAACTCCAAAATATTTATTAATTTGAAAGCATACTAAAAGTCACAAATAGAGAGTATAAATAATAAAATGTAAAGAGTATAAAATAATAGTTTTACTGGTCAAAAATCACCGAACAAAAATCATTAAATGATTTTAATAATCGAGTGGATTCTTTGTGAGTTAAAAATTTTCATCTGATAAAATCAATCAATCAATAATTCCTTTATTGCCTTAAAACTTGTACAAGCATTGACATGAGTCATTTACAAAATGTCCCTATTACAACAACAAAATAGTCAACACATCTAAATTATAAATTCCTTATGTAGTCATGGACACTGTAAAACGCTCCTCTCGACAAATAGGTCTTAAGATTCCTCCTAAAATCATCATGTGGCATCTCCACCTTGAGGCAATCAGGCAACGCATTAAAAAGTTGGACAGAGCAATAATAAACATTTTTTTTTTAAATGTAGTTTTATGTTTTGGAATTGGGAGATTTAAACTTTCGCGAAGAGAATATACGGTAGAGATTCTGGATTCAAAGAGCCCACGGTTTTTCCTAAAAAAATATTAGCGTTTCAAAAATATATATGGAAGGAAATGTCAACAGGCCACACTGACGAAAAGTCTTCTTACAAGATTGAAGCCGCTTGAGCCCAAAAACAATTCTGATTATCTTCTTTTGGAGAGTAAAGATGTATCTCATACTAGTCTTTTCCGATCCCCAAATGGGTACAGCGTAAACGAGATGAGGATAAAAGCAACCATAGTAAGCTGTGAGCAGAACATCAGAATTAGTGTAAAATGATAATTTCCGTATCCCATAAATTATCGAACTGAGTTTACCAGCCAATTTACTGATGTGGTCAGAAAAACTTAATCTCGAATCAATCAAAAGACCAAGAAAATTTACTGTATCAGTGGGTGAAACAGCATTTTCGGAAATTAGCAGATTCGAAACGCTGTCTGTCCGATTAAGAATTTGAAAATCAATCATTCTTGTCTTGTTAGTATTTACAAAAAGACCATTCTCATTTAACCATTGAAAAAGGGAATTTGACTGAACAAATGCAGCCACCTCTAAATCCTTCGTTTGATGACCAGTAACAACTAGAGATGTATCGTCAGCGAAGACAGATAATTTACCATTATTTATACTACTGACAATATTGTTAATAAATAGAAGAAAAAGAACAGGACCTAATACCGACCCTTGAGGAACTCCCATCGCTACTGCCAATTTATTTGAATAGTGCTTCCTAATGCATTTACTTTGGTCACAGTATGGCACCTCCACACTTTGTTTCCGGTTCTCAAGGTATGATCTAAACCAGTCCAAGGCCACACCTCTTACCCCAAGGTTAAACATTTTCTGAATGAGGAGATTGTGGTTTACAACATCAAATGCCTTGCTAAGATCCATAAATATACCCAAAGCATGTCTTCCTTCATCCAGGGTCTTAGCAATTGCATCAACCAGAAAAAACATAGCGTTCAATGTGCCTCTCCCTTTCCTAAACCCGAATTGGTTGCGAAATAAAATATTATTTGCCTCCAGGAAACATAACAACCTCTGGAGAACAATCTTCTTAATAACTTTAGAAAAGGTGGATATAATTGAAATGGGTCTATAGTTTCCACATTGCTCGGAGTCCCCCTTTTTTAGAATGGGCTTGACAAGAGCGAGTTTGAGGGCATCTGGGAAAACGCCCGACTCAAGCGAAAGATTAATCATGTGCGTCAATGGAACAACCAAAAGGTCAGAACATTCTTTCAACAGGCAAGATGAAAACCTATCAAATCCTGATGACCTACTACTCTTCAGAGATTTTATTGCAGCTAAAACTTCATTCACAACAGTTGGTCTCATAAAAAATGAAGGACATACAGAATGTGTACAATGAGCAATTGATTTTTGGTTTCAACTTTAGCAGGAAGACGTTGACCAACCTCAGTGAAAAACGAGTTAAAAACATTCGCTTTCATTAGTGGGTCGTCGACCAACCCACCACTTCCATCAACGATAGATCCCACCAACCGAGAGCTCCTAGATCTTTTACATTCATTTATGATATCCCACATAGCTTTTGATTTGAATTTGTCATTCTCAATTAGGTTTTTTACCTTTGATGACTTGACAGCTTTAATTGAAGACCTATAATCTAATTTCAACTTATTGTATCATATACACAGTGGATGGGATGAAGGTAGATCTCTAGTTGCAATATATTGTTGGAGTAGCTCCTCTTTCATCTTCAACAAATTACCATCTAACTTAATTTTTGTACTTGATTGATTCCTTAGGATTTTAATTTTCTTATATGGGAATGACAAATTGATATAATGTTCCATAATACAAAAATACCCCCGTCGCAGCAAACCTGCGGACTCAGCGAATTTCCAATGCATAATATTTGTCTGAATTCCACATAAAGCCACAAACCAAGTTTCATAAAAATATATTCACATATAAGCGATTTTAATTATTCTCCATAAGAATAACATTGGTAATGAGTATGTAGGTTTGCTGAAACAAGGAACAGAAACAATTGGTTTTTATGCAAATATAAATAGAATTTAACTAGGCGAAGCCACATACTAAGTTTCATCGATATTCAATCATAAATAAACGATATATGACATTCTAGTTATTCTCCATAAGAATAACATGGGGGCTGAGAAAGTAGGTTTGCTGCAACAAGGAACAGAAAAATGGGTTTTTATATAATTATCAATATAACTCAACCAAGTGAAGCTACATACCAAGTTTTATTAATTTATGTTCATAATTAAGGGAGTCAGTACATTTTACTTATTCTCCATAAGAATAACATGGGGGCTGAGTACGCAGGTTTGCTGCTACGGAAATAATCAACAAAAAATCAATTTTTTGTGCAAATATCAATATACCAGTACTACTTGAAGAGCACATACCAAGTTTCATCAACATACTTTAATAAATAATCGAGATATCAAATTTTAGTTATTCTCCATAAGGACAACGTACTGTGTTTAGCACTTCGAATATCTCTGCAACGGTTGGGCGTAGAATCACAATTTAAACACCAAAATGATTATTTTGTGGAACTGAACAGATTGGTAAAAGCAAATGTGAAATTTAAATTAAAATAAACTGAGGAAAAGCCAAAAACCTTTTTCCCATAAGATTAACCTGGGAGATTTTATGAGCAGGTTTATTTGGATTTTCTCCGCAACCACTTAACCTAGGTTAATAATTCAAAATACTAAATTATTTGTTTTTTTAAGCTCTATAACATGGTCAAAACCAAAATTAAGTTTTTAAAAAATTTTAGTGTGAAAAATGCAAAAAACTGATTTTTGGAAAATTTAAAACCCCCATAAACCTCCCTTCCTATGGTCCGATTTTTCTGGTTTTCGAACTTAAAGTCATGAATCTCATTTTACACATTTGAGCCAAATTTCATCAAAATCGAACGGTTTTTACTCAAATTATCGTGTTAACGGACACACACACATATATATATAGATATATGTATATATACATATATAAATTTTAATGAATAGTGTTTTTGGCATCTGGGGACCTCAAAACAAAAAGTTATCATGGTCTCGGGCTTAAGTCTTACCATGAGACCTACGGTAATAGCTTCTTCCCTATAGGGGAAATTCGCTAAAATGAGTCAAACATTTCATTAACACTACCCGCAGACATAACAACATCCCATGATTCATCACATAAAAGACGTTTAAAGACAGACAAAGAACTTAAGTTTATAGCTCGAGTAAACAGGAAAACCCCAGTTGAATCATATTTAGGAACTGTGAGATTAACAGTAAATAAGTATTTCGTCAAAAAACCGATTTCGTGGCGGGTAGATCCTAATGAACGTTGCTTTAGCAACCGAGGTTTTCCTCCACTTTGAACTGTCAATTAATCGCTTTCGACATGCGTAACAGAAGGAGATAATAATCTCGATATTCCAGATTTTCAATTCTTCAAGTTTTACCATTCGTTATAAACGCGCTTCTCAATGTGCGCATACTCTTGCTGAAAACGAGTTTAACCTCTTTTATCTCCTTACATGTTGTATACAGAACCTGTTTATTGGATGTTTTTATACGTTGGAGTTTTTTTTTGGTGATATTATTATGCTAAGAGGTTTTTTGAGAGGAATATTATTAGTGAGAATCAAGCTATACGAAATCTTATCTATATTATTAAAATAATGTATTGATTTTTGTTCCGCGATTTTAGTCCTCTAAAATTATTAACTTTCTTACATTTTGGCATTAATGGAAAGCTTTTACCCGCAAGATGCGCCTTTTTGGGGGTTTGAAAACATATATCTTCAGGGCTCCGCCCCATAGGCTTTTAAAGTTCCAATGTTAATCTTGTGGAGTTATATTTAAATTTTTCAAACAGCTGATTACGATTAAATGATTTTAAACAGTCTGGCTTGAGAGATTCCCGTGCGGAGAACGTGACACCTGCTAGTCTACAGTTATTAGTGAATTTCCTTTGGAAAGTGAACTATTAGCATGACACGCACGGTGAAACTTAAGCCCGGGATCAACATAGAAGTAAATGACGTGACCCCCTGAACACGTTTTAGGGGGTCCTTCAAAATTGTGTGTGTGTGTGTGTGTGTGTGTGTGTGTGTGTGTGTTTGCACTCTAGCGGTCGCATTTTTTGTCCGATTAACTTCAAATTTGGTAGGGACGTTCCTTTCTGTAAGGGACGTTCCTTTCTGTAATCAGTTGGACAAGTTCGTTGGGCAAAACAATCGGAAAACTCCAAACCCCTTTTTTGGGATTAATCTTTCAAATTTCGAGTTTTTGGGCCCAAAAAGGGTCAGAAAAGCCCCGGATGTAAAACTAATGCATGTAAAAATTTGGGAATTAGTGAGGCGAAAGTTTTAAGCCCTCTCTCGTCATTATATAATAAATATTTACCGAGTTGTTGAAGAAAATGTGTTTCGACTAAACACAGTACGTTGTCTTATGGGGGGTTTACACTAGAAAAGCCTGTTACTCCTTTGTTAGAGTACTTGTATCATCCCTAGCAACCTCACGCCTACTTTCAAGCCTGACTGGACCTTCTCCTAACATTATAATGCGCAAAATTGTATTCCCAGCATTACAGGTAAATCAGATGCAACCAGGAGCATCAGAACAGCCAAAAAATCACTGTTTTCAGATTTTAATAAAAATTAGAATAAATGTATATTTTTACACTGATTTTGAGTTTTAAAAGTTTTTATGTGGAAATTCACTTCCCTCCCGTCAGCGTGCAACGTGCGAACTCATTTAAAGAATTTATTGATTTTTGTTCGGCGATTTTCGACTTCCACAATCATTTGGTGCGCGGTGTTTGGTACCAATGCAAAGCTCTTACCAATGATGATAAACAATTGTGGTTTATGTAGTCATTGCTCTTACTGTGTAGATGTGCTTTTGTGTGGTAGAAAATTCTCCAACTCCAGAGATTCGCCCATAGGTTTTCAAAGTTCCAATGTTAATCTTATGGAGTTATATTTTATGTAGTTAGTCAGCATACTATAATGTAAATAAAATATTTGGCTCTATGCCTGCTAGATCCCTGTGCTGAGTACGGGACATCAGCTCGTATATAACCACTACAAGATGTGTTTACAATTATAAGTAGGAGCAATACGAGAAATATATCTAAAATATGGTACGAGGCAAACTATTTCGAGCAGTAACGCCTTTCTGCAAACAGACCCTTAAGAGAATAAGAATGTCATATAAATATGTATGATAAAATAAAAGTAAGTTGCAGAGGTAATGAGGTTACGCGATCGTGAATATGATTTAAAGACCTTAATTTATCTACCTATAAATGAACATATCTCGGTATATGCTATGTCTATTGTCTATTCTCAGTATATTCTAAATGTATAAGCATATAACACTATTTTCAAAATATTAATTTAGAAAATCATACCAACGAACTAACTTTAGTGTTTATGATTGGATTTGGATCTATTATTTAACTAGGATATTGTATTCGTGAATAACGTCTTCCAATTTCAATATTACTACCAATTAAAAATAATATTTTAGTGCCAAATGCTAACTTCTTTATTTACTGTCCGATTTAATTGGATTTAGGACTGAAGGACACAGGGATTAAAAGGGATAAGTACACAAATTTGTGTTAATTATCAACGGTAACATGTAGTGTTTTTTATGCTGGATCTAATGCGTTTTTCGTTTTTGGAATGAAAGAGCTATGTTCATTATATTGAAGCTTGGGGAATCACCCAGTCCGTGTATTGAGATAGCGTTTTGGATCTAAAATATGAGATTCTGCCAATTTATAAAAGTGTGACTAAGCCCCTTTATTCCCTGTACCCTTCGATATAGTCCTCGACTATACGTAAGAATTTCATATATTATTACCAAATTTTAAACTTGTACAATTTATAAATACAAGTCCACAAATAATAATAATTTTTTAATTATAGATTAATTATTAATCTATGAACATTCAAGATGCGTAGTCGTGAGGCCATTATACCATCACTAAATTACTGTCTAAGACTCCGACGTAACTAAGGCATATTTTAAGGCGAATATGAATGAGTTATGAGTGTAGAACGAGTTCTCACTCACTTTCTTTCATCTCATCTCTGTCTGTTGTAGCCTTATTAATGGCTAAGACGTCCCAGGACTACCTTAAAACTGGTCTGTACAGTAAGTCTTTTGGCTGTCCATTATGACAAATTTCCCTTTCACCTTTGGTCCCTCCATTTGCAGCGGTTAGGGGCAGAATCTCCGGGTTTGGTCCCCACCTGCCAACCTGAGAATGAATGGTCCCTGGCTGTTGTACATGGATACCCTGTCAGTTGAGTTGACCAGTTGGAGGGCAGAATGTGGATCCCCTGTTTGAGAGCCTCATCCCAGCTGTCACAGGGGCACGGGAGTTGGCCCTCTGAAGGGTCGATTTGGCTGCCACCCCGTCCCACCCTTTCCTTTCCTGCTAAATCCTATCTTTCCGGTAACCTGCGCAATATTCCCGCTTGTGGAAGATGTGACTAGCAGCTATGCTGGGGTTTCCTAATCCGCAGCAATGATGATGATGAATGGCTAAGACCGACTTATTTAGCCAGGATCATTATTAGATAGTAGACCAATTTCAGCCGCAATCAGTTTCGAACTTTTTACAAAAGTTTTCGTTTTTGCTCAGGATTGATCTGGCGAACCTCACGATTCTGAGGCGAGTTCTCTAACCACTGCGCTGCCCAATGTGTTCATCAGTCAAGATACAGTCAAACGTCATGTCTTGGTGTATTCGTTTATTCGCACTCTTCTGTATTTAACTTTATATTTCAGTACTTTCATGAGCTACCTTTTGTACGATCAAAGTCCCGACGAAGCATGCCTGTTCTGGAAACAACCCATGCTGACTTTAAACTAAGACAATTCTACTAAAATATGATTCCGAAATGCCAAATATTTAGTTAAGTACCCCATTGAATTGAGAATTGATAATTCTAATAGTTTCAATACTATCTTCACCGAGATCAGAACTGGAAACAGTAAATTCTCTTTGTACGTTTTTTTATGTTGAATGTAAACAAAATACATTTTTAAGCATTTTTCAGATTCAAATTTATTCTACTGGACACAAGTTTGTTTACGCCCACAAACAACCCATCCCGGTCAGTTTGACCTTAACATTGTCATCCTAGTGTAATGAAGTGTTCAGGCGACGTCTGTGTGGGTAGAGGTTTATAGTGTTGGCGAGGATGTGTGTCAAATGAAACCTAATAGATTGATATCAATTATGGCAAGTTAACACTGTCTTTGTCGTCTCTTATTTAAACTTAAGAGATAATTAATCTCTAATATATTTCGAGTGTGCGCAAAAGTTTAACCTTTGAAAGCTATTTTTAGGTTCTGAGAGTTGAAGGGAAACCACTCGAATAATTTTTTCATTTTTAGACGGGATATCCTGCTAATATTATAAATGTGAAAGTTTGGATGTTTGTTTGGATGTATGTATGGATATTTGCAGTTCCATCACGAATAAACTATTGGACCGATTAAGCTAAAATTTATGGATATCATTTATAAAATTACAACCTATATTTTTTGTCGGTTAGTGCAAAAGAAGTCATATGGTAAAACTAAACAAAGATTTGATAGTTCTGGTCTGGTTAATATTTGCAATGGGGTTTAATTTTCGCGAGCGAAGCTGCGGGCAACAGCGAGTCGTTCATAAATCGAAAAGTGATTATGATAAAGTGACAAGTTCATTGCCAATCCGGCACAATGCCACTTAATTACAGATCAAAAGGAAATGGGGGATAATAAACTGCAACGTGGAGAACTATTGTGTCCTAACTTGACGTAAATTAGATCGATTGAACTTGGTTTCATACCATCGCCATTGGCCACTGCGGGGTTACTGCTGCTGTATTGCAGTAACGGGGAGGACTATTGTGTCCGAACGTGACGTTATTGCCATCGATTGTGCAAGGTTGTCACACCACTACTACTGGCCACTGCGGGTTACTGCTGCTGTATTGCAGTAACGGGGAGGACTATTGTGTCCGAACGTGACGTTATCGCTATCGATTGTGCAAGGTTGTCACACCACTACTACTGGCCACTGCGGGTTACTGCTGCTGTATTGCAGTAACGGGGAGGACTATTGTGTCCGAACGTGACGTTATCGCTATCGATTGTGCAAGGTTGTCACACCACTACTACTGGCCACTGCGGGTTACTGCTGCTGTATTGCAGTAACGGGGAGGACTATTGTGTCCGAACGTGACGTTATCGCTATCGATTGTTCAAGGTTGTCACACCACTACTACTGACCACTGCGGGTTACTGCTGCTGTATTGCAGTAACGGGGAGGACTATTGTGTCCGAACGTGACGTTATTGCCATCGATTGTGCAAGGTTGGCACACCACTACTACTGGCCACTGCGGGTTACTGCTGCTGTATTGTATTAACGGGTAGGACTATTGTGTCCGAACGTGACGTTATTGCCATCGATTGTGCAAGGTTGGCACACCACTACTACTGGCCATTGCGGGTTACTGCTGCTGTATTGCAGTAACGGGGAGGACTATTGTGTCCAAACGTGACGTCATTGCCATCGATTGTGTAAGGTTGGCACACCACTACTACTGGCCACTACGGGTTACTGCTGCTGTATTGCAGTAACGTGGAGGACAATTTTGTCCTAACGTCACGTTAATTATGTCGATTGTGAAAGATTGGCACACCACTATTTCTGGCCACTGCGGGTTACTGCTGCTGTATTGCAGTAACGTGGAGGACAATGTTGTCCTAACGTCACGTTAATTATGTCGATTTTGAAATTTAGGCACACCACTATTTCTGGCCACTGTGGGTTACTGCTGCTGTTTGCAGTAACGTGGAGGACAATGTTGTCTTAACGTCACGTTAATTATGTCGATTGTGAAAGATTGGCACACCACTATTTCTGGCCACTGCGGGTTACTGCTGCTGTATTGCAGTAACGTGGAGGACAATGTTGTCCTAACGTCACGTCAATTATATCGATTGTGCTCGGTTTCACACCATCCACCACTGGCCACTGCGGGCTGCATTAACGTGGAGGAGTATTATTGTGTCCTAATGTGATGTCGTTGCCATCGATTGTGCAAGGGTGTCACACCACTACTACTGGCCACTGCGGGTTACTGCTGCTGTATTGCATTAACGTAGAGGACTATTGTGTCCCAACGTGACGTCATTGTCATCGATTGTGTAAGGTTGGCACATCACTGCTACTGGCCACTGCGGGTTACTGCTGCTGTATTGCATTAACGTAGAGGACTATTGTGTCCGAACGTGACGTCATTGTCATCGATTGTGTAAGGTTGGCACATCACTACTACTGGCCACTACGGGTTACTGCTGCTGTATTGCATTAACGTAGAGGACTATTGTGTCCGAACCTGACGTCATTGTCATCGATTGTATAAGGTTGGCACATCACGGGTTACTACTGGCCACTACGGGTTACTGCTGCTGTATTGCACCAGTAAAGGGAATACTGTTTTGTCCTAACGTGACGTCAATTATATCTTTTGCAAGGTTGTCACACCACCACCACTTCTGGTCACAGGCAGCGAGGTATAAACCAAGGAGAGCTCGCCAAATGGACAGAAAACGGTCCGTGCATTGTCAGGCTAGAACCAAAGTTTAGGACACGGCAAAACTGAATAATCCTGAGCGGTGAGCGCGTTGTCGTTTACACGCTCCTTAATAACAATAAAACTAAAATGAAACTTATATGCTCCATTTCTGCACGACCAATTGACCATAGACTTCCGCATCCGACAGTATGAATATATTTTAGTTTAAAATTGTGTGTAATTTTTAATAATGAAAATATTAGAGAATTGTAACTGCATGACATGAAAAAGTCAGTAAGCGAGAACTTTTTTTATTTTTGAGTTAGAAACAAACTTTCAGCGAGAAAAATGTAGCTAATTAGATGTCTTAAATTTGTATTCAAAACAATTTTCGATAAAACGTATAGTTTGTTCAATAATCCAATGTAAATAACCGCTACGTTCAGTTCTACGCGCGCCGCCGCGGACCACGGCTCCACGCTGTTCTACCACATCCAGCATAGTTAAATGCTCCTCATTTTACTTAGATCTTCACCTAGAAAATATTACTTATGTATATTTTTCTCCATAATGTGTTTAGATTATTGTTATTTAACATAGCTTTCAAATTTGATTGAAAATTCAGTTATCGAGATGTAATTAGGCTCATGAGGAATCTTATAATTTATATGCAAAGTAAATTAGGCAGTAAATAATTAGATACTTATTTTTTTATAAATAATAAAACATTATATGATAAGATAAACATATCTGATTAGTGATTATATTTTACTCGTGAAGCAAAATCTTGTTTTAATCAATAATGAAATAAAATACTTTAGTAAGAAAACTTAACGTTGCCTTTTTATATGAACAAAACCTACTTCCTTTTAAATTCTGTTACTTAAACATTCCCCCCTCCAAATACGAAGTACGTAAATACGTAAATGAATTGTTATAGCTAAAAATGTAATTAAAATAATGAATAAACACATGTTTTTATATCAAAACTCAAAACTAATCCTCTATATCAGCAATATAACCAATCCTATAAAAATCTTTTGGCGTTAAAAGTAGAGGAACTTATCAAGAAACTTGAATACGAAGGATACTTAGTTTTTAATAAACCTTTCTATCGAAAATAAAATAAAATAATATAGAATCAATGTTTTTATGTCAAAACTCAAAACTAAGCCTCTCCAAAAGCCTTACAATAGTTGTTATATAGTTTGGGTTTCATGTCAAAAATTGAGGAATGTATCGAGTAAAGCAAATATGTTAGCCATTGAGTCATAAATTATTATTTTTTCGATGAAAATCAAGGTTAAGTACGTGACGATCGGGATTTTTATACTAATATTGAAAACTACACGTGTTTTTAAGACATAATTAGAGGTTAAATACATTTGAATTTAGTACCAAAAGATAAAAGAATTGATTCAGTAATACGACTCCAAAAACTATTTTGCAAAAAAATTCCTCGCGCCGTAAACCTCATTTAACTAAGCACGCGTCGCCAGTAACCCATAAGACGCTGTACAGAGCGCTGCGACGAGTCCTACACTTTGAGATGTGACCTTGAGCCCGGCCGGACCGAATTTTGGTCTATCCCGACTATGGGCGCGAGCTCTCCATGGTCGCAGGAGGTTGCAACTGTTGCATTGCAGAAACTTGGAGGACGGTTATGCCATAAAATGACTTTATTATCATCGATTGTGCAACGTTGTCACACCTCTACTACTGGCCACTTTTGTTTGGCTATCTAGGTTTTCATTTACTTTTCCACGTCTAAGAGATCCTTCCATTTTACATGTACATGCGAATGGCATTTGGAGCTGCTAGGGAATGCATACATACTGGTTTATCCACATTCTTGCGGGGAGGTACACGCCCCGATAGGTTTTGGGTTGGAAGCAAATACCTTCACTCTGAGAATGAGTAATTCTGTACTATTTTTTTACAGTAATAAGAATATAGTAGATGTGTACATATTACGATTAAAATATTTCCTGGATCCATGTAAGTGTACCTTAATGGTTAAAATACCCATGATTTTATTTTTGCAAAAAATGTCCGTAACTTGTCACTGATTTGAAGGAATTTAAAATTAAATATTCTTAAAATATAAACTATTCGTAGTTGTTATCAAGTACCACTATTAAGTTTTTTTTATTTTTTTATTCGTTTAACTTATGATTACTTGCTAAAATGAATTTAAATTGTAGTAGTAATATTTCAAAAATTAAGTGTGCTTGTATTTAAATGAATAATGCCTCGTTTTGAGGTTTAAAATGTCATAAAGAAACCACGCATCGCCCTCTTAAACACCGTGACATCCGGCACATTTGTTTTACAACGATAATCATTTTTCAATCAACTAATTTTTCCCCATTCAAGTTTTCTCTACGACTTTTATCGCTTCCATTGACGATCGTCTCTCATTAACACCCCCACTCCCGAGTCGCGTACTCTCGCCAATTTGCAGCAATCACAAACTCCCGTCTAAATCTGTCATATCGGGCGGAGGGGGGTTGTATTTTAGAATTGTGATATTTCGGGGGAGCGCTGATGGTTTCTATAGTTAACTTTGCGCGGGTATATATAAATTGGTAGGAAAATAGCGTGCAGCCTGAAATAAACCCCTTGAATCGCTATTGGGCACAGATCCTCTAGTCGTTGTTAAGAGCGGTTGTGTGGTGTGTCGGTCCACCTGAGATCTCAGTGATAGTGGTAGTGATAGTGATAGTGATACTAGTGATACTAGGTGTCATTATCGAGGTGCGCGTGTGGGTGCGCGCGCGTGACGCCGAGCGTCGGAGTGACGCAGGGGGTGCCTTGTTGCCTTGTGTATCTTGTAATCAGCTGTTGCTGTTATTTGACAATAACGAGACTTTTTTGTAACACCTCTTTTTTCCTGGAATAAACTATATTTCTGGGCCTCCTAAATCACTTATTTTTTACCTTCAGTTTTTTTTATAAGACATTTCTCAAAAAGTAATAGCATGAACAAAGAGTGAATCCTCTTTTTTGTAAAATAAAAACAATAATAATCTCTTTATTGCCATTAACAATTTTTAAATCAAGCGTCATAAAAGTGCTACATGACTACTTGAGCATTCAGTAAAAAATTAGTAAAATGAAGTAGATCAGTGGGTATTAAAATTGGAACTAATCCAAGATTATCTCTATACAGTATCACCTTAAACCGCATCACAGGAACTCTTTGAGAAACTGTAGAGCTGACACCCATGAGTGGTCTTGTCGAGAAACACTGACAGCAAATGTTACTATTTTTTGGTAAATACTTCTCCTGAATTTAGAAACTTTGATTTAAGGGTTGAATTTATGATGAATTTTTAATCGGTGGGCGTGCGCACCCACATTTCCTTTCCTCTATTATCCTAGTTGAATTAGGTGAGCGAGAGGAGTTCATAGGCCCAATTAAAGTACATGAAAGTAATTACCATTTAATTCGTATAAATAAAACATACATACTGACATCACAAACCACAAAAGTAAGGTACAAAACTCTGCCTGGCAATAAGGGATAAAAGGAGAAAGTCTGATTATACGAGGTGTGTTCAAACTTTATTACAGGACGTCCAGTACTATATAGCCTAGTCTGGAAAAATCAGTAATTTCAATAAAAACTTCTAAAAGGCAGGATGTTGTATTTCAAATCGTGGGTCAATTGATAAACGGTGGATTCAAGATTCAACTAATCTGAGGTAAAATTAATGCAACCAAAGCAATTTATTTTAAAACAAACTAAAAAGTATACTTGATACAACTTAAATTTTCGATTGAAAAATACCTGGATATTTTTATGTAAAGAATTTAGAAACCTGGAAAAATAACGAAAGAGTTTAGTAGACCCTGTATATAATTGATAGTCAATGTGAAATCAGAAAAACCCAAAGGACATAACCCAAAACCCAAGGACACGAAGTACTATAAGAGCACTCATTAAGTGGAAATCAAACTCTGAAATTGTTACTAATACGATTATTAATATACTGTAATACATAATTTGTTTCTATATGTGTACACTAAGCATAAATCAATATTTTTACCTACACCGCAGGTAATACGTAAAAATATCTAAAATTAAAAAAAGAAGTTTTATTCTGTGCAGAGACTTAACTAACATCACTTTTGCCGAATTCAGTATTTATACAAATCTGTTTGGTGTAAGTTTAATAGTTGATCCAGATCTAGTTCATGGTTTAAAACGAGTTCGCACGAAGCACGCTGACGTGAGGGAAGTGAATTTCCACATAACAAATTTTTAAAACTCAAAATCAGTGTAAAAACAAACAGTTATTCCAACTTTTATTGAAATCTGAAAACATTGATTTTTTGGCTGTTCTGATGCTCCTGGTTTCATTTACCTGCAATGCTGGGAATACAATTTTGCGCATTATAAGGTTAGGAGAGGGTCCAGTCAGGCTTGAAAGTAGGCGCGAGGTTGATGGGGATGATTAAAGTAAGCCAACAAATGAATAACAGACTTTTCTAATGTAAAACCCCCATAATAAGACAACGTACTGCGTTTATTCGACACACATTTTCCTTAATAACTCTGTAAATATCGATGCTAGAATGACGAGAGAGGGCTTCAAACTTTCGCCTCACTAATATACATCTTATTAAATACATTAATTTTACATCCGGGGCTTTCCTGGCCCTTTTTGGGCCCAAAAACTCGAAATTTGAAAGATTAATCCCCAAAAAGGGGTTTCGAGTTTTCCGATTGTTTTGCCCAACGAACTAGTCCAACTGATTATAGAAAGGAACGTACGTCCCTATCAAATTTGAAGTAGATCGGACAAAAAATGCTTCCGCAGAGTGCATACACAATTTTGAACGACCCCCCAAAACGTGTTCAGGGGGTCACGTTAGGAACTTCTATGGTGGTCCCGGGCTTAAGTTTCACCATGCTAATAGTTCACTTATACCATAGGAAATTCACTAATAAACACGGGAATCCAGTCACTTGTTGTTTCTCCCGTAAAGCCAATGTTAACTTTAAATTCCTCGACCGATAAAAATCCGAAATCTTTTATGTATGGCTAGTTTTATAAAGAAAAACATCTAGCTTATCCAGTGAGCAGAACTGTGATACCACGGATAGTAAATCAAAGCAAAATGAGCAAATATTGAACATTTTGGAATTTGAATAAACGATTATTGTTTTTGATACGAACATTCTGCTCACTGAAATCGCTAGGCGTTTTGTTGCTCTTTAAAATCGAGACATAAATCAACGATATCGGATAATCCGTTGAGGAGGAACGGGACTTGAAAGTTAACATTGGCCTTATGGGAGAAGCAGGCAGAAACGCGAAACGTTACGTGACTCTCCAGTCACCCCCCCCCCCGCTCTTAAAATAAAGTCATGGTAGTAATTAAAGGGAGGTGTTTTATTAAATCATCAGTAGAAACTGGTGAGCGTAATATATTTATTTTTTAGAATTAAAATTAGGTTAGACGTATACACATGATCATATACATATGATAGACACCCTAAAATTATCAGTGCTATGGGATTATATTGTTAGTACTGTATTGTTTGAACATTCAAACTGCAATAAATTTAATTTAAAACAAGGTTTACATACCTTTTCCGTCCAAACAGTTCAAAAATGTATGCTGCCACCTACTATGACGACATGTTTTGGAATCTAGAATTCCATCTTCCAGTCATACAACAACTTCCGTAATTCATACAGATTTTCGTCAAAATTTAGACCGTAATAATTTTGACGAAAATCTGTATGAATTACGGAAGTTGTATGACCGGAAAATGGAATTCTAGATTCCGAAACATGTCGTCATAGTAGGTGGCAGCATACATTGTTGAACTGTTTGGACGGAAAAGGTATGTAAACCTGGGTTTAAATTCTAAACAACAGTTTAGGGGGCATTTTCAAAATGAATAAATAAATTTAAAATAAAACATTATTAAAACAAAATAAAAATATTCCTAATAATAAACCGTGCACACCGAATTAATGGTTATATTATTTGTCTTACATATTAGCGAATTTCTCCTATAGGGAAGAAGCTATTACCGTAGGTCTCATGGTAAGACTTAAGCCCGAGACCATGATAACTTTTTGTTTTGAGGTCCCCAGATGCCAAAACCACTATTCGTTCAAATTCATATAGATGTATGTGTGTGTATATATACATATATGTATGTATGTATATATATATATATATATATATATATATATATGTATGTGTGTGTGTGTGTGTCCGTTAACACGATAACTTGAGTAAAAAACGTCCGATTTTGTTGAAATTTGGCTCAAACGTGTAAAATGACATTCATGACTTTAAGTTCGAAAACCAAAAAAATCGGACCATGGGAAGGGGGGTTTATGGGGGTTATAAATTTTCCAAAAATCAGTTTTTTGCATTTTTCACCCAACAATTTCAAAAAAAAACTTAATTTTGGTTTTGACCATGTTATAGAGCTTAAAAAAACGAATAATATAGTATTTTGAATTATTAACCTAGGTTTAGTGGTTGCGGAGAAAATCCAAAAAACCTACTCATAAAATCTCCCATGTTAATCTTAAATGTTAATCTTAAAAATGTTGTTGGCTTTTCCTCAGTTTATTTTAATATAAACTTCACATTTGCTTTTACCAATTTGTTCATTTCCACAAAACAATCATTTTGGTGTTTAAATTTTGATTCTACGCCCAACCGTTGCAGAGATATTCAAAGTGCTAAACACAGTACGTTGTCCAATGTTATCCTTATGGAGAATAAATAAAATTTGATATCTCGATTATTTATGAATGAATGTTGATGAAATTTGGTATGTGGCTTCATGTAGTACTGGTATATTGATATTTGCACAAAAAATTGATTTTTTGTTGATTATTCCTGTAGCAGCAAACCTGCGTACTCAGCCCCCATGTTATTCTTATGGAGAATAAGTAAAATGTAATGACTCCCTTAATTATGAACATAAATTAATAAAGCTTGGTATATAGTTTCACTTGGTTGAGTTATATTGATAATTAAATAAAACCCATTTTTTTGTTCCTTGTTGCAGCAAACCTGCTTTCTCAGCCCCCATTTTATTCTTATGGAGAATAACTAGAATGTTATAAAGCGCTTATTTATGATTGAATATTGATGGAACTTGGTATGTGGCTTCTCCTAGTTAAATTCTATTTAAATTTGCATAAAAAACAATTGTTTGTGTTCCTTGTTTCAGCAAACCTACGTACTCATTACCAATGTTATTCTTATGGAGAATAATTAAAATTGCTTATATGTGAATATATTTTTATGAAACTTTGTATGCGGCTTTATGTGGTATTAATACATATATTATGCATTGGAAATTCGCTGAGTACGCAGGTTTGCTATGACGGGGGTATTTTCATCCAGAATTTTGTTTTCTTGTAATGGAATCTAGAACTATTTTGTAAATATTTAGATTGTTAAATCGAAAACGAAATACAAATGTAAATTATTGATTTGCATTGTTTTGTTTGTGTAAATATCTATGCAATTAGTTTTTATTATTGGGTTTTAACGTAGTTCATCAATAAATATTGATACACAGTTTGCAGCATTGTTTTCAAACCATAAGAAAATTATTTACAACATTAAATTTAAATTTCTCAATATGAAAAAAATCAGAAGAAAAACGTAAACGTGTATTTATTAGTTTTAGACATATTGGACGCTCTCTTCTATCATCAGTGTCCGTGTTTCCCAACGTCAAGGAACAGAACGTAAAGGTCATATTTAAAATAATGAGTGGTTTAAGAACATAAAGGAACGTAACGTCACGTCTCAGTTATTTAAATGTAAAATAAGAAACCTCCAGTTTCAAATCGTGAAGGTATTATTATAAACAAATTTTAAAACGGAAGTGTTTCACAAAGTCAAGGTACAGATTGACAAGTACAGCCAACCTCTATATCTTTGTTTGCCTCCAAAAGTGGACTGAAAGCGAGCGAGTTACTGACCTGGTTGTTGTAAAGCTTTACGTTTTGAAACTAGGTGTTTTGAAAATAATGTATTTATACAACCTTTATACGTATTGTACCTTGACTTTTTGAAATAGCTAAATTAAAAACATCATAAATAAGAACCTTGAGGTTTTGAAACCTTGACGATTTGAAACAGCCAAACTACTAAGTTCAAGTAAAACCTTGACCTTGACGCTCTGTACCCGGAGGTTATAAAACGTTCCCTGTCATCACACTCTTCCACATAAATATAATTAAATTTCAAATCGACAAAATGTTCACAGAAAAAAACTAGATTCAAAGTTACTTCAATTTTTAATTTTTTTCAATTTTTTTGCTCTTTATTTGATTCTGTATTTCGTTACGATCTCGGGTAATTCGTTGAAGCGGTACTGGAGTTATGGGGGTCCTGCTAAACCTGTTGTAACTGAGACCCCTGCAAATTTAAAGAAAGTTTTACCAATTTGTAATCAGTATTAGACCTCGCAATTTCAGTCACACTGGGAAAACTAAATATATTTGTTTAATAATCTCCTGACCAAATAAAATTGTCTTACACAATATATAAACCGTATAGCGCTGTCTAGCAGGCTGTAATATTTTCTTGAGGTTAAAAAGTGGTCTTTATAAAATAAAAATGATCTAATAAAATTGTCTTTGATTTATTTAAATAAACAAAATAATAATACTTGAATAAAACTTGAAAAAATATAAAAGTTGGTTTTGCTTGTCTATCTTAAAAGTTTCAAAATAAAAGTGACTTCTTCGATTTTTTATTTTACTACTGTACTTTAATAGTACATAAATATCTTCTTTCAGTACTTAATCAGTCTGCTGTTAGATTATCTTCTACCCAATAATAGAAACGCTTCGAACCCTTCCAATCTGAAGAAATTCACTCTCATAGGGTAGCCTCTCGACACTCTTTCAGCACAAGATTTCACTTTAAATACCGCAGGCTCCCGACGAGCGTGAATTTATAATATTTGGACTGAAACTTCCGGAAACCGAAAACGCCAGCCGTCACGTGACCCGGCTCCTACCCTCTCTGCCCAAGCAAACAATTCATACCATTGTCTCCAACTTCTTTCCGACATCCCGGGACATGAAAATCGCGAGTCTGCCCAGACTTGCAAAACCAACTAGCACCAGCAATTCTTATTTTCCTGTTTATAATTTCACTTTATAATTTTTTTATTTACTAAAAAAAAACTTATTTATAAATAATTTATTTACGTGTTAATACAATTCAAACTATTAAATTAAATTATATCGTGTTTTTAATAGCAACTAAAACGCTATAACCGTTAGACTTTGAAGCCAGTGGGGCGAAGCCCCAGGGGTGTATTGCATATTTTAAGACATAAAAGAATCATAGCGAAAATATTAATATGCTAGACGGTTTTTGGAACGATAGCACCTTTAGTTAAGGTACCGGGGATTTCCCGTTCGAATCCATTTATTTCTAAATTATTCTTTTAAATATATGATCTTAACATAATGTCTCATTCTCCGCTCGGAAAAGCTAGGAGGCAAATAGGGTTAGACGTTTGGAAATATTACATTATAATTCATTGAGTAACTAAATTAAATAGCTCAAAAGGTAAGAAAGTACTGCTAAACAAAAGAATGCACTCCAAGGATTAACAAAGGGCATTTGAAATAGCTCATTGGGCGAGCCTTTAACAAGGGTCTCCAGTCCTCTGTTTCTACGTGCTTCTCCATTGAGGCCAATATTAACTTTCAAAGCCCGTCCATCCTCAACGGATTATCCGATAAAGTTGATTTACGGATAATTTGGAAACCAAATAAATAACGATTTTAGTGAACAGAGTTTCTATATCACAAATTGTTAGCGCATAACGAAGTTCGCGAAAATTGAATATTTTGGAACTTTATTGGATAATTAGGGTATATTATTTGTAATATCAAATTTCTGCTCGTTATGTTATCGCAAGACATTTATTAGTGAATTTCCTTTGGAAAGTGAACTATTAGCATGACCCGCACGGTGAAACTTAAGCCCGGGACCACCATAGAAGTTCCTAACGTGACCCCCTGAACACGTTTTGGGGGGGTCGTTCAAAATTATATATATATATATATATATATATATATACATATATACATATATATACACATATATATATATATATATATATGTGTTTGCACTAAAGCGGTCGCATTTTTTGTCCGATTTACTTCAAATTTGGTAGGGACATTCCTTTCTGTAATCAGTTGGACAAGTTCGTTGGGCAAAACAATTGGAAAACTCTAAACCCCTTTTTTGGGGATTAATCTTTCAAATTTTGGGTTTTTGGGCCCAAAAAGGGTCATAAAAGCCCCAGATGTAAAATTAATGCATGTAAAAAGATGGGAATTAGTGAGGCGAAAGTTTTAAGCCCTCTCTCGTCATTCAATCATACATATTTACCAAGTTATTAAAGAAAATGTGTATTCGACTAAACACAGTACGTTGTCTTATGGGGATTTTACACTAGAAAAGCCTGTTATTCCTTTGTTGGAGTACTTTTATCATCCCCAGCAACCTCACGCCTACTTTAAAGCCTGACTGGACCTTCGCCTAACCTTATAATGCGCAAAATTGTATTCCCAGCATTGCAGGTAAATAGAACCAGGAGCATCAGAACAGCCAGAAATCAATATTTTCAGATTTGAATAAAAATTGGAATAATTGTATATTTTAAACTGATTTTGAGTTGTTATAGTTTTTTATGTGGAAATTCACTTCCCTCACGTCAGCGTGCTGCGTGCGAACTCGTTTTCCCTTTAAATAGCCATAAATCCACGATAATCCAGGATAATCCGTTGAGGAGGGACAGGCTTTGAAACTTACAACTTTTTGGCCTTATGGGGTAAGCAGGTAGGAACGCAAAATGTGACTGTAAGGTAGATGTTTTGAACCCCCAAAAAGGCACATCTAGTGGGTGAAAGCTTTTGGTTTATGCAAAAAATTTGTACAAAATAATTACTTTAGGGGTTGAAAATCGCAGAAAAAAATAATTTTAAATAAGAAAGATAGTGCGGCCAAGCTGAATCAATGTCGGTTTCCCAATCTGTCATTTCAGTTGCGACAGTTGTTGTCCCCCTCCTTAGTCCACTGACTCAGCTGTTGTGCGTGGTCATGTTCGTCCTTCGGACACCCTCGCACCCCGACTGTCCTCACCCCCAGGGCAGCTTTCTCCTGCGATACCATCACTGCGACTTTCTACCTGACGAAGGGGGTTGCACTTTCCAACGGGGATGTCCGTCGCGCTGGAGGGCCCGAGGGCGCAATTAACCCCGTTTAACACCACCGAGCTCTAAAGGGCTAAAGAGCGAAAAATGATCAGCTGTCTAGGGGTTTTCTAGGAATCGGCAAATGTGAAGGTGGAAATCAGCTGGTTGTGATCAGTTGTTGGTTTGTGGAGATTCCAGACCTGTGGTGGAAGGTCGGGGAATTTGAGAATGGAAAACGTCAAAGAATCTTCCAGTCACGAAACAATTTTCGTTTCTATCTGCTCCTCTCACAAGGACGATATTAACTTTCAAAGCTCGTCTCCTCCGCGGATTATCCGGTATCGTTGATAATGACTCATTTTAAAGAGCAACAAAGTCTAGCGATTTTAGTGAGTCTTCATCACCGGAAGTTGCTAGACGCTATCTTGAAGTTTTGCTCCATAAGGCCAATGTTAACTTTGTGCCTCCAGTACTCCTCACCTGATCGTCACATACAATTCGTTTTGGTGTCAAATTAAAGGTTTCGCCGTCCTCTAGGGAAATACAATGTCGGATTTTTTAATTTGGGAACCACAGTTGCATAATAAATAGTTTAATTTTGAACTGAAATACTGTACATGTTCTCATTAATTTGTAACAAAATCCAAATTCGACTATTGTATTTCCCTAGAGGACGACGAAACCTTTAATTTGACACCAAAATTAATTGTTTGTGACAATCAGGTGAGGAGTAATGGAGGCACAAAGTTAACATTGGCCTTATGGAGCAAAACACCAAGATAGCGTCCGGCAACTTCCGGTGATGAAGACTCTTAAGTACAGTGTAGCAAATAATAATCGTTTAACAATGTTCACAAATTTTCAATAATTATTATTTTTTGTGTGAATGAACTAGTTGTACTATCCAAATTGTGCTCACTGGAATCGCTAGGTAGTCTTTTGTTCTGATTGAAACCATAAATCAACAAATTTGGATAATTCGTTGTGGAGGGTAGGCTTTGCCCCATTTGATCTTATGGAAGATGCAGGTAGAAACCGGTGCCTGGAGCGGTTGTATCCCACTTGCGGTCAGTCATATTTGCGGTCAAGGGCAAAATTGTCCAGTTTGCGGTCACCCCAAAAATGTCGTGGGCTAATCAAATTATATTTGTCCAATTTGCGGTCACATATTTGAACACCATATAGTGAGCCTCACAACAAGGGAGCCAGAGGGATGACGCATACAACAGGTATGTACACATGTAGGGGTAAGTGACTAGAAACCATGTCCCGCAGAACAAGCGGGCCAGGGGGATGGGGGGGATGACGCATACAGCAGGTATGTACACCTGAATAGGGGTGGGTGATTGTTTGTACATTTACTATATATTTATGTCATATGATTTCTGTGTTATGTATTTTTTTAACTTGACGTGATGTATTTTTTGTAGTAAACGGCCATTTATAATATTATCAGACTTTATTTGTAAGCTGAGAAAAATCTGTCTGATAATATAAAAGTGGCTTTGTAGACAACTACGAACTTGAAGATATGAGTCTCAGAATTTATACAACATTTAGAATCCTTGCTGCTCTATATATAACTAGACTTGATTTGTGATCATGGTAAAATCATTCTGTTATATATTTAGTGGCTAGGTATTCTAAGAACGGGAAGAAGAAGTACTTGACTATCTCTCAAGATGTGACCGGAAACTGGTAACCCTTCCACCTCCAGAACCTTGATCATCCCTTATAAAATTACACTTGACCGCAAATAGGACTGACCGCAAATAGGACCGACCGCAAGTAGGAGGACACCCCTGGAGCCCCCTCTTAAGGGGGGGGATCTCGTTTTTTTTTAAATTCATGTTTTGTTGATTTTATCGAAAACAGCCTCCACACTAACCAAGACGAACCCGTAAGTTGGTATTGGTTGATAGTTCGCTACCGCTCGTGTTATTTCAGCTGGTTGTATACAAAGTAGATTCGCCGAGTCGATGATACAACACGAGCGGCAGCAGCATGCATTTGTATATTCTGCGCTCTTTCTAATGTGTTTATCATCGAACTCCTGCTGATAAAAAAAATAAAGACAATTTTATGGTTTTATTGTACAATTTTGGAAGGGTTGCATTAAATATCCCGTAATTTAATTATTTAACGTTGATTTAGACCGAATGGTGACCTTGCGGATTTTGTTGTCTCTTTCTTGAAAATCAGATTCGCAAATCAATTAGCTAGTTTGTGGCAGTGTTTCCGGTTGAGGTATATTCATCCCATTTTAGGAATGTTTTAACGTTTCGTTGGACAAAAACAGGATTGTTGGATATTATGGAAGAAATTCGTTTTCACGTTCACTTAGCTGTGTTCTTTACTGAAATGCCTCATGCGTTTTGCCAATTATATAAAATGCCGTTAAATCTGTGATATTCCCAATATACATGTATTTTGGTTATCAGCCATCGAATCAGATTTTGATTAGAATCATGCCAATGAGAACAGATTGCATACTGTGGGTTTTTACAAAGTTGTAACTACCTATAGAAATACAATTAAGAGGTCAGTGGTTTTAACAACATTTGTATTTGGATGATTGTAAAAAAAACATTTTGTGAATTAGTCTTGTTTTTGTTGTTCTTTTTTTATAGTATGAAGCCACAGAAACATGACTTATATTCTTTCTAGAAACCAATTTGCATTGCAGTACAGTATTGTATAAATGTAATCTATATTATTAAAAGAATATATTGATTTTTGTTAAGTGATTTACGACCCTTACAACTATTATTTTAAATACATATTTGGTATCATTCGAAAGCTCTACCCTGTATAGATGGTGTGCCTTCCGGAGTTTGGAAAACATCCACGTTCAGGGCTTCGCCGCAAAGGCCTTAAAAGTTCCAGTGTTAATCTTATGGAGTTATATTTTATTTAGGTATTCAGCTGATCAATGTAAACTTTTCAAAACATGGCTCTACGTCTGCTAGGTTCCCGAGCATAGAACGGGGCATCAGCTAGTATTTTTGTATATATTTAAAACTAAATAATAGGGGTTAAACCATGATACTTGAATATTAACCGACTGATATTATGTAAAATAGTATATTTCGCACCAAGGGCCGAAAGTGGGGTTTTGCTGGCCCGAGATCGTGTTTTATGACCTAGACGAAGTCGAGGTCATAAATCGTTCGAGGGCTATGCAAAACCCTTTCGGCAGAGGTGTGAACGCTATTTTTCACCATACTACAATTATTAACGGGTTAAATGTGATCGGTCATAAAACACGAGCGGCCTCATGCAATCTCGGACTAAAATCAGTTAACCAATTAACAAATTATCGATAGTACAATGTTTTGAAATATATTGTTATTTGTTCCAGTGTTTAAACCAAAGAACACAAAATAGTATGCACGTATTAACCAGGTAACGTCGTGTACGCTTGAAAACAAGTTGGCAACACTGGCTAAATAGATCAGCTGACTTTCGGCCCTAGGGCCGAAAATTTTCGGCCCTTGGGCGGAAAAACTCTACTTTCGGTAATCAAATGACGTTCCGAAAACAGGTGATTACAGCGTAGTGTGGTGAAAATGTTATTTAGAAGCCTGTGGGTGAATTCGGGATATTTTATAGCAGATTGAGGGATAAAGTGGGATAAAGTGGGATAAAGTGGGAAATTTTGTCGAATTCTGTGAGTGGAATCGGTGTAATATAGTGAACGTTATTGTGTTTGCCGTCTTTGAAACGCCCTTGTTGACAAGACTGCCAGCGGCAAGAAATGCTCTTAGATGCAGGCCCACAATGGAGGCGAGCCTGAGCCTGAGATATTATCAGCGGGGCTGCATACACTTGACTGTGATAATGCCGCTTCCTGTGTAGCTGATAACCTGGTGACCCGCCACGCTACAGCACTATACCAATCTCCGGGCGGGAAATCTTCCCTCACCTACACTGAGGGATAAACTAGAACCGAAAACATCGTATTCGAATACACTAATAGTATACCTGTTGTCAATTTGAGCAATTTGTTTTGTATTATTGTACTATTATTGTATTTCATAAAAAGTATTTAAATAAACTAATTTAGATGGCCATCTAAATCTTTCAAACATTTTAGGTCCTTATAATGATTATGTGGTTACAAATTAAGTCTTTGAAATAATATATTGTTAAACATTAAAGCCATTTTACTATACCGAAATTAATTTGCAAGTGTTGGTCACAGAATGATTTTAATACACTATTTTTATTTAATTTGTCCCACAGTAACTATGCTAACCGAACTAGAATTTGTTGACCCTCCATGAGATACTTTTGGGTGACTTTACACTCTAAAATTAGTTTTGTGGTGTTATAAATCACGTTTGTAATCAACACTGTATTAAAATATTCTACTTTTGGACATTAATTCTCTAGTATTAAAACGATAATTGAATTTGAACATATTTTTTAAATTAACAGATTACATTGTGGCAGTTGTCAAAAAAGTATTCAGTAAAAATTTAATCGAATTCTTTTCATTGTATTCGTATTTTGAGTAATCCAGGTGTATTCGAATACGTATTCGATTCTGTATTCGATACACCTATCACTAAGCAAAAGTCACAATACGTAACGTCCAGATGGAAGGGTATGGTAAAGCGATACGGTGAGTTCTTTTCGTATTTTTAATAATTATTATGTTAAATTGTGGCAAATAGGCCCACATTGTGTATTTTTTTAAACCCGGTTATTATTGCAAACTTATCCTGGGGGAAATACTTATTTTCCGGTGGCGTCTACAACTCCATACCACTCCGTATACGTCATCTACTCGTTTAAGATACAAGCATGGTTTGTAACAATGACCAGCCTCCCTTCCACCCTTGTCAGTACCAAACGTCCTACGGTAACAATTAACAAGACCAGGCTTAAGACGCGTGTCCAACATAGAGGAAATATGCTACAAGTATTTTAAGGAATTATAACCAGCAGAATTGCGAGCGAGATAGACACGTAGGTAGGTGTCACCATCAGGCGTCGCCATGGTAACGGACCTCGTGTGTGTGCGTGTGTGTGTGTGTGTGTGTGTGCGTGGGACCGATGACGCAGAGTGCTGCCACCGCCACCACACAACACTACACACACACACGTGGCGGCGGTACCGGACCCTAGAGTGATCAGATTATGTAAGCAATATGCGGTGGCAAATAGTAGTTTGATGAATCCCATAACTATTGGAATACGATCAATATGCGAAATTGGTCGGAACTTTGAGATAAGGGGTTGTTGTGCGTAGAAAATCGGTTGTCGAAATGTTTACAAATAGGGAAAATCATACGAAAACCTTTTGAAAACTAATTGGGCTTATTGGGCTCCAAATCGCAACAAATTATTATTGATGATAAAAAATAACCAGTGAGGAGCTATCAGAGTAACACTGAAATGCTGTGGTGAAGTTTCAATTTTTGTTTTTCCTCGGAGCAAAGCTCGGCCCCCAGGTACTAAGGAGTAGGCTCCAGTTACGAAACTTTCACATGCCTCTGCAGGACGGCGACGGCAGAGCTAACCGTCTACGGTTTATAAGCATTTTAATCTCCCAATTTTAAACCTACGAATGGTCGTGATAAATTGTTCAGTGGCTCTCTCAAATTTGCGATTTTGCAGACTGTAAAGAAAATGCGGTAAGCCAACGGCAAAGCAAACCTATCACAATGCATACTCACTTTGTTCGGGTAAGAGAGAAGAAATTGGAAGTATGGGAAAATTTAGAAGGGCATTTTAAGTTTGAATAAATAATCAAAAAAACACTTCACAGAAAATAAAAAAAAGTAGGGATTAGTCCACGCAGATTTGTTAATGAACAAAAATCAAGAAATACGGAGTAAAATTTAGTTCCCGACGAAGAAAAATATATGACAACCCATTATTCAAATATGATCAAGTATTATGAACCTTTAAGTGTTTTGACTTTTCAGGTGTCATATAGGGCGGAAATCAGACTTCGCTCGCAAATGGCGTTCAAATTGTACATTCTTGATTACATTACATTAGTCAAATGTTGTTATAAGTTGGCAACAGTTTAAGTTTACATTATGAAACTTAAGTTGTAATGTATAAGTTTTCACTTGAATTATTTTTTAACGCGTTACTTATTTGTACAACATGGGACGGCTCAGCGATGTAGGGGGTGGGTGGTGGGAGAGTGAGTGGGCGAGAGGGTTGAAGGGGGAGTTAAAGTAGTCAGCTGTTTATAATTTACAACTGTCACGGCAGGGGACAGCTGAATGTCAAAGTCAGTGTCGTCTTCGCCACACGCTTCCCTTCTTTTTCAGGGCTGATTATAAATTAATTACGATTATTTCAGCTTCAAATTATTGGATTTAATTGTTTGTTTGGGATAACCTATTAATTTGTTTTACCTAATCGAATTTACGATGTTAATCTTTGGGAACAAATATGGAATCTTACAATTAATTAATGTTCGTTGAAAATCTAATTACGTTGATGCCACATTTTAGAATAATGTAGCACATTCAGGGTGTCCAGCTGTAACCCTCCGTGACTATAACATGCCATTTGTGGTAAAAACAAGCAAATAATGTAATATAACATCCCGATGCGATTTTTCTTTCTGTCAGTGCACAAGATGTGTTTCGTACATAAGTCATGTATCAAAAACAATTTAAATATGTTTATTCGGTAGAATGTTGATCAAAATATTTTACAGATCCCTTAACATTGTATTTCTGTGCATCATTCTTTAAAACGGTGGTAGTTAAAATGTTTAAAGAGGGGGCCCCAGCCACGTAACATTTTGAGTTTCCACCTGCTTCTCCCATAAGCCAATGATAAATTGAGTCCGGTTGTTAACAAATCAACAAATTATACGATACCGTTTATTTACGAATTATGAATGAATTACGCTGTTATTATTAAATAAATTATTTTAGAAATTCAATAACATCAAATACAGGGTGAGGCAGTGAAACGGCAAAATTTTGAAAACTCACCAAAAATACATGTTAACAAAAATATAATTTGTTTAGCAAGAATCTTGAGTACATGTTTGAAAATTAATTATTTAACTTAAACACGATCATTTTTTAATATGATGTCAGTAAGGTGGCGTCCTTGATTTTGCACACATTGTCACAGTCTGAGATGGAATCCGCCCATGGCGTTCTATTTTGTACTATTTTGCAATATATTACATGGTTAAATTTAGTTTGAGAATATTTTTTTATAGTTGGGCAAACAATAATATATGGTTGTGTATAGATTTCAACTTGGCTGCTTTTATTATCTGTTCCAGCGAAGGTTACATTAATTTAGTGATTTCCACGTTGTATTTCTCTTGTTTTTGTCATGGTATTTCTCAAGAAAGGTTTTCCAAATCACGGAGCGGACCGGTACTTGATTAATAAAAATTCTGTGTCGCAATCGTCTCCCGTCACTACCGGAGTGGTCTATGATGTAGCCTATGACCAACTGCCCGCTGCTTCTTGTGTGCACAGCTCCATATGATTCTTGAATAGGTCAGCGAAGGCCCAAATCCAGCAAATGTATGAACTCTCTTTTGGTAAAGTTACATTTTCTCCCATCGATGGATCACTATTAGAGAGACATTTCCCCAGAAGTACACGAAAATCCCCCTGGAGCCTATTCCTTTGCAGACCGTGGCGGTGTTGCGTTTTCAGAAGACTGCGACGAAGATTGTTCTGCCGCTGCCGCTCCAAACCAATCTTACAAACTTTTCACCCAAGTTGCGGAACCTGAAACCGTTGCGATTACACACAACTCAGTAACATTTGAGGCAATTGAAGGTCCCCTGGCGTCTTTAGTTTTGTCTCCGACCACTGAAAAGAGTTGACGCATGTTATAAAGGAAGCTACTTTCCAAAACATCAACAACGTGGCAGTGTGGCTTACTCCGTTATGCCCGCTGAAAAACTTGGTCAACGCCTATTTCGAGAGCGGTGTGTTCCCAAGGGTCTTGACAGATTTTCGTCACACAAATCTTCTAAAAGGGTGACCCACTTGAGGCATGCAACTACCGCTCGATCTCTCTCCTGTCAACCTTCAGCAAATCGTCAAATCGTTTGAAACAACTTTCCCTGAAACGTCTGAGTTCCTCGATCGACGCAGTCAAGGCAAGGGTCTTGATAATGAAATACTGACGGAAATCTAGCACACTGAGTGTTTCCTTTACTTATCGAAAGTGTTTAAATGTGTTGATCACAGCCTCTTGGTTTAGAAGCCGTACCAGTGCGGAGTCCGAAACAACAGTGGGTTCAATCCTACCTTGAAAACAGCTCACAAAAAGTCCAGATAGTTTAATCAGTTTAAAAAGGAATTGTCCTTAAGTATGGTGTCCCGCAGGGATCAATACTTGGGCCTGTTAATTTTTGCTTGATGTCAACAATCTGCCAGCTGCGTTAATAAATGTCTAGCAGATTTGTTCAGTACGCATCCAGATAACACTACTCTCTGTTAAAATTAAAAAATATAAGCTGAATCAGGACGCTGCTGAATCAGCTGAACTTAATCAGGACCTTAGAAAGGACATTAAACGTTGACCGAAATACAATTTTAGAGAAGCCCCTTCTTCACATTCGCATTGCATCAAAACACATTTACTTCCTTTTTACTCCTGCGCATTTCACAACCCCTGAAAACTTATAAATAGCGAGATGTTAATTAGCCGCCGTCCGTTGTCAGTAACGCTCATTACCAGCAGCTGATGGCGGTGGCGCGTGTGGCGGCGCGTGCGCGGGTGCCGGTGGCCGCGCGTGCGGAGGCGATGCGCGCCGCGACGCCCGACGTCGAGGCATCGCGCCTTAAAAGGAGTCGTCGCCGCGGCGCCGCCCGCCATGTGAGAAGCCCGCACTCGCTACAGTCTGAGGAGCGTTTGGTTGGCGCTGTGGCAGTCCAACTGTATTGGGGTTTTCAGTTGGCCAGTTTTCCTCATGTAGCTTGGGAAGCTGTATTTTCTAGAGAAATTAAGTCAGTTTCACAGTTATCATGTTAATATATACATGAACTATAACAATTTTGGTAAATACGACACGGTGTTCTACCCCACTGAGTTGCACCATTCTTTTGAATTAATTGTTTGTTTTTACCTAAATACCCACGTCGCAGCAAATCTGCATACTCAGCGAATTTCCAATGGAGATATAAATTTCTTAATACTACATAAACCCACTTACCAAGTTTCATAAAAATATATTCACAAATAAGCGATATATACAATTTTAATTATTCTCCATAAGAATAACATTGGGGCTGAGTATGCAGGTTTGCTGCAACAAGGAATACAAACAATGCCAATATCAATATAACTCAACTAGGTGAAGTCGTATACCAGTTTTTATTCCTTTAAGTTCATAATTAAGGGAGACATAGCATTTAATTATTCTCCATAAGAATAACATGGGGCTGAGTGCGCAGGTTCGCTGTTACTAGAGCCTTTGGCAGAAAAGTATTGTTTTATCAAATATCAATAGACCATAACCAGATGAAGCCGTATACCAAGTTTTGTCGTTATACGTTCATAAATAAGCGAGATATAAAATGTTTCTTTTTCTCCATAAGAATAAAATTAGACAACGTACTGTGTTTAACACTTTCAATTTCTCGGTAACCAATTAACGTAGAGGAATTATCAAAATAACAAATCGTGTGTTTTTTAAGCTGAATCCAATGGTAAAAACTAAAATTTGACTATTTAAAAAATTCAAAAAACCGATTTTTGGGGTACAAAACACCCCAAAAATACCCCTTCGGATAGAGCGATCTGGATGGTTTTCGAACTTAAAGTCATAAATGTTGCTTTACATGTGTATGCCAAATTTCATCAAAATCGGACGAATGGTGTTTTTGGGGTCTGGGGACCTCAAAACGAAAAGTTATCATGGTCCCGGGCCTAGGTCTTACCATGCCGACTACGGTAATAGCTTCTTCTCTATAGGGGAAATTCGCTAAAAAGGACGAGATAAAATGTCGGACATTCGAAACAGGCAACCCCGAATAAATCCTAATTTCGGGTGTTTACATATATTTTCCACGCGATATTTTTTACTGAACGTTAGATGCTATTAATAATGTAAATCAGCATTCGTTCAAGGGTTTCAGTCATGAATACACCTTATTTATAAACGTCTCTTCTTTTATAGCAATGTTAATATGGAACTACTAGTTCATCAGCGGAAGGTTCAAAATTGATGTTTTAGGGCTCATTTTAAGTGAGACTTATAAAGGAGGCTTGAAATTGGTAAGAATTCCAACTCCCATTTCATATTGGTAAGGTCCCCACAGGGACGAAACCCAAACCTGTTTGGGTGTTTGGGAACATCGGTCGCCCGCTTACAGGGGTTCTACGGTCAGGAAAAGTCAGGGAATGGAAATTCAGTCAGGGAAAGACAGGGAACCTAGAGATAAAGCTTATTTTGTTACGTCTCGACCCCACGTACTAAGTATATGAAAATAAATTTGTAGGTTACAGACAGTATTGATTACTATTCCACCTTAAAGCTACTTCATAAAATTAATTTTGTAATCTTTGTTATGTCTCAAAATATGTTATGAGGGACTATCACAACAAGAATAACTTCCTGTGAGGCATCATATAAATTTGGTGTTTTTATTATTCCATCTGATCCCCGATGATTGAAAAATTGAGGAGATACTTTGCTCCAGGTTGTATACAATCTGTTATAGCAGTATTTTTCAGGTGGAGTCCCGATGGTTGGCTGTTGATCTAAGTATTCCTAACATCTTGTAATCCTCAGTTATTGAGTTTTTATTGAGATAAATTTATTGAATTTTATTTTACTAACATTTATGACGTACATTGATATAGAAAGTAATGTTTTAAAAATTAAATATGATAACTGTGCACACATGCTTGTTTATAAAGCGAAAATGCTAAAACGTATTTCGGAAGTTTGGTCAGGGGAGTTTTACAGAAGGGTCAGGTCAGGGGAATAGAAAATTAAAATTCTGTAGAGACCCTGGCTTACCTCCAGACGCGATGACGTCCCCCTTTCACTGCCGCCCTTTCCTACCCCTTCTATGTTAGAGTGTAATCAGTAATATCTCGGGGAAGTACAGTAGGAAATCTCTGATTCTCGCACCAGCTTTGCAGCTTACAACCTGTTCGCTGAAATTCCTTCAGTCTAGGGACGTTCCGATACTGGCTTGAACCCGATATTTGGTATCGATACAATATCTAAACCAAAGTATCGATACCCGATACTATTGGATTCAAAGTATTGATACCTTCAGTATCGTATCGAATTGTATCGAAAATTCAAATCATTGTTTATAAATGCTGAAACAACTATTACAGACAGTAATAATTAAGAAAAATATTAATTAAAGATTATGACCATTATTTATTAATAATTAATGATTGTTAAAAAAAACTGAATAATAAATGGAAAGAATTGTTTGAAAAGAAATCACGATCCGGAACCTCCGGAATAAGGGCGGAATTGCGGAATAAACAGATGTACTTATGTATTTCTATGATAATATTCACCTTATAGTTGATTCTGTCTATCAAAAGTTACAAGAACTATTTTTTATCTGTCTGTGTATTATTATATGTGTTTATATTG
The DNA here is from genome assembly GCA_963675035.1 of Allygus modestus. NCBI lineage: Eukaryota > Metazoa > Arthropoda > Insecta > Hemiptera > Cicadellidae > Allygus > Allygus modestus. Next base: position 475,381,962 of record OY776112.1, read on the forward strand.
ACAGCACTAAAATTTATCTATGTTTTAACAAAGTAAGAAAATAACTATTTTTCCGATACCGATACTCCAACATTTCTTTCGATACCACGATAATGTCGGTTAATCGATACCGATACCGATACCCTAAGTATCGGAAAGAAAGTATCGATACCTACTAGTATCGGAAGTATCGGAGCGTCCCTACTTCAGTCTACCTGAAATCACCCGTACAGTCTAGTATCTCAGGAACAAAATGAAAAATTTCCATTAAATGTTTATGTTAGGACAAAAAATGGACTGCAAAGGTAAAGAAACATTGATTGTAATTTAAATGGAATTTATTTTAAAACCAGGCTACCAGATTACAAAGCGTGCTGTGGTGGTTGGGTTAGGTTATTAAACCCTTTAGTTTTCATCGTGTATTCCAGTTTAAAAATACTGGGCCGGTTAGGTTATACTAATATTATTAGTATATAATTTTTAATGTACATTTACTGTCACGATGTTTCGTTCTAAACCGTTTCAGTTACACCTTAAAACGTAAGTAGATGGTAATAATTCTTATTAAACATCGAACAACTTAAATATAAAAACATAATTTACAACATTATTCCTGCACTCACATTTCAAATAGATTCATTACTCTAAATTCCATCAAATGAGAATTACTTGTTTACTTCCAGACATCTTATTATTTATTAAATAATCTGGTATAAGATTTATTTGTTTTCTACCTCGCTGATGTTGGCTCGCCCGTTTCCTATTATCTCTGCTTGTCCAGCCGTAGAGTGTGTTCATCGTTCAACGATACAATCTATTCATTAGCAGCGATAGCATCACAACCGCTGATATAAGAGCGTGGTTGACATTACCTAACTAATACATTACCGCACCGACTGATCTTCACATCGGTCAATCTGGTAATGTTACCAGTTTGAATTCTTACTAGATTGAATGGATCCCCTTATACAACGAGCGTAGTGAAACAATTTAAAGCAAAAATTGCTTCATTTAAAATTAACAAGGTTATGTTAGGATCTCAATAGTCTGCCCAGCAGGTTCTTTCTTCGTTTTTTTAAACTTTTGATGAAGCTTCAAAACATGAATTTCCTTTCCGTTAGAGAAACGACTTATTGAGATTTAAATCAATACTGTACCAATTGGAGGGACGTAATATTTTTCGTAATTGCAGCGTAGCTATCCAAACTAAAATCTACCTTTAAAAGTGAAGATCGCATTTAAATTGCAGAATTCAGTATAAATGGCATTATTAACAAAAATAATATTGTAAGTCAGTCATAGTGTATTTAATCAGCCAGTCAGACCGAGCGGTTTTAACTCAAACAGAACTATAGCTAAATATCTAACTAATTGATTCTTGCGTGTAAAGAAAATAAATATTAAATATATACAGTTGTATGGTCTGCTATGCATGGTTAAAAAAACAAAAATAATAATTTGATAGAAGCAAAATGAAAAAGCTTGTCAGGTTTAACTTTTTCAGAATGGACAAATGTTGTTATGCTAAAGGAAAAATAAATGTTTTTAGCTTTTCTCTAGAATGTAAAAATATGGGGGATGCAGCTTCCCCTCTTCCCTGTATGGGGAGTTTTTCATTGCATACGTTAAAAAGCCCTTTTTTCGTTGCTCCATACACCTTCCTATGAATTTGGCCATTTTCCCCTAAATTTTGGGAATAGTTATATTTTGTTATATTTATATTTTATATTTTTCTTTCTCCTCACTTTCATATACATGAAATATACACTCTTCCCTATCAAAAGTTAAAAGTTTTCCACCTCTTGGCGAGAAACCCCTACTCGTCGATTTTAATCTGACTTCCTCCACCCTATCTTGCACCTTCACAGAGAATAATTTAATTCTGTATATGTACCCATATGGTAAACTACCTTCCTGTGCCGTCACCTCACATCGTATTTCAATACGGTCTCCCCGCCCCCCAAGTGAACTTATACTGCCCAATTAGTAAATTATTCTCTCCCCTTGCCTTCCTACGAATCAGACCTACCCCCATACATTTTGCTCTCCATTGCCCTCTATGGTCAACGGCTCTCCTCCCTGTATGTTACGCTCTCAGACGATCACCACTTCCCGAGATGAAGATGTCCGTACCCAGTAGCGGCTCCCAGCTCCAGACTCGACACTGGATGTCTCTCCCCCGGCCCTGGGCACGTGCCAGCAGCCGCAAGGGTCGCTATATTTAGCCCGGGCCTCACGTGGACCGGCCCCTCAGCCCTCACCTAGTGTATCAACACCGCTGCTTTGTTTTTACGCCGCTGCGCCTCCGACTGCGATTGCGACGACGGGACACATGGCGTCTCCCGTGTTGCCGTGGAGCTCCCATGGTCTACCGGCAGGCGAGAACAGCTTGTTCGGACAGAAGTTCCACCGTCGATAACAACCAGGGCCAGCGATAACAGCTAGAATACTAGTTACTCTCGCAGGTCCTTGTTAACAACTTCAATATTTCAAAAACGATGGCTTGAAAGCATCAATGTTTTTCGATGTTTTAACATCGATACCATTAATTTAGACATCAAAGTTGTAAATCAAACAAATCTGCACTGAATCACAAATAAATTGTTATCCTACTCCTCTGTTCAAACTTTACCCATAATGCAGGTTTATTAACTATCGATAATTTTATTTAAAATATTAATAAGAGTCACCGGAACCGTGGACGCGTGGACTGGAAAAAATCGTAAAAATAGAAAAGACCTGATGACTGCAGATCGGTGCTGTAAAAAATGTAACTAAAATGGCTTAAGAAACATTTTTAGTTTACAATTTTATTAATAGATTAAATATTTGATTTTTTTGTTCGGCGTGAAATTTTATTTTACGCTCCAACTCTGAAATATCGTATCGGCAATCGATGGTTGGAATATATCAACAGTTTACCATCGATGGTAAAAATATCGAACATAGATGTTCGGTGTCCAACACTAGAACAGCTACTATGTGTTCTCGCCGGAACTGTTACAACGCCAGAGAGAGAGAAAAATAAATAAATAAATCATAAAGAATTAAATACATCATAAATCACTTATTTATAATAGTCATTCGACCGACTATCATTGACATGTTTATTGTCATTAACAAACGTTTTAAATGTTACACAGTAACATCAGTAAAAAAACGAGACCAAAATAAAAATCAGTTCAAATCTATACAAACGTTTAACAACTAAAAGATACTTTTGACATTTTAATACTCATAAACACTGTGGTACTCATTTACAACAAAAAACCTTAATTATTTCATAAATGTGTCTATACATGGAACAATAGCTCAACTACCCCTGATATAAGAGCGTGGCTGACATTACCTTACTGCAACATTACCACTCTGACTGATCTTCACATCGGTCAGTCTGGTAATGTTAACAGCTTGAAATCTTGCTATACTGAAATCCCCCTAATAATCATCCCTTGCGACCCCCTAATATCCCCTTGAAATCGTCTTTGGCTATAATGAGAATGCGTTAAACAACTTAATACCTGAATAGAAAGTTTGATTTAAAAAGCAGTATTGTGGTGAGGAGTGGTTAGGGACCCTACCCTAAAAAACCTTAATGAGTGATCGAGTCTGGAAAAACAGTGTGTTTTTATAAGAAAAATAAGGCAGTCAAGGATATAAATACAAAACAAATCTACAAGTTGTTGTTGCTAATAAATACCAGTTCTGTCTTTGGTTGCTGGTTGTGAGTGTACGTGACCTCTAGTTTTTCCCCGTCATATTTAGGCCTACACAGAAAACGAAAACAATATTCAACGACAACAAACAACACTAATGTTAAACAGTGTTACTTAACCCTTACTATCCATAATGCATTGGCAAATATATGCAATATAGTGCCAATCAGTATTTATTTTGTACTACTTAGTTAATAATAAATGGTACTACTATTATCTTATCTAGGTTAAAAATTACAATTATTAGTTAGCTATGTCTTATTCGACATGACTGGAATGAAATAGCGTTTTCCCGTTTTCCCTCAATGTCAGCAATCTGTGACAGGTGAAGCATTTCAGTAATTTGATTACATGTCAAGATACAGTTTTATTTGTTTTAACAAAGGTTGAAATAGCTGGACACTTATTGTTCTTGAAGACTTTTATTATGTGCAATGCATCTCTACTGAAATTGTCCTTTATGAAAGACACAATATCACGTACTATAGAGGATTATATGAACAAGAATATAAAATAAATAAATAAAGGGGAAACAAGAAAATTATATAAAAAACAAAAGCAGAAATGTTTTATGGCTAAAGAATAGCACCCGTACTCTGAATCATACGCGTTTATGAATTCAGATCCTACTGAAAGATTCTTTTTCCGTATTTACAAAATTAAAGGTTCAGGGTGCAAGAATTGCGGTAAGGATTATATTAGGTCATGAAATTCGATCCTAAGTCCAATCTTAAGAGAGGTCTCCAGTCGCGTAACGTTTTGTATTTTTATCTGCTTCTCCCATAAGACCATTGCTAACTTTCTAATCCTGTCTTCAACTGTTGATTTATGGATCATTTTCTCTAGAAAAACCCTAGCAATTTCAGTGAGCGCACATTTAATATCACAAATAATAACGTTCGATAAAATTCCAAAATATTAAATATTTTCGAATTTCTTACAGATGAACTACAGTAGTGGTGAAATGATGGTTTAACATCACTTCCGGCGCTTTTTCCCCATGTTATTCTTATGGGGAGCCGTTTTTGGACCGACGCCAGCTCCCGCCTATAGAGCTCCCGCGCGTTGGCCTGTACTAATGTCCAACCCTTGCCTATATTAAATATATTGTCCCCATCCCCATCCCTCCTCTATATTTTTTAAAATTAATTTTCAAATTCTAAAAAACTATCTTTAATGTTTATAGTCCGATTTGTCTGCAATTTGGATATGTTATTGTCCTAGGCAAGTGTTTTAATAAATTTCACTTACATTTCCCAAATTCACTATAACGGTCAAATTAAAAAATATTTTTTGAAAATACTGTAGTGCCAATTGCCAACTTCTTTATTTACTGCCCGATTTGTCTGCAATTTGGATATGTTATTGTCCTAGGCAAGTGTTTTAATAAATTTCACTTACATTTCCCAAATTCACTATTACAGTCAAATTAAAAATATTTTGGAAAAATACTGCCAATTGCCAACTTCTTTATTTACTGTCCGATTTGTTTAAAATTTAGATATGTTATTGTTATAGGCAAGTGTTTTAATAAATTCCACTTACATTTCCCAAATTCACTATAACGGTCAAATTAAAAAATATTTTTGAAAAATACTGCCAATTGCCACCTTCTTTATTAACTGTCCGATTTCTTTAAAATTTGGATATGTGATTGTTCTAGGCAAGTGTTTTAATAAAATCCACCTACATTTCCCAAATTCACTATTACGGTCAAATTAAATAATATTTTTGAAAAATACTGCCAATTGCCACCTTCTTTATTAACTGTCCGATTTGTCTTCAATTTGGATATGTTATTGTCGTAGGCAAGTGTTTTAATAAATTACACTTACATTTCCCAAATTCACTATTACAGTCAAATTAAAAATTATTTTTGAAAAATACTGCCAATTGCCACCTTCTTTATTAAATGTCCGATTTGTCTTCAATTTGGATATGTTATTGTCCTAGGCAAGTGTTTTAATAAAATCCACTTACATTTCCCAAATTCACTATTACGGTCAAATTAAATAATATTTTTGAAAAATACTGCCAATTGCCACCTTCTTTATTAAATGTCTGATTTGTCTTCAATTTGGATATGTTATTGTCCTAGGCAACTGGTTTAATAAATTCCACTTACATATCCCAAATTCACTATTACAGTCAAATTAAAAATTATTTTTGAAAAATACTGCCAATTGCCAACTTCTTTATTAAATGTCCGATTTGTCTGCAATTTGGATATGTTATTGTCCTAGGCAAGTGTTTTAATAAATTTCACTTACATATCCCAAATTCACCATTACGGTCAAATTAAAAAATATTTTTGAAAAATACTGCCAATTGCCAACTTCTTTATTAAATGTCCGATTTGTCTGCAATTTGGATATGTTATTGTCCTAGGCAAGTGTTTTAATAAATTTCACTTACATATCCCAAATTCACCATTACGGTCAAATTAAAAAATATTTTTGAAAAATACTGCCAATTGCCAACTTCTTTATTAAATGTCCGATTTATCTGCAATTTGGATATGTTATTGTCCTAGGCAAGTGTTTTAATAAATTACACTTACATTTCCCAAATTCACTATTACAGTCAAATTAAAAATTATTTTTGAAAAATACTGCCAATTGCCAACTTCTTTATTAAATGTCCGATTTGTTTAAAATTTAGATATGTTATTGTTGTAGGCTAGTGTATATGCACCATCCACATTTCCCAAATTCACTATTACGGTCAAATTAAAAAATATTTTTGAAAAATACTGCCAATTGTCAACTTCTTTATTTACTGTCCGATTTGTTTAAAATTTGGATATGTTATTGTCCTAGGCAAGTGTATATGCACCATCCACATTTTACAAATATTGCGGTTAAATTTTAAAAAATTTGGAAAAATACTGCCAATTGGCAACTTCTTTAATTTATGGTCTGATTTGTTTAAAATTTATGTCATTATTCTAGGCTAGTGTATATGTACCATCCACATTTTACAAATATTGCGGTTAAATTTAAAAAATATTTTGAAAAATATACTAACAATTTCAAACTTCTTTATTTACTGTCTGATTTATTTTCGGATATGTTAAAGCTCTTATATAGGTAACAAGACCACACTACCACACGTTCCACTACCCCCTATAATACAGTATTTTGCTGTAATCCCAAAACTGACTTTGCTGTTTATTGTCCGATTTGCCTACACTTTGGATGTTGTCCTAAGCATTTATTGTCTGATTTATTTTTGGATATGTTATAGCCCCCAACTATTATATCTAAAATTACAATATTATTTCCACCTATAATACTGTTGTTTGTTTTGCCGCAACCTAAAAACTAACATTGGTATTTGTGTTTTTACAAAACTATATTTTGCGGTTGGATTAAAAAAATAAATACAAGCTTATTATATACATCCAGCTGAAAAGTAATATATATCCACAACTATGGTCAGAACAAATTTTGGATATGTTTTAAGCCAGCAAAAAAATAAATGTTTAAAACCCAAAACAACTACACACAAAACACTAACCTTTCTTTGTGCTTGTTTGGAGTAGTCTTTATTTTATCCAACTTAATTTTAATTTTGTAGTTAAAATCAAACTTCCCACATTCTAGCTCCCTTTCCAGCCAGTGATTGGAGACATAAAGGTTACGAATATTTTCAAACAATATATCTTTTTCTACCCCTATGTTGGACTTGTTTAATAGCGCTTATTAATAATTCCGCACCATATTCCAAATCCTCCAGTCTACTACATTCATTAAATTTAACATTGCCTTTAATATCTTGCATCTCTATGTCTTCTTGTCCATCATCCCACTCATTGTTACGGAAACTTAGGTTTTCTATTTTTGGAATTGCCATAAAATGTTGCGGTTCCGTTAGTGTTAAAGCTTGCAAGTGGCTCGTTGGTAGGTAGATAAATAATGTCCAAATCACCACTGTATGGCAACACGCCTTGCCTATTCTTATTTATCTCTATAAATACAGTTTTACAGACACCTTTAACATAGTATACACCCGTCCATCCTTTTCTGCCAACACTCCCACAAACTTGTTGTTTACTACAAACGCATACACATAATGCTCTAGATCCTCGTCGCAGGAAGTAATCTTTTAATTTATCCTCTCTTTCCCTTCTTTCTTTAGCCAACTGTGCTTTGTATTCCTCCGCAACAGTATTTTCCACATATTCCAATGTCTTCTAATTCCAATTTCCTCTTTTTGGAACAACTCTCTGCTTGGAAAGTGGCTCTATTTCTTTAATAGTGTATGGGTACAGTTTATTGGTCCGGCTTCTTAAAACGTAGGGAGTAAGGTTAGGACTTTCCACTAAGCCCAATTCTTCTAAATTGATGGAGAAAGGTGTATTTGATGTGCCCCCAGATTTGATGTAACACTTATGCTTTACACTTATGGCATCCTCCTCTATTACCTCTACATAGTTGGTAAACAGTTAAAGCTAAATGCAGATAGAGCATACTTTATTAACTTTTCCCTTTGTGTACTATCTTTTGGCAGTTGTACTCCAGTTATCTTCCCCCAATATGCATCGTTAAACACTAAACAACAACTGTTTTGTAATTGATTGGCATCTTATGCAGAGGTACAGCATAGAATGGAGCATTTTGAAAGTACCGTTTGTTGTCTTCTATTAGACTTAAACAATCTCTTAAAGGTTCAAACCCTTTACCAAAACCTCTACAATAGATTGTTGCCTCTAACCTTGCCATTCTCTCTAGCTAGTTTAGACGAGAACGTTTCTTTTAGGTTTACAAAGTTTATTATATGGTTTCCTATACTTTTAATTACTCCAGGGCTTGTAATCTGGCATATAAATTTATTATATATTTTTACCCTGCTATTTACATTAAACCATGTTAAACAGTCTTTACTAACATTATCTACAATAACATTATGGGGGTCCATTCGCCCCCCTGGTAGCAAAAGTTTTCTGTAAGATATTGGCACATTTCCTCTTTATTAAATATTCCAACCAAATCTAGTGTTATATCGAAATCCATAAGATAGTACATTTCTTTTTCCAGATCTTGCAGTATCTTTGGAAGATCTTCCAACAAATCCTTAATTTTAACATTTGCAAGCTCTATTTTATAGGGAATTGCTATAGGATCATCATACTTTTGTTTAATTTGGTCAATATCTTTCTTTATTATTTGTAACACACCCTCGCTTTGGGAGAATGGTAGTTTGGCCACAACACCATGTCGAGCTAAAGAGAACTTTTTAAATATTCCTCGTAAGTAGCTATTAAACGAGCCACATATTTCCTTCTTAACTTTAAATTTATTCCGAACATCCCCATCACAATCCGCAACATTGGTTATCTTAACTAACATCCGTTATAGATGTTAAGTTATTTAATTTTGGTTCACCCTCGCAATAGTTTATATTACCTATGTTTGTAAGAAGGTTATTATTACGTAGATTTTCTAATAAAAACCACATACCCAATCTTTCGTTAGTAGGTTTAATACAATTCCCCAATAAATGGCTAACAGAGTACATTTCTTTTATACAAAAGTAGCGGAAACACGTCAACAGGACAGATTACACTATAGGCATATAGAGACCCACATGCAAATATGGAATACCCACAAATTCGACTAAATAAGTTTATAGTCTCAATATAATTAACATATTAACATTAGTACCCAAATTGTCGAAATTCTATAATTCTATTCTTAGTCCTTGTATTAGGTTTTGTACTATTAAACCCAACACCCCGCGCAGTAGAGTAATATATGTATTTAATACAGATACGCACATTCTACAAGACCCATACATCTGTTGTATAAGCAGCAGAATAGACGTCTCATTGTGTTGATGTAAAATAAAACATAAATTGTGCTGGATACAACCGGCCAGATATTAGACAGGAAATGTGTTGGAAGTGTATTGCCAAATAGTAAGACAAACACCACATAGTGCAGCATGTAATCAATCCATTACTATTTAGACAAAGGTCAGTATTGGTACAACATCCGATATATTAGCCAAACCCACAATCAAACTTGGAAAACAAACAGTAAAAGATAAATATTATAGTAACAGAAATAGTAAGAGTATAAGGACATAGTAATATTTAAAGTTTATAAAACAACACAAATGCAGAGACACAATAAATAACACACTCCAACACATTTGGACACACCCACAGATACTGGTTTACATCCATTTAACACAACTTTACACGTTCTGTCAACCGACACAAAAAATAGTTTGTAAATTGTGTAAGAAATATATGTAATATAAACAAATTTAACACAATCATAACATTGTGGACAATGTTATGATTGTGTTAAATTTGTTTATATTACATATATTTCTTACACAATTTACAAACTATTTTTTGTGTCGGTTGACAGAACGTGTAAAGTTGTGTTAAATGGATGTAAACCAGTATCTGTGGGTGTGTCCAAATGTGTTGGAGTGTGTTATTTATTGTGTCTCTGCATTTGTGTTGTTTTATAAACTTTAAATATTACTATGTCCTTATACTCTTACTATTTCTGTTACTATAATATTTATCTTTTACTGTTTGTTTTCCAAGTTTGATTGTGGGTTTGGCTAATATATCGGATGTTGTACCAATACTGACCTTTGTCTAAATAGTAATGGATTGATTACATGCTGCACTATGTGGTGTTTGTCTTACTATTTGGCAATACACTTCCAACACATTTCCTGTCTAATATCTGGCCGGTTGTATCCAGCACAATTTATGTTTTATTTTACATCAACACAATGAGACGTCTATTCTGCTGCTTATACAACAGATGTATGGGTCTTGTAGAATGTGCGTATCTGTATTAAATACATATATTACTCTACTGCGCGGGGTGTTGGGTTTAATAGTACAAAACCTAATACAAGGACTAAGAATAGAATTATAGAATTTCGACAATTTGGGTACTAATGTTAATATGTTAATTATATTGAGACTATAAACTTATTTAGTCGAATTTGTGGGTATTCCATATTTGCATGTGGGTCTCTATATGCCTATAGTGTAATCTGTCCTGTTGACGTGTTTCCGCTACTTTTGTATAAAAGAAATGTACTCTGTTAGCCATTTATTGGGGAATTGTATTAAACCTACTAACGAAAGATTGGGTATGTGGTTTTTATTAGAAAATCTACGTAATAATAACCTTCTTACAAACATAGGTAATATAAACTATTGCGAGGGTGAACCAAAATTAAATAACTTAACATCTATAACGGATGTTAGTTAAGATAACCAATGTTGCGGATTGTGATGGGGATGTTCGGAATAAATTTAAAGTTAAGAAGGAAATATGTGGCTCGTTTAATAGCTACTTACGAGGAATATTTAAAAAGTTCTCTTTAGCTCGACATGGTGTTGTGGCCAAACTACCATTCTCCCAAAGCGAGGGTGTGTTACAAATAATAAAGAAAGATATTGACCAAATTAAACAAAAGTATGATGATCCTATAGCAATTCCCTATAAAATAGAGCTTGCAAATGTTAAAATTAAGGATTTGTTGGAAGATCTTCCAAAGATACTGCAAGATCTGGAAAAAGAAATGTACTATCTTATGGATTTCGATATAACACTAGATTTGGTTGGAATATTTAATAAAGAGGAAATGTGCCAATATCTTACAGAAAACTTTTGCTACCAGGGGGGCGAATGGACCCCCATAATGTTATTGTAGATAATGTTAGTAAAGACTGTTTAACATGGTTTAATGTAAATAGCAGGGTAAAAATATATAATAAATTTATATGCCAGATTACAAGCCCTGGAGTAATTAAAAGTATAGGAAACCATATAATAAACTTTGTAAACCTAAAAGAAACGTTCTCGTCTAAACTAGCTAGAGAGAATGGCAAGGTTAGAGGCAACAATCTATTGTAGAGGTTTTGGTAAAGGGTTTGAACCTTTAAGAGATTGTTTAAGTCTAATAGAAGACAACAAACGGTACTTTCAAAATGCTCCATTCTATGCTGTACCTCTGCATAAGATGCCAATCAATTACAAAACAGTTGTTGTTTAGTGTTTAACGATGCATATTGGGGGAAGATAACTGGAGTACAACTGCCAAAAGATAGTACACAAAGGGAAAAGTTAATAAAGTATGCTCTATCTGCATTTAGCTTTAACTGTTTACCAACTATGTAGAGGTAATAGAGGAGGATGCCATAAGTGTAAAGCATAAGTGTTACATCAAATCTGGGGGCACATCAAATACACCTTTCTCCATCAATTTAGAAGAATTGGGCTTAGTGGAAAGTCCTAACCTTACTCCCTACGTTTTAAGAAGCCGGACCAATAAACTGTACCCATACACTATTAAAGAAATAGAGCCACTTTCCAAGCAGAGAGTTGTTCCAAAAAGAGGAAATTGGAATTAGAAGACATTGGAATATGTGGAAAATACTGTTGCGGAGGAATACAAAGCACAGTTGGCTAAAGAAAGAAGGGAAAGAGAGGATAAATTAAAAGATTACTTCCTGCGACGAGGATCTAGAGCATTATGTGTATGCGTTTGTAGTAAACAACAAGTTTGTGGGAGTGTTGGCAGAAAAGGATGGACGGGTGTATACTATGTTAAAGGTGTCTGTAAAACTGTATTTATAGAGATAAATAAGAATAGGCAAGGCGTGTTGCCATACAGTGGTGATTTGGACATTATTTATCTACCTACCAACGAGCCACTTGCAAGCTTTAACACTAACGGAACCGCAACATTTTATGGCAATTCCAAAAATAGAAAACCTAAGTTTCCGTAACAATGAGTGGGATGATGGACAAGAAGACATAGAGATGCAAGATATTAAAGGCAATGTTAAATTTAATGAATGTAGTAGACTGGAGGATTTGGAATATGGTGCGGAATTATTAATAAGCGCTATTAAACAAGTCCAACATAGGGGTAGAAAAAGATATATTGTTTGAAAATATTCGTAACCTTTATGTCTCCAATCACTGGCTGGAAAGGGAGCTAGAATGTGGGAAGTTTGATTTTAACTACAAAATTAAAATTAAGTTGGATAAAATAAAGACTACTCCAAACAAGCACAAAGAAAGGTTAGTGTTTTGTGTGTAGTTGTTTTGGGTTTTAAACATTTATTTTTTTGCTGGCTTAAAACATATCCAAAATTTGTTCTGACCATAGTTGTGGATATATATTACTTATCAGCTGGATGTATATAATAAGCTTGTATTTATTTTTTTAATCCAACCGCAAAATATAGTTTTGTAAAAACACAAATACCAATGTTAGTTTTTAGGTTGCGGCAAAACAAACAACAGTATTATAGGTGGAAATAATATTGTAATTTTAGATATAATAGTTGGGGGCTATAACATATCCAAAAATAAATCAGACAATAAATGCTTAGGACAACATCCAAAGTGTAGGCAAATCGGACAATAAACAGCAAAGTCAGTTTTGGGATTACAGCAAAATACTGTATTATAGGGGGTAGTGGAACGTGTGGTAGTGTGGTCTTGTTACCTATATAAGAGCTTTAACATATCCGAAAATAAATCAGACAGTAAATAAAGAAGTTTGAAATTGTTAGTATATTTTTCAAAATATTTTTTAAATTTAACCGCAATATTTGTAAAATGTGGATGGTACATATACACTAGCCTAGAATAATGACATAAATTTTAAACAAATCAGACCATAAATTAAAGAAGTTGCCAATTGGCAGTATTTTTCCAAATTTTTTAAAATTTAACCGCAATATTTGTAAAATGTGGATGGTGCATATACACTTGCCTAGGACAATAACATATCCAAATTTTAAACAAATCGGACAGTAAATAAAGAAGTTGACAATTGGCAGTATTTTTCAAAAATATTTTTTAATTTGACCGTAATAGTGAATTTGGGAAATGTGGATGGTGCATATACACTAGCCTACAACAATAACATATCTAAATTTTAAACAAATCGGACATTTAATAAAGAAGTTGGCAATTGGCAGTATTTTTCAAAAATAATTTTTAATTTGACTGTAATAGTGAATTTGGGAAATGTAAGTGTAATTTATTAAAACACTTGCCTAGGACAATAACATATCCAAATTGCAGATAAATCGGACATTTAATAAAGAAGTTGGCAATTGGCAGTATTTTTCAAAAATATTTTTTAATTTGACCGTAATGGTGAATTTGGGATATGTAAGTGAAATTTATTAAAACACTTGCCTAGGACAATAACATATCCAAATTGCAGACAAATCGGACATTTAATAAAGAAGTTGGCAATTGGCAGTATTTTTCAAAAATATTTTTTAATTTGACCGTAATGGTGAATTTGGGATATGTAAGTGAAATTTATTAAAACACTTGCCTAGGACAATAACATATCCAAATTGCAGACAAATCGGACATTTAATAAAGAAGTTGGCAATTGGCAGTATTTTTCAAAAATAATTTTTAATTTGACTGTAATAGTGAATTTGGGATATGTAAGTGGAATTTATTAAACCAGTTGCCTAGGACAATAACATATCCAAATTGAAGACAAATCAGACATTTAATAAAGAAGGTGGCAATTGGCAGTATTTTTCAAAAATATTATTTAATTTGACCGTAATAGTGAATTTGGGAAATGTAAGTGGATTTTATTAAAACACTTGCCTAGGACAATAACATATCCAAATTGAAGACAAATCGGACATTTAATAAAGAAGGTGGCAATTGGCAGTATTTTTCAAAAATAATTTTTAATTTGACTGTAATAGTGAATTTGGGAAATGTAAGTGTAATTTATTAAAACACTTGCCTACGACAATAACATATCCAAATTGAAGACAAATCGGACAGTTAATAAAGAAGGTGGCAATTGGCAGTATTTTTCAAAAATATTATTTAATTTGACCGTAATAGTGAATTTGGGAAATGTAGGTGGATTTTATTAAAACACTTGCCTAGAACAATCACATATCCAAATTTTAAAGAAATCGGACAGTTAATAAAGAAGGTGGCAATTGGCAGTATTTTTCAAAAATATTTTTTAATTTGACCGTTATAGTGAATTTGGGAAATGTAAGTGGAATTTATTAAAACACTTGCCTATAACAATAACATATCTAAATTTTAAACAAATCGGACAGTAAATAAAGAAGTTGGCAATTGGCAGTATTTTTCCAAAATATTTTTAATTTGACTGTAATAGTGAATTTGGGAAATGTAAGTGAAATTTATTAAAACACTTGCCTAGGACAATAACATATCCAAATTGCAGACAAATCGGGCAGTAAATAAAGAAGTTGGCAATTGGCACTACAGTATTTTCAAAAAATATTTTTTAATTTGACCGTTATAGTGAATTTGGGAAATGTAAGTGAAATTTATTAAAACACTTGCCTAGGACAATAACATATCCAAATTGCAGACAAATCGGACTATAAACATTAAAGATAGTTTTTTAGAATTTGAAAATTAATTTTAAAAAATATAGAGGAGGGATGGGGATGGGGACAATATATTTAATATAGGCAAGGGTTGGACATTAGTACAGGCCAACGCGCGGGAGCTCTATAGGCGGGAGCTGGCGTCGGTCCAAAAACGGCTCCCCATAAGAATAACATGGGGAAAAAGCGCCGGAAGTGATGTTAAACCATCATTTCACCACTACTTTTGTGATATCACTAGGTATGTGGGGGCCGGTCCTTTACGTCTTCCTGCTTCTCCAATGACGCAAACATTAACTTTAAAATCCCGTCTTCAGTGGGTTTTACGAAACTGTTGATTTATGGCTTAGTTTATAGAGCAAAATAATATCTAGCGATTTTAGTGTGCAGAATTCTAAACCACTTAACCGATTAAGAATTCGCCAATATTGAATAGTTTGGTATTTTATTCAACCATTATCTGTCATATCAAAATTATACTTACTGAAATCGCTAGGTATTCAAATCTCATAAATATTTCAAATGTTATAAATCAACGTATCGGTTTATCCGTTAAGGAAGAATGGGATTTTAAGTTATGGGAGAAGCAGGTATAAATCCGAAATGTTACGTGGCTGGAGCCCCCTCGTGAGGTCGGTAAAAGCCTCGACCAATCTCCCCAACCAAACTATCAACCCTGGATCTCTCTTGCTCCCATAGAGCAGATACATAAATGTTGTTGACGAAGAGAAGAGTGTAGAAGAGTCGTGGAAGAAGCCAGTTGGTCGTGAGCCAACAACGTATAACAACAGTCGAGTCTCCGACAACGAGGGCGCTTGATGCTGTGACTGCCAGAAACCTGCGGAATCAACTAATATCAACTGATTTATCTGTTAGCCCAACACCTGCCAAATATTTCAAACTGCCTAATGAACTTATCCTACCGATTGATTTTGATACGGTAAACTTCATAAAACTAAACCCTTAAAATAAAACAGATTGCCACGAGTGCAATATCGGATCAGGATCAGATTTTAATTTTCAACATCACAGGCTCCAAAAAAACTAGTAAAACACCTTCGAACATGGGGTACAACTGTTTTTAATCAGTTGCCAGAAAATATGAAAACCTTTGGTAACTTTAAGAAATTCATAAAATCACTAAAATGATATCTTCTTAGCAAGCCATACATCTTCTAAATAGTGTAAGGGAATTCTTCCAGGATCATAATCGTCAATTTAGGCTCACATAATAAAAACAAAACTCACAATGCACTACCACTACACTAGAACTAAAACCTCCACATCTGACGAATCTCCAGGCTTCACGACTGCGATTAAGAGAACCTACGTAAGATGTAATAAAAAATGGTTCATTCAGACCATAGACAATTCAGGGGCATCACTATTACTTAAACATTGTAGCTGGTGAATCCTGTTGAAAATGAAAATGGAAATACATTTTTTAAATTAAAATGAAATTAATTTATTTGTGTCAAGCACATGCAATAGGACATGTCATTTAAATTACAAGCAAAAGTCTAAAACAAATCACAGCGAAACTATGCAAGTTACTAAAAGCAAGTAATACTTCTAAAAATAAACGGTATCAGGAAACTGACACATACTTTCTCCCTTTTAGCCAAACTTTAATGACAAAAATATTTGTTATTTACTAAATATAGAATATGAAGTATAGAAAAATGTACAGAAAATTGTCTGAAATAGTTGTTTTCAGAAATATCCACCCAAATCCCTTTTTGGGAGGCACTATAGAGTCCGTTGCTACACACAGTGGTATTGAGAGGGGAAATGCCCCCATGCCCCCCCAGGGTTAAATAGCAACACATTTCGAACATCATCTGTTGGTCAATGCTAACTTGACCTGCATATCAAATTTTAATGAAATTGATCAGTAAATAAGAGAAAAATAGTTATATTTGTATTCCCCATAAGAATAACATTGGACAACGTACTGTGTTTACCGCTAAATGAAAATTTCAATTTTCTCCGCAACTAGCAATCGTAGAATAGTAATTTAAAATACTAATTTATTTAGTTTTTTGAGCTCCTTTTAATGGTGAATAGTAATCTTTTTTAACATTTATGATTTTTTATACAAAATCCAAAAAATTGAATTTTGGATGTTTTAAGTCCTTTAATTTCTGAACCCGAATTTTTCAAGAAATGCGGGTGGTGTCATTTTGTTGCAAACGTAAAGTTCTACAAACCACGAAAGTTTAATCAAAATCGTTAGAGCCGTTTTTGAGAAATTTGGATTTTTCATGTTTTTTGGCGGTTTTTGGGGGATAATTACCCTTAAAAATCAAAAATCCAAAAAAATGAAAAAAAAACGCCTGGAGATATCGTGGATTAGTACCTACATACCAAATTTCATAAAAATCGGCCCATAGGTTAGGGCTCTAGCTCTGTAAACATCCACACAGACACACACACACACACACACACACACACACACACACAGACAGACATCACGTAAAAACCACTTTTTTGGGTTCAGGGAGCACCAAAACGAATATTTCCACTAACAACTCAAATTCGAAAATTTTTACGAAAACAATACTTTCTCCATATACTATGTATAGGGGGAGAAAGTAATAAGCTACCTACATCATCCCATCCTTGGGAATGCTAAATATTGCTAATCATTGATGGAGTATAGAGAAATGTCAATAGGACAGTCCAAAGACTGTTTTGGAATGTTGGGTGTCTGGACTGAACTGACAATGTGGTTTAGTAGTTTTGAGCTAAGTTGACTAGAGTTACGATGAGTAACATAATGAATACTAAACAAGTCTTTATATCTAGTCTTTGTATCTTTCATCATGTTGCAATAATCTTATGTTCATGAGTGTGTGCGTTCTAACAAAAATTGTTGTCTTTTTCAGGTAAGTGGCTTACTCAATGTCTTTCACGTAAGTAATTAATTAGTTGTATTGAAATTTTAAATTGTGTTTCCTCAGTTGTATATCTTAAGAAATGGTATTACATGGGCGGGATTAATGTATATTTAATTAGCAAGTTTCAGTATTTAGTTTAGAAATCTGAAAGTAATTATGGTGCAAAGACTAAACATTGGCGTGCTTGTTTGGTGACGTCATTTGGAGGGTATATCAGCTGGCAGATAGCTGATTTCAAACTACTGTATCCCCCAGGTTATAAAAACAAGCTTTGGGAGTATATTTCAAATAAAACACTTGTTCACAATCACGATCAAAACAGATTACGCCAGTTTCGAGGGGATGCGCAGAACGTACTAAATTTGGTCTACGTCGGAGAGCATCCATTTAACATTCGTTGTTGGTTATGGTGAGTTAATGTTATTCAATAAGTTGTTGCGGGCATACGCCATCACTGAATGAGAAAAACAAGTCTCACGACGTTTCGGGATCTGAAATCTGATCCCGTCTTCAGGTGAGAAAAATACGTAGAACTTTACAAAATTATACAAAACATTTGTGTCACAATCGAGGCAAAACTGTAAAAAAACAAAAAAGCTAATACAAAGAACTGTAAAAGCAGTCTCAAAATATAAAAAAATTGTGTTTAGTATGATTTTCTTTTTTTCATTTTTACTTATTTTACAGTTCTCTGTTTTAGCTGTTTTGTATTTTTTCAGCGTTGCCTGTATTTTGTCATTAATTTTTTCATTTTGTGTAATTTTGTCCTGCTCTAGATATTTTCTCACCTGAAGACGGGATCAGATTCCAGATCCCGAAACGTCGCGAAACTTGTTTTTCTCATTCGGTGAAGGCAAGTCTCCTGAATAACTTCCTAAACAGCAGCACATTTCATGCCTATTATTTACATAGTGGGAAATATTTTAATCTTTCGGATGGGACAAATTTGACTTTCTTACGTTTTTTATGTACAGTTGTTAAATATATGTTTATACCTTTCTCCAGTTGTTGTATTTGCATGTTGTAATTTGGATCGAAAAGAACCAAATAATCATAACACATAGTTCAAGAGTTATACTGTATCGTATTTTTCCTCAATACAATAGGTAAAATATCCCCTAGTAATTTAGGTAGCCCAGTCACAAACTGTATTTAATAAAGCGCTTGCGAGTTTCACTATCAATATAATAAGCAGTATGTAAACTTAAGCTGCAGTTAATTTCCCATTATCGCAGCTTTAATCTTACGCACAAGCCAGCGTTGGCTCTTGGCATATCACGCAAGTTTAAATATTTTAACCGCATAAATATAAGCTTATCTCATTCATGACCATGCATTTAAAGTGAAATCCAAAAGCATGCACTACTAATTGTGCATGCATACACGCTATTTCGGTGGATCCTTTTGTGAATAATATTCCAAAGGAAGTGCGTGTAAAGTTTTAAGTTCGCTCATGTCAGTCATTCAATTTATTCTATAGTACCTGGGGGGCCGAGCTTTGCTCGGGGGAAGGCCAGTCAGTTTGTTTAGATGACTCGGAGTAATATTTCACCACTTCCCCCTACTGATAATCAGATTTGTATTATTCATTTGCCTCTTTTCTACACTTTTAAGGTCCTTCCAGTTGTTATTTATAGCTCAATGCCCCTTTTATTTATTTTACTACTCTATATATGTCATCTTAACTCAAATAGTTTAATCCCTGCTCTCAGGAAACCACATGTTAATAATCATATACAACATGAGTATTACTTTGACAGTTCCCTGGTTGATTATGAACAGCTGTTACAATTCTTTTGTTTTGATTTGAAACTCCATAAGCCCAATGTTAATTTTTTTAACTTTTCATTTTTACTTTCTCCCCCTTATACGTAGTATATGGAGAAAGTATTGTTTTCGTCAGAATTTTCGAATTTGAGTTGTTAGTGGAAATATTCGTTTTGGTGCTCCCTGAACCCAAAAAAGTGGTTTTTACGTGATGTCTGTCTGTGTGTGTGTGTGTGTGTGTGTGTGTGTGTGTGTGTGTGTGTGTGTGTGTGTCCGTGTGTGTGTCCGTGTGTGTGTGTGTGTGTGTGTGTGTCTGTGTGGATGTGTACAGAGCTAGAGCCCTAACCTATGGACCGATTTTGATGAAATTTGGTATGTAGGTACTAATCCACGATATCTCCAGGCATTTTTTTTCATTTTTTTGGATTTTTGATTTTTAAGGGTAATTATCCCCCAAAAACCGCCAAAAAACATGAAAAATCCAAATTTCTCAAAAACGGCTCTAACGATTTTGATTAAACTTTCGTGGTTTGTAGAACTTTAGGTTTGCAACAAAATGACACCACCCGCATTTCTTGAAAAATTCGGGTTCAGAAATTACAGGACTTAAAACATCCAAAATTCAATTTTTTGGATTTTTTATAAAAAATCATAAATGTTAAAAAAGATTATTATTCACCATTAAAAAGAGCTCAAAAAACTAAATAAATTAGAATTTTGAATTACTAATCTACAATTGCTGGTTTCGGAGAAAATTGAAATTTTCATTTAGCGGAAAACGCAGTACGTTGTCCAATGTTATTCTTATGGGGAATACAAAAATTACTATTTCTATCTTATTTACTGATCAATTTCATTCAAACTTGATATGCTTGTAAATTTAGCATTGACCAACAGAGTTAATTCGAAATATGTTGCCCCTTAATAACCCTGGGGGGGAATAGGGGGCATTTCCCCTTTTAAAACCACGAGTGTAGCAATGGATTCTGTAGTGCCTCCAAAGCAGGGATTTGGGTGGATGTTTTTTAAAACAACTTGTTTACAAGATTTTCTGTACAATCGACCATGTTTTTTATTCTATATTTAGTAAATAAAAAGTAATTTATTCATTAAAGTTGGGCTAAAAGGGAGAAAGTATGTGTCAGTTTCCTGATACCGTTTATTGTTTTTTTACATTATTTGATTTTTCCTAGGTATGAGGCCTGTCTAGAACTTATTTTTATCCCAGAAATTAGTTATTTCGAACATTTTAAGGAAATCGTTCGAGCGGTTTTTGAGATCCGTGTCGCAAGCAAGCAAGCAAACCTTACTCATATTAGAGTATAGGATATTTTCTTTCAATTGGTTGGAATGTTATGAATGTAGTAATATTGTTAATGTAGTGGCTTATTGTTAAGTTTGTTATACGTAAAGGGCACTGGTTATGCATCTACACCTGAACATAAAATGTAGAATACGTTTTTTTTATTCCGCTCCTCTTAGGTAATTCTTTCTGTATGGGTTTTTACTAAATAAATAAACTGTATCTTCAGAACCGAGAAAGATAATCATTTTAAATTTAGCACACCTTATCCCAGTTTTAAATGCTATTTTATTTTTGACATTTTAAGTGACAGTTTTAAGACCAATAAATAAACTTCACCGTTTCAAAATAGCGGAGATTTCTTTCAGAGATAACTAATTTAAAACCCGGTAATTAAAACAAGTACTTTAAATCCAAAAATTGTATGTGTTTGTTTAAAAAATAATAGTGTAAGGAGTTGGAATAATGGATTACAAATAGCTGAGAAATCGTAATTTTATTTTTTACATTTTACGTCTTTTTCAAATACTTTGTTAGGTCTTTTTGCTACTTTTAGCGAATTTCCCCTATAGGGAAGAAGCTATTACCGTAGGTCTCATAGTAAGACTTAAGCCCGAGACCATCAAGACCATATTATGTGTCCGTGAATGCGATAACTTGAGTAAAAAACGTCCGATTTCGATGAAATTTGGCTCAAATGTGTAAAATGACATTCATGACTTTAAGTTCGAAAACCAGAAAAATCGGACCATGGGAAGGGGGGGTTATGGGGGTTTTAAATTTTTCAAAAATCAGTTTTTTGCATTTTTCACCCTAAAATTTTTGAACAACTTAATTTTGGTTTTGACCATGTTATAGAGCTTAAAAAAACAAGTAATATAGTATTTTGAATTATTAACCTAGGTTAAGTGGTTGCGGAGAAAATCCAAAAAACCTACTCATAAAATCTCCCATGTTAATCTTATGGGAAAAAGGTTTTTGGCTTTTCCTCAGTTTATTTTAATGTAAACTTCACATTTGCTTTTACCAATCTATTCAGTCCCACAAAACGATCATTTTGGTGTTTAAATTGTGATTCTACGCCCAACAGTTGCTGAGATATTCAAAGTGCTAAACACAGTACGTTGTCCAGTGTTATCCTTATGGAGAAAAATAAAATTTGAAATCTCGATTATTTATGAATGTATGTTGATAAAACTTGGTATGTGGCTTCACTTAGTACTGGTATATTGATATTTGCACAACAAATTGATTTTTTGTTGATTATTCCCGTAGCAGCAAACCTGCATACACAGCCCCCATGTTATTCTTATGGAGAATAAGTAAAATGTAATGACTCCCTTAATTATGAACATAAATTAATAAAACTTGGTATGTAGCTTCACTTGGTTGAGTTATATTGATAATTGTATAAAAACCCATTTTTTTTGTTCCTTGTTGCAGCAAACCTGCTTACTCAGTCCCCATGTTATTCTTATGGAGAAGAACTAAAATGTTATATGGCGCTTATTTATGATTGAATATTGATGAAACTTGGTATGTTGCTTCGCCTAGTTAAATTATATTTATATTTGCATAAAAAACCAATTGTTTATGTTCCTTGTCTCAGCAATCCTACGTACTCATTACCAATGTTATTCGTATGGATAATAATTAAAATCGCTTATATGTGAAAATTTTTTTATGAAACTTGGTATGCTGCTTTATGTGGTATTAAGACAAATATTATGCATTGGAAATTCGCTGAGTACGCAGGTTTGCTGCGACGGGGGTATTTATACTAACAAACATACTTTTCTGTATAAACATGATATCCTTCCGACTTGTATGGTATGCTTTGTGTGGTAAGTTTGAAATCATTTTTTTGCTCTATAAAATGAGCCGTAAATCAACAATTTTGCATAATCGGTTGAGAAGGGACAGGGTTTGAAAGTTGATGGGGTAGAAGTAGGCGTGAAGCCCCCTCTCAAGCTAAACGAGTTCGCACGCTGCACGCTGACGTGAGGGAAGTGAATTTCCACATAACAACTTTTAAAACTCCAAATCAGTGTAATAACATACATTTATTCCAATTTTTATTGAAATCTGAAAACAGTGATTTTTTGGCTGTCCTGATGCTCCTGGTTTCATTTACCTGCAAAGCTGGGAATACAATTTTGTGCATTATAATATCAGGAGAAGGTCCAGACAGGCTTGAAAGTAGGCGTGAGGTTGCTGGGGATGATAAAAGTACTTTAACAAAGGAATAACAGGCTTTTCTAGTGTAAAATCTCCATGAGACAACGTACTGTGTTTAGTCGATACACATTTTCTTTAATAACTCAGTAAATATGTATGCTAGAATGACGAGAGAGGGCTTAAACCTTTTGCCTTATTAATTCCCATCTTTTTAAATGCATTAATTTTACTTATGGGGCATTTCTGACCCTTTTGGGGCCCAAAAACTAAAAATTTGAAAGATTAATCCCCAAAAAAGGGGTTTAGAGTTTGCCGATTGTTTTGCCCAACGAACTTGTCCAACTGATTACAGAAAGGAATGTCCCTACCAAATTTGAAGTAAATCGGACAAAAAATGTGACCGCTAGAGTGCAAACACTATATATATATATATATATATATATACACTATATATATATTCACTCTATATATATATATAATATATATGTCTATATATATATATATATATATAATTTTGAACGCCCCCCCAAAAGGTGTTCAGGGGGTCACGTTAGGAACTTCTATGGTGGTCCCGGGCTTAAGTTTCACCGTGCGGGTCATGCTAATAGTTCACTTTCCAAAGGAAATTCACTAACAATACCAGGAGCCTCTGAGAAAGTCTGGCAACGGCGACCAATATATGCTGATCGAGACAATCCGCTCCTCACTGTCTTTTTCACGTTGACCATCCCCTAGTTGACAACACCCCCTCACCGCGTTGTTTCTCACCGCGTGAACTCGCCCCTAACTAGGGAATCCAACTTCGGGATCCCGCCCAATTTCACGGTTTCTTCCATCCCGGGATTCAAACGCCGAATTCCGGGATTTTCGGGATTGCTAAATTGTCTCAAGTTAGCAATACAGCTGAGGTTTCTAACTGATGTAACAACAATAAATCACTATAAAACCACTTTAATAAAGTTATAAATCAAAACTTCTTGATATGATATTTTTTTTTCTTTCTTTATTAACCTTAGGTTTATATTTTAATCCAATTTCTTACAGTTTACAAAAAGCCTGGAAAATATGCGATTAAGTGTACTCTTATTACAATTTACAATTTATTAAAATAACAACATTGGGATTTTTTAAACGTAATATTTACTCGATTAATTTCAGATCTTTTACTAATTGTTACATGATTTTAATATGAAAGTATTGTGATTATTGAAAGGACAGTTTTTTTTCTAGTTTGGTTTTATCAAGTAGGATTTATTCATAACTTGTCTTAGTAATAAGTTAATAATTTCATTCATATGCAGCTGCAGCTACATTACAAAAATCCTTATACTTCTACTTTTTAGGTAGAAATGTTTGTTCATGGATACTTTTTGAAAGAGTTTTTCTGTCAATTTAAAGACATATCATAGTGTTAAAAACCCAGTATTGAGTTGCTTTATTAGTTTATTGCATACCCGAAGCCTACCCAATGTGAGACCAAACGTAATAGTACTAATAGTGTAGTACAGATTTTTTATCTTTCACCGTTGATCATTTTTTGTGCTATTTAAATAATTGTTTTGTATTTTTTATAAACAAAATAGTATTCATTTACTATAATTATCGTCAACATATACAAAAGTACACTTAATCGCATATTTTTCCAGGCTTTTAGCGAATTTCCCCTATAGGGATGAAGCTATTACCGTAGGTCTCATGGTAAGACTTAAGCCCAAGACCATGATAACTTTTCATTTTGAGGTCCCCAGATGCCAAAAACACCATTCGTTCAAATTTTTATATATGTGTGTCAGTAAGCACGATAACTCTCTTAAAAAAGGTCCGATCTTAATGAAATTTGGTACAAACGTGTAAAGTACCATTTATTTGAACGAGTTCGAAAACCAGACGAATCACACCATCCAAAGGGGGTTTTGGGGGGGGGGTTTGTACCCCAAAATGGGTTTTTGGGGTTTCCACATGTAACTTTTATTAAAATCAAATTTTAATTTTCACCATTGAATTCAGCATAAAAAAACAAACAATTTGGTATCTTGATCATTGCTCTACGTCAATTGGTTCCTGAGATATTGAAAGTGCTAAACCCAGTACGTTGTCTAATGTTATTCTTATGGAGAAAAAGAAAAATTGTATATCTTGCTTATTTATGAACATAAACTGACGAAATTTGGTATATGGTTTCATCTGGTTGGGGTTTATTGTTGTTTGCACAAAAAAAACGATTTTTCGCCTATGGTTCGCGTAGCTGCAAATCTAGGTACTCGGTCCCCATGTTATTCTTATGGAAAATAATTAAAATGTTATATATCGCTTATTTATGAATGTATATGGATGAAACTTGGTATGTTGACTTCACTTAGCTGAGTTCTATTGATATTTGCATAAAACCCATTATTTTGTGTTCCTTGTTGCAGCAAACCTGCGTACTCATCCCCAATGTTATTCTTATGGAGAATAATTAATATTTTAAACATCGAATGTTTGTGAATATATTTCCTATTAATCTTGTTAAGTGGCTTAATGTGTTATGTTATAATTCATTGGCAATTCGCTGAGTTTGCAGGTTTGCTGCGACGGGGGTATTTGTAAATTACGGCCAATCCCGGGATTGAAAATATCGTCCGGTGTTGGATTCCCTACCCCTAACCCAACAGCCCCCGGGGACAGTGCCGTAGCCAGAGGTGGAAACGCCCAGACGTGACGTGTTGGCCCGCTAATGCGCCATTGTTGTTTAGAGGGCCGAGTGGAAGGATTCGAGAGGGTGAAAGATTTGTGTTTGCCAGGTGAGGGTTCTGGGGGTTGCGGGCGTTGAACCCTCCGAGGCCGTCGCCGTCGCCTCCGCCAAATGTGACGTCTGGTCTGGGCTTAGGGCTCTGCCCCTCCGTCGTCGCCTGTATTGTTGATTATCATCGGCAGCTGCCCTCGGGCACAAGCCACGGATCAGTGGGGGAGGGGAGTTTTGCACGTGTAGGGAATGACCCTCTTGTCTGTGCACACCTTGGGCGGGGTCGGGCGGGTTTAATTTTTAAAAGGCAAAGGGAGAAAGGATATTGGAATTGATCAAAGTTGGAACACATTCTATGGCTGTACCTGCATCATGAGGTCATTGGCTGATGGGATTTAAAATGTGTGTAATGTTAAAAGCCCTTTTGGAGCGTTACGTGATGATTTGAATGATCAGATACATCTTCCGAATAAAATTATAAATACCCCCGTTGCAGCAAACCTGCATACTCAGCGAATTTCAAATGCATATATATATACACCATATACAGCCACTTACCTAGTGTCATAGATACATATTCAAAAATGAGCCGTATATTAAATTTTAATTTTTCCACATAAGAATAACATGGGGATTGAGTACTCATGTTTGCTGCAACAAGGAACAGACGAAAATAGTTTTAATGCAAATATCAACAGACCACAACCAGGTGAAGCCACATACCAAGTTTCATCCGTATCCATTTATAAATAAGCGATTTATACAATTTTAATTATCCTCCATAAGAATAACATTGGGGCTGAGTACGCAGGTTTGCTGCAACAAGGAACACAAATTATGGCTTTTTATACAAATATTAATGTAAATCAACTAAGTGAAGCTACATACCAAGTTATATTAATTTGTGTTTATAATTAAGTGAAGCATAACATTTTTCTTATCCTCCATAAGTACAACATGGGCGCTGAGAACGCAGGTTTGCTGCTACGGGAACCATCGGCAAAATATTGATTTTTTTACAATTACCAACAGACCACAACGAAATGAAGCCTTATACCAAGTTTCGTCCGGATAGTTTATAAATAAGCGATTTATAAAATTGTTCTTATTCTCCATACGAATAACATTGGACAACGTACTGTGTTTAGTACTTTCAATATCTCGGTAACCAATTATCGTAGAGAAATGATCAAAACACCAAACTTTTCATTTTTTTAAGCCAAATCCAATGGTGCAAACCAAAATTGGATTTATTAAAATATTATATGTAAACAACCAAAAAAATATTTTTAGGGTACAAAACTCCTCTAAAATATCACACACTTCGGATATAGCGATCAGTCTGGTTTTCGAACTTAAAGTCATAAATGTTGCTTTACACGTTTGTACCAAATTTAATCAAAATCGGACCATTTTTACGAAAGTTATCGTGCCTACGGACACACACACACACACACACACACACACACACACACACACACACACACAACACACATATATATAAATATGGAATGTTGTTTTTGGCATCTGGGGACCTCAAAACAAAATGTTTTCATGGTCCCGGGCCTAGATCTTACCATGCCGATTGCTTGACTACGGTAATAGCTTCTTCCCTATAGGGTAAATTCGCTAAAAGTATGCTATTGAATAATTTACAATCATCAATACTGTAAACGTAATTCACAATAATTTGTATCAGTCGAAGAATATTTCCATTTGGACTGATTATTTGCTTTTAATCCATATTTTGAAGATATAGGCACGAAATCGTGGGCCTAAAAATATTCATTTTTAAAATATGAGGCATTGTAAAGGTACTAAAACCAGTTCAGATTAAGTACAGGCCCATAAAGTTTTTGCACAGTTTTGATAAATAAATTATATCATAAATCAGTTACAGTATCTTCACGTAGTCCTGGGAATCTTCTACAGCTTACAGTTGTCATTACCCTCTCGCTGGGCAAAACACAACAAGTCACAAACCGGCATTAATGACCGCCAATTAGTAGCTGTCATTGGTGGGTGTGCTCGGTGGTCGCGGCGCCCCGGGCGTGTTCAGAGGATGTTTCCACCGCCACCCCTGACTCAGCTGTTTGTCCCGTACATCCCCCGCCGCCAGCCCCGGTGTCATTGGACCTGCCCAGCGCCCTTCATTCATAACTGTGTACGTTTCACAGACCCGACCACATTCATAATATCTCCCAGTTTCGTTAGTTGGATCCCTCTGGTGATGTGAAGTCGTTAAATATTTTTCTTCACCATTCACGAAACATTTCGCGTTTATACTTGCTTTCCCCATAAGGTCATGTTAACTTTCAAAGCGCGAGCCTCCTCAACGGATTTTCTTATGTTGTTAATGTATAACTCATTTAAAAGAGCTTTCGAACAACTACGCAAGTGCCCGCAAATCGAAAACTCATTTGCCTTCTTCTTTACAATATATTTAAGACCAATACTTTGCGTTACGCTGCAGTCTTTTCAAATGTATGATTAATTCGACCAGGTGGGAATTGAAAATAAGAAGAACCAAAAAGAACATTGAATAAAATAGAAAGCAACAAATTTATACCCGTCAGCTAATGGGCTTCATTGTGTGGCTTGGCGGGACGTGTGGCTTCGCTAAATAGCGGCGCACGTATTCTTTTAGGCAGACGGTTGGGTAAGGTTTGTCACTTTATTTTCTTTTTGAGTTTCGAAATAATTGTTAGTCGCATTCATCGATTTTTAGTTACTGTATTCCCGATTGCCAAGACCCAAGCCGGGAAGCATACGCAACGCCTTCCGCGACAAAGACCGGAACTCAAAACGTCTGACATGTTTTACGCCCTGTATCTGCCAAGTGAACGTAGACGGGGTGTATAGCTTGACTCATCTGCCAACTGAACGTGGACCAGGTGTAGAGCTTGACTCACGTCCACGGCGACTCACTTTTGGCCAAGTATCCCCAGTGTTCCCAGAGGTACGATAATTATCGTAAAAGTACGATAATTTCATGTTCCGGTACGATATACGATAGTAAGTCACTATCGTACCCTAAAAGTACGAATATTTTAATAAAAAGTATTTACCTTCTAAAATGGTACCTTCTAAAAATATGAACATTTTTTTCAAAATCGATAGTAAACTATAGTTTATAATATTTTCCCATTTGCTCTGTAATGTTGAGAATACATTAGAATAAACGTACCAAACCAGTTGTTGCTCTATTCATAGTTAAGCAAGACACAAGCAGTGAGTTTTATGTATAACTTGAGAGACTACAGCTGGTTGGATTTTCGTGCCATTATCGGCAGCATGTTCCCACTCTACAGTACCAACAGTACAACACGAACATGGCACCTTGTACATGATGTTCGTTGTGCAATGTTGGTACTAAAGAGGGGAAATATTGCTTTCTAGTGATTCTAGCTGATTTTCTACGTCACGCTTGTTTGTCAGAAACTGCAAGGCAGTAGTCTCTCCAGATGATATAGAGTTCACTGGATACAAGTTGAAGGACGCGAAGTTGCAGTGTACAGAGCCTGTAATAAATTATCAGTAGGTCTGGTAAAACCCTTGGCGAGCAGAAGCAAGGTCCGTCTTGGTGAGTCCACATGGTCTACATATGAGACTTGTGATTACACGTGTTCGCGTTTGAGTTAATGTGGGTGCAATTTTTTCTTGTATTCAAATACAGTAAATAAACTGGCAATTTTAATTAAACTAATTACACTGCATGTAAGTGTATTATAAGTATGCATTATTCTTCATTTTACCCTAAAATATAGCCTAGTCCGATATTTTCCCCATGACGTACGACAGTCTTTGTTTGTTGGTACGATAGTTGGTTTTAAACATCTGGGAAGTTAGTCGCATTCATCGATTTTTAGTTACTGTATTCCCGATTGCCAAGACCCAAGCCGGGAAGCATACGCATCGTCTTCCTCGACAAAGACCGGAACGCAAAACGCCTGACATGTTTTACGCCCTGTAATCTGTCAAGTGAACGTAGACGGGGTGTATAGCTTGACTCATCTGCCAACTGAACACGGACCAGGTGTAGAGCTTGACTCACGTCCACGGTGACTCACGTTTGGCCAAGCATCCCGGACCGAGTGCCAAACTCGAGCTCTGACGCTCAAATGCTCAAATGCTTTCTGCATAAACAACTCCGCCGCTCTTTGGCACCCTCGAGTATTTTGTCTCTTCTTCAAAAGCTACAATCATCTGAAATGTATTTTAATAGGAGGCTCCAGTCACCCAGCTTCAGCTTCTGCCTGTTTCTCCCATAATGTTAACTTTCACGTCCCGTCCCTCCTCAACGGATTATTGATTTAATTGTTGATTTATGGCTCATTTAATAGAGCAAACTAATCTTGAGAAATTCTTAGCGATTTCATTGAGCAGAAATGTTGTACCATAAATAGTTAACCCTTACAGAATTTAGATTTAGTGACCATTTTGGAATTTTATTGGACTATTATTAGCCTTGAACTTTGATTCTTACACAGTATTAAACTCTTGAAGATTTCAATGGGTGTAGACTTGTCCACTCTAGAACTATCACGTACGGAATTCCGCTCAAGATCAAGAATATTGCGGGATTGCGTATATGTTTGTTACCTAACACTAATCACCGACCATTATTATAGCTTTTGAAATTGCGGATTTAGAATAAAGCTGCATTTAGATAGGATGAAATAATTTCTAATTCCGACTCTTTCCTTCTGCAATTACAGTACTGTTTTATGGTTTATTAGAACAGTGCGATATTGTACTTTTTGAAAGTCGATTTCTACTCAAGAAAACGCCACGCCACATTTTCATATTTACTATAAAACATATAATGTGCAATATAAACAACCTGTTATGGGATATACACTGCCCAATACTATGTGTGCATATATGAATCCATGCGCCTTATGTTTTTTTTAGTTTTGTGTATTGTACGTCTTGTTTTGTGTTTTTAAGGAACCATTCAACAGAACAGATCTCAAGCTTTTTATAACTTTAATATCGTACCGTTTTCTCCAAAGTACTTATTATAAAAGAATTTGAAAAATGTGCTCGAAGAATTTGTTGGCCATTTTAATTATGATTTCGAAAAACTTATTTAGGCTAGCATTACTAGGAAGGCAGCTTTTAAATTTTTATTTTATGTGGACTTCCTTTGGAAAGTGAACTATTAGCATGACCCGCACGGTGAAACTTAAGCCCGGGACCACTATAGAAGTTCCTAACGTGACCCCCTGAACACATTTTGGGGGGTCGTTCAAAATTTTATATATATGTATATATATATATATATATAGACATATATATATATATATATATATATATATATATATATATAGAGAGAGAGAGAGAGAGAGAGAGAGAGAGAGAGAGAGAGAGAGAGAGAGACATATATATATGTTTGCACTCTAGCGGTCACATTTTTTGTCCGATTTACTTCAAATTTGGTAGGGACATTCCTTTCTGTAATCAGTTGGACAAGTTCGTTGGGCAAAACAATCGGAAAACTCTAAACCCCCTTTTTGGGGATTAATCTTTCAAATTTCGAGTTTTTGGGCCCAAAAAGGGTCATAAAAGCCCCAGATGTAAAATAAGTGCCATGTAAAAATATGGGAATTAGAGAGGCGAAAGTTTTAAGCCCTCTCTCGCCATTCTAGCATAAATATTTACCGAGTTATTAAAGAAAATGTGTATCGACTAAACACAGTACGTTGTCTTATGGGGGTTTTACACTAAAAAAGCCTGTTATTCCTTTGTTAGAGTACTTTTATCATCCCCAGCAACCTCACGCCTACTTTCAAGCCTGTCTGGACCTTCTCCTTAACCTTATAATGGGCAAAATTGTATCCCAAGCTTTGCAGGTAAATGAAACAGGAGTATCAGAACAGCCAAAAAATCAGTGTGTTCAGATTTCAATAAAAATTGGACAAATGTATGTTTTTACACTGATTTCGAGTTTTAAAAATTGTTTGTGGAAATTCACTTCCCTCACGTCAGCGTGCTGCGTGCGAACTCGTTTATATTTTACGTTGTTAGAGGAAAACGGTTTAAAACTCTCAAATTCATGTGGGCACCTCAGGAATCAAACCCATGACCTTGCAGCGAAGTAAAATATGATATCCGACAAGCTAAAGAGGCGCCTATGAATTTGCCTATTTGAGGTTTCAAAAATCCCGTAACCCACATTGTTTTGTCTTAGAGACCTCCAAAGGTTAAGATGTAAACGTAATTAGGAGCATAAATACGTTAATGTGTTTCCAAGAGAAGCCACAGAGATCAGCCAGAGGTTTAGAAAGCCGAACACGGATTTATTCTCAGAGTTTTTAAAGATTTAAGTTTAAGTATGATGACTGTGACTCTATTCTTATTCTTGTACATGTCCAGTTGTGAATATCGAGATTTGTTATTTGATTTTATATTCTTTAAAATTAAATTAGCTAATATTGCTCGCTAATAGTTTCAATACCCTTTCCTCACACGGAAACGGTCTCCAGATAGATTTGTTTGTCTCGCAGATTCGGAAGCTAATTTGAATCTACAAATGTTGTTTTTCTGTTAAACTGAATGACCGGTAGATTTCTGTTGTAGATACAAACTAATTGTAAACGTGTAACGTGCCGAGCCTAGTGCGATGTGCTTCATAGCGGCTTTGCAAAATCCCAACCACAATTCCCGTCTTATCTTACAGATGTGTGGGCTTATTTTGTCACAATTTTGATAACGTTGACTTGCATATCAGTCTGGCTTGAAGATATTTTTCTAGTATATAGATTTAACATAAAATACTTGTGAAAGTCTACAAATTACACATTCTTTCAAATTATACTTTACAATCAGTATTCAAGTTGAACGTAAGAACTTTCAATTGCGAGGGCCTTACTAGAACAAGGAACAAATTACCTGCTCACATTTTCATTTGATGCGATAAAATTGATTAATTTAATTTTGAAACTTGCTTTTCCTAGTAAAAGAAAATGTGTTTTCTTAATAAGAAACCATGGAAAATCTAACAAAGTGAGAAATACATTGAGGAACTCAAGATTATAAAGAAGTAATTTTCTTTCCCATAAGAAATAAGAAACACCCATCAAACACTACAGAATTTTGATTTTTTACCGGGTCACATTTCTTATGTAGTGCGGGTTACGCTTTGGTATTTACTGTTATTGGTATAGTGAACGGTTTGTTGTTTTAAAATAAAAATGTGGCGGGAAATGTTCGCAGTTACCACATCCGGTGCTCCGCATCTGCTGCGGTCTGCCCCTGGCCCCCTGTAGCATCGTATCTAGCGACTTCCGGCCTGGCGGTTTTTAAGATCTGATCTACTTAATTAAATAGTTATCTCAACTCACTTCGATTTTAACCCGCGAAGATCTTTAAAATAACGTGATCTAAAAACAATTGCTATTGATTCCAACGACTTTGGCTTAGGAAAATGAAGTTGATACATTTCGAGCTTGTCATTAAGTTTCCAAAATTTAATTGTTGGTGAATAGTTAAGAATCACGAAAGCGGAACTATGTATCTACAAATTATCGTACCTATGTAATTTAAAGTTAGATGTTATTCTCGGTCTTATTTTTTGTGTGCAAGTGTAAATACCGAGTCTGAGGACTGCACTATATGCCAGTTCAAGTTCGTGTTTTAATTCTAGAAGTTAGATTGCGAATCCTTACAAATTATTGGTAACTATACCAGAGTCTTCGACCAAAAAGCCGAGTTACTAAAATTAGGTTTGAGTAAAACCAATGAATACACGTAAAACCATCTGTAACGAAGGAAATTCTAATTGTGTTTGCGTCAATGCCCTATCTAATTCGAGCAATCATCGTATTCAAAATGGATTTCGGAATACAGCTCAAGAGAAAAGTCAAGGGAAAGTCTTCTACAGCCCAAAAAGGGAGGGTTTGAGATTCAAGAATCCTTTATTGTAATTAAAAAATAGACTAGCATAAACAGTCGTAAAATGCATCGTGATGTATTAAAAATAATTGATTTCGTATTGTTGTACAAGACACATTATGGATGATCTACACACTATAGATATGTGATTATAAGAGTAATGTCGGTGTCGAAAGAATGGCGGTGTCGTTGAAGACGGTAGGTCTGGAGTAGAAGAGGCAAACTGGCGGTTGTCACGAGATACAGACGTCATTGCGCCAACACACTGTCCCTGACCTACCACCAACACTTTTTTTAAGAAATTAGGCTACCATGGATATAATTGTTCCTTGAGGATAAGTGTAATCGTGTCTTCAAATGCGGTGTGAAGAATATCCAGACCATACACAAGTCTCCAACAATCCAGCTAAATTGACAAAGGGCTGACAGAGAACTGTAAAAGCAGTCAAAAGTCTAGGAATTCCCATTAAGGAAGAGTTAGACACAATAAGACACTTCGCACCAAAGTGCACAACGCGAAGACGTGGGTTAGACCATTTCAAAGTTGCCACAAATTTGTTCATGTTCCTCTTATGATTTCTGTTATGATGTTCGGACTTGAAGACTGGATCAGACTCCAGATCCAGAAACGTCGCGTCGAATCTTATTTGTCTTGTCAACGATGATAGCAAGTGTTCGCAATAATTTAATTACAGCTGTATGTAATTAGGTGGGAGGACAGTTAAATTAATCATAGGTAAAAGGTGTGTATGTGGTCAAAAAAATAATAAAATAAAATAACGATAGAAGCGGAATTAGTAGAATGTCTGGTGTTAAAACCTGGATGTCTTCAGTTCGAGCAGCTAGGATGTGTTGGGAACAGGGATTGTAGAGAACGAAAAATCGAGGAAAATAGGAAAATTTAGGATTTTAATTTTCGGGATACCGAAGAAATTGTGGAATTGACCGGGAAAGTTATAAATAATAATGACAAACTTAGTTTAATAAACTGTTGCTTGTCACTATGCCCACTGCACAGAGAAATTGATTGAAAGACTTGCATTCTACACTGGAGTCCAATGAAAACACAAATGGTCAAACACAGTATAGGTCAATGTTTATAAGAACCAAATAGTTTTATGGGAACGATCAAGCAAGAAAAAATTCCACAAGCTATAAGAATATGCAAGTTGTATAACATTTAGTTGATGCTAATAGTGTATAGCCAAATAAATTATTTTTAGAGACTGGACAACGGGATGGGTGTGTTATACTTTTTTGCTTGAGTAAAAAAGGAAAAAAAATCAATTCCCATCACGATATCACTCAGATATAAACCGATCACGATATCAGATTCCCACCATCCGATATCAATCAGAGTTTGAACTCTGAGTGATATCGGATGGTACTATTGTCAGTGGAACCGTGATGAGTTTAGTCATGGGGTATAGCTAATGATGGGCCAGACGCCTGGCCAGGAAACTGGACAAAAATGGGAAAACCGCGGGACCTTCAGCTTGCGACAACCTAACCTGGCAGACCCCGTGAGTCAATAAACGCCCATCGTGTTTACGTACTGATAGCGACACCGAGTGTGACTGTGACTATTGTCCTTCACACGATGGTCCCGTAAAAACCGTCCGCGCTTTCAAGAAAATCGCCTCTTCTCAAATTAGACGCAATCCCCCCGCAGCTCTGGCGTTCCTAGGGGTTTCCAATGGGACAATTTCACTTGCCTTTGACTGTTCGGTTGTTGATATACGGTCCAAAACATTGTTGACCTGGGTTTGAACGGATTCAGAATTCCTTTAAAATCCCCATTTCGTCTGTATACACGAGGTGTACACTTGCAAATTACTTATATGATATGATCTAATCTCATTTTGATAAACTCGAATCCCCTATTTGATTGGTTTTAGATTTGTAAACTACTTTTGAATATTTTATCAGTAAACGAAAACTACTGGTTATAAGGATGCTTCAGTCACTTAACATATCGCGTTCTACTGCTTCTCTCTTTCGCAAGACGATAAAATGGTAGACGATTCGTGAATATAATGCTCAGATCAAGTCCAACGAATTTAGAATTTGTTTTCGTTTTCAATTTTAATTATGTACGGATATACAAATAAATTAATTTATTTAATATAGTTTTTACACTAAATAATTTACCTTTAGGCCTTCTTCAGTTTTATAATACAAATTTCGAAGCAGAGTCCCGTGGTTAAAATTTACAAAAATAAAGGTGCAAACCGTTGTACTGATGTTTTGGCTTTCTTCCCTTTATGGTTTATCTGGCCACGGTTGAAGCAACAATCAAGATCGTTTATTGTCATAAAACTACAAGTATAGCTTGGACAATCGTCAACATTGTTACCCGATAACAAAAGATTTAAAATAAAATAAACTAATATTCTAACTAAAAATTAACATTGTCAGCAAAATACTCCTGGACGCTGTAGTACTTTTTACTAACCAAAAAGGACCTAAGCCTGCCTCTAAACTTTTTAACATCTAACTCTGATTTCACGTCTTAAGTGAATTGAACCGTTTTATAATGGTGAGGTATGAGTGTTTTTCGAAAGAAGCTGTGTTGTGATGGGGAATGGTTAGTGTAGATGAAACATGCCTGAGATTATATTGCCTGATGTTACGGAAATAAAATAAATGTTTGTTTTTAATGAAAAATGAGACACTAAAAAATAGATAAATAATAAAATGTGAGTAGATTGTTGACTGCAAAACTACCTCTGCATGAATCATCATTTAACTTAGAGATTCGCCGTCGGGCATTATTTCATTGCCACGGGTATGCATTTGATAAAAGATTTCCTGTACATATTTGTACATAGGCATTTATCATAGGAAGTCGCAAATTCGTCGGTATAGAAGAAGAAAGTGTTAGGTAGTTGACCTTCAGGGGTTGGCTTGTTCAACACATGAACTACTTACGATTGATCTTTCTTTGTGGTTTGCGAGCCAGCTATTAGCACTGAGATGTCCCATGCACAAAATAAAATAGTTCTACAGTACTGTAGGTACTTCATGTAGGACAATAAGGAAACAACGAGAATTGATCATTCGAAGCTTGCGCATTGAAACACCAGGGGATTGGTTGAACTTCTCGCTGTATAGAATGGAACTTGTCGCTGTAGAATGGTGCCACCATTACGGTGGTAAATGAATGAGAATAACCTATTAATTAATCATTTTTATAGGGTTGAATTGTTTTCCGCATTTTGTGGTGAAGGTTATCTTCAAAATGATTGCTCACATCATTAGTTTCGATGAAATATTTAGGGAGATGTAACCTACCGCCAAAAAACACCCTTAAGAATTGACGAAGAATATTTTGCTCTTTCTCCGCGTCTTGCCTCGTGAGTCGTGACACCTTCCGCGCAACATTGGAAGTTACTCCTGAACATTTCTGTGGCGTCGCCGTTGTTCTCTATGGACCCTGTGGAGATATTTCTATCTGGGAATCTTTATCAAGCATTCTACAATCCTACAATCAATCATGTACGGAGAATTTTCCTATCGATATCTATTTTTGAAACGTTATATTATTTTTTTATGGAAAACTGAGGATTTTTTAAATCCAGAACACCCACAGCTTATTCGCTTCGACAACGTTTAAATCTCCCAGTTCCGAACCATACAACTGCATTCTATCAAAACAATGTTCTCTGTCAACTCTTTGATGCGTAGTCTTATTGCCTCAGGATGGAAATGCAGCATAACATTGTGGAAGGTCTTTGAGGTATAATTTCTCAGAGGAGCGTTTTACAGTGTCCATAATTACCTAATAAATTATAATTTAGAAGTGTTAACGATTGTGTTGTTTTATTATGAACATTGTATATTGAATTGTGTACATTTTGAACGCTTGTAAAAGTTGTAAGGCAATAAATTGGTTGCTTTTGGCCTTCCGGTAATCTCGAACGTACCCCAAACACAAGTTGACTATTGGAGACAACTTTGCTTCTAGACGGTTCAAAATCAAAATGGCGCCTGGCGGCTGGCCGGGTCGGTTTTCCCGCCGCCATCTTGTAGCCCTTGGCCGCATACCTGTGACCCATTCATCTCCCTCTTCCTCGCCCGTCATTGGTCCGGCGGTCGGCTGTGTTCGGGCGTGTCCGGCCGTTTCCGCACCTCGTTCTCCTCGCCGGCCGCCCGGGATTATTTTGAAACTCTCACAGTCGGACCCGCTTTTAACCCGCGCTCACAATTATTTTAGGGAACTTTATTTTGAGGTTGTTGTTGTTGTGTTTATAACTTTTGCGGGATCCGTCGCCTCCTTTCAGTAAGTAGACGCCGCCTGTGCTGGTCAGCGGTGGTGTTTTTTATTTTGTTTTATTGCCTTTTACAGCTTGTGATTTCGTGCTGTGCCTTTGTGGATATTACAGGAGATGCAGTAAGTCGCCGCCATTTTGGCGTCTCTGTTGTATCGTGTGAGATGAAGATTTGCTTATTCGGTCAGAAAGAAAACTGCTTTTGGTCTTTTCACATTTTCAATTATTTTAACTCTTTTCTTGAAGAAACGTCTTCAGATAATAATTTACGTCTAATGCAAACCCCTCTTTGATCTCATGTCACATAACTTGAGCGATGACATTTCTAAGACAAATTTATACGTTCCTTTTTATATATATACGTGTTTTCGTTCGCCGCATGGCTTGTCATGGCTGGAGAGGCCAGATGGGTCCGCGGTCCCGCCCCGCGCAGCGCCGGTCCGCAGTGTTCTTGGCCTCTTGGGGAAACCGAAGGGGGTTGGGAGGGGGTAAAAAGCTATTAGACCTCATAAGCTAACATAATGATATAAGAATAAGCTGTATCGTAACTGTCTTAGTAAATTCTCCTCCAAAAAAACAAAGCTTTTTTATTCTCTTCTCTCCCTCGAAGGTTTTTTTTAGTTTTAAGTAAGTGTTCAATGTTGGTTTTTTAATATTACCAAATCCTTAAACAAATTCGTTTGTGAATTATTTGTTTTAATTATTGTATCGATATAGTTTGATTTAACTGTTGATTAAAAAGTCTTTTGATAAGTTACTCAATAGTGTTTGAAGCTGGCCAGCTTTCGATGTATAGGATTCGTGGTTTGACCTAGCTTAAACAAGATTGAAGTGTATAAATGGTTTATAACAAATACATTTAGGATTGCGCACATTGATTTTAAGATTTTGAGGTGTCTGATTGTTCCCTCAAAAACTGACCGTGCCACGTGACTTTACTACCTCGGAGGACTATTTTGCGATTACTTATTTTTGTTTACCTATCTTCCAATATTTATCTCAAATTTGGCATTTGGAATTTTATTGATAACAGTTGCTTGTTGCGGCCTTGCCGGCATCAACTAAAACCTAGACAACTAACACGCGGAGTTTACTCGATATCTTGATATCTACAAACAATCCTCTGTCCACTATTTCCTATTTTCTATTTCATGAATCAGTTTACATCATATTATTTTACAATTATTAAAAAAATCTATTTGCGTCGGCTGCTAGACTCTTTCAAAATTAATATCAAATTTGTACAAAAATAAACTTATGGACGTTATGGATTTGACATTCCCTTCTACTAAAAATTGCCTTCTCGCAAAAAAAGAACCAAGAAAACCCGTCGAGCGGTTAACTCAGAATCTTTGGATAACAAAAATTATGATTTGAACGTAATGGTAATGTTCAAATATTATTTCCCAAGGGTATTTTTGTTGGCTATGCGAAAAGTAAACAAATAATTTAAAACCATACGAATTGTAATTTTAATGGTTAATGGGTATTTGACAAAGTACTGTAGGCACCATCTTACATCGACAAGTTTGTCTATCTCAAAATAAGTGTTTGAACGCAGAAGTTACGCTTGGGAAATTCTAGTGTTTTATACAAATTTAAAAATTGAATGGGGTAATTTATCTGTTTTACGTTCGAAAATACTGAACTTGATTTTTAACAAAAAAGACCGGAAAAATGGTTGTTATCGTTTTATTTCCAACTGAGTAAATATCCTAGTAATATCCTAGTAATATCCTAGTAAATATCCTGAGTAAATAACTGAGTAAACCCTCTAATCTTAAACAATATATCTAAAGGCTGTTACCTACATAAATAAAATACAAAATGTCTGTTAGAATATTTTTTGTTGCCCTTATTAACGAGCATTTCGTTTGTGACACGAAAAGTCATAACATGTTCTTTCCCTCGTGATGTGTTATAATATACGAAATTAATGACCATGTAAATATTTAAAGGCTAGTAGTTGATACGCTATGTAATTTATCTGCAATTCGAGTGACCTAATCATTGGACGTGATGCGATTTACTGAAACAAACCGACGGCAATGTAAATTTAAATCATTAGTAATAATGATTTCCAATGTTGCATAAAATCTTCCACAAGAACTCCTGAAGTGGTATATTTTAAATCTCTTCGATATTGAAAATTAAATGCCACTGCCAAATTTCAGATTACAATTTTCACAAGTTACGGATTCAGAGACTCCGACTATTGGTCACCAAACATAATACAGTAGATGCGGGCAACTGCTCAGCATTGTGTACTCTGTGGGAAAGGTATGGTACAGATTCTCTTGTAAAGCACAATGCGCTTCCTCTTCCTGTCTATATACACGAGTATATAGTCAATGGTACAGGGTATTGTTTGTATCGATGTTGCACATGGTAAATATGGGTTACCTCAAGGAAACGAAACCAAAAAGGTTTTGACAGTTAGGTGTCTGCAGTAGGTACACGAAATCATCAGTAGTGCACCGAATACGTCATCAGTTTTGTTTACGTGAGCCTTAACTTTTTAGTCTAGACTACATGGGTTACCTTATCTTAGGGCGGCTAACTCAATCTTCGGAGATAACAAGGAATCTAGGTTCCTTGGTAGACACTGAATTTCGGTTCTGAGACTTCCACTACACCTCCCTAAAATCAGCTTTAAAACACGTTCGCTACCGACTCCAAATTTGGACTTTCAATATAGACCGACGTCACGTATTTGTGACGGTCTGGTTTCCGCTATAAACCGACGTCACATATGTGTGACGCGTGGAGCGCTAACCACAGCCCGACGTCACGTATTTGTGACTCGAGCCTATTGCTTTTAAATACTCTTTGGCTGTCTGTCAAGGTGTATTTGATCGTCTGTTTAACTGTATATCGGGCCATAGGAATATCTGTCACATAAGGGTCGCTTGGTCCGAGCGAGGGATATTTCGTTTTGACTCCAGGGGTGTGTTGACCAACCTGTTTTTTACAATACGCTGAAGAGATTCAAGTGATTCTAACCCTCGTGTTATTCGTTTGTTTGTGTTATAAATAATAAACTGCTGTTTCTTTGCTGTTGAGTGATGAATGAAGAAGGTAAAACGCGAAAAGTAAGGAAGGGGGAGATGTCATGACTTTAAAGTGAAATTGATCGTGTGATAGACGATGATTTTAGTGAGGGGGCTTTATTTAGTTCTGAATAAACATAAGTTGTTTAACTGAACAGTGTTTCTTTATTTTCTTACCAATACAATTTGATAAAATATATTTTATCTTTGAGTCACACATTGTGTGACAATCGGTCAGCAGTACAATTCATATATATTTTCATCAGTAGAACAATGCTATAGACCGACGTCACGTATACGTGACGCATAATAAAAATCCATAAAAATGTAGAACTGTTGTTTATAAATGACTCAGGTTTTGTTCTTGGTATTTTGAACCATAATAACAGTTGAAACTTTCATCAAAAATTTAGTCTGGAGGTATGTTTTTAGCGAATTTCCCCTATAGGGAAGAAGCTATTACCGTAGGTTTTCATTTTGAGGTCCCCAGATGCCAAAAACACCATTCGTTCAAATTTTTATATATGTATGTATATATATGTGTGTGTGTGTCCGTAAGCACGATAACTCTCGTAAAAAAGGTCCGATCTTAATGAAATTTGGTACAAATGTGTAAAGTACCATTTATTTGAACGAGTTCGAAAACCAGATGAATCGCACCATCCGAAGGGGGGTTTTTGGGGGGTTTTGTACCCCAAAAATGTGTTTTTTGGGGTTTTCACATTTAATTTTAATTTAAATCAAATTTTAATTTATACCATTGGATTCAGCTTAAAAAAACAAACAATTTGGTATTTTCATCATTGCTCTACGTCAATTGGTTACCGAGATATTGAAAGTGCTAAACACAGTACGTTGTCTAATGTTATTCTTATGGAGAAAATGAAAAATTGTATATCTCGCTTATTTATGAACATAAACTGGCGAAATTTGGTATATGGCTTGATCTGGTTGTGGTTTATTGTTGTTTCCACAAAAAAACAATTTTTCGCCTATGGTTCCTGAAGCAGCAAACCTAGGTACTTGGTCCCCATGTTATTCTTATGGAAAATACTTAAAATGTTATATACCAGTTATTTATGAATGTATATGGATGAAACTTGGTATGTGACTTTAGTTAGATGAGTTCTAGTGATATTTGCATAAAAACCCATTACTTTGTGTTCCTTGTTGCAGCAAACCTGCGTACTCATCCCCAATGATATTCTTATGGAGAATAATTAATATTTTTAATATCGCTTGTTTGTGAATATATTTCTTATGAATCCCGTTAAGTATTAATGTGTTATGTTATATATCCATTGGAAATTCGCTGAGTATGCAGGTTTGCTGCGACGGGGGTATTATATTTTTGCATTGGTCTATTCTGGAAGTATATAATTTACAGTTGGTACGCTACGAACACCCATGCGTCACACATACGTGACGCGTTGTAGTGAACGTGTTAATGTAACAAATTAAACAACAACAACAAATTAATTGTTGGTACCAAGTCATCGGGAAGGCTTAGGGAATTATTCCGTATTTTTCCGTATTTTTTACACACTCCGTTGGATATGTTTTACCGAGGAGTGGAGACACTGATACAGACAAGATGTCTGTATAGTAAAAAAACTTAGTTCACATTAAAAGTTACTACGTTTAAAAAACCTTCAAACTGTCTACACATGCTATAACTATGAATGAGTTTGTTGAACAGTTTAACTAAAAAAATCCTTGTATTAGGCCTACATTTTTAAATTAATATATGTGTAAATGCGATTCTATAATGATATAATCAGTTTTGATGCAAGATCTGAGATTCACACAAGAATGTTGGGTGACGGAAGGGTGTTGTTATGTAAAAGAAGCCGGTTGACACCACAGTCTAACATAACGTGTTGCATTGCTACCAGGCGGGGGTTTGCATGTTCATTTAGTACATAAGGGCCAGAGCTTTGATCGGGAATGAACAGTCAGTTTGTTTTGATGACTTGGAAGTTGTTTTTCACCAAGTCCCCCTACCGACGAGCAGATTTGCTTAGGTCATTCCCCTCTGCAAGTTGAAGGTCTTTCCACACATATATGATATAACTTGTATATCTAAAACATAGTTAAGTTTATTTAGACATTTCTCAACTTAAACTTCTTTATATTATAAGGTTCGTACTGAATTCATTTTATTTTGGACAAAACATTAATTTATACAAGCAAACATTCTTTTCTGATTTCCCAGCTCATATTAATGTAGTTCTGTTGTTAATTTGTGATATAAATCCAGAAATGTTTAAACAAGCTGATCGTGTTTCTGTACTGTTTTGTCACTACCAGCAGTTGTTAAACGTCAAATTAAATTGATTTACATTTTGCAATAAAATTAACTTTGGAAATTTGAAAGCCGAAGGGGCGAAGTCATGAAAGTAATTTCTAAAACCCCAAAAGGCGCATCTAGAGACGTTAAAGGCTTTATAATAACACTTAATAATATACTAGCGGAACAAACAGCATTAC
Organism: Allygus modestus; assembly: GCA_963675035.1. Lineage (NCBI taxonomy): Eukaryota > Metazoa > Arthropoda > Insecta > Hemiptera > Cicadellidae > Allygus > Allygus modestus. The sequence goes on from OY776112.1 coordinate 475,425,650, forward strand.
AAAAAAGGAAAATTAAACAATTCACAAGTTTACATCTTCACAGGAGAGTGTTTCAAGTGCTAAGCGTGTCTCCAGGTTTAGTAAATTTGTATTTTCAATCTAACCGAAGAAGAACGCAAAAAACAGTCGTTAGCAGTCTCATCGATTGTTTTTCCCCGACAAACACGGGATTGGTCAGTTCGTCACTCCGCGTTTCAATATAATATAATTACTGATCACTTCTTATTAAAGTCCTTCTACAGTACTTGATCAATTTTTTGTCTATTCGTTTCATTTAGCTGAGACAGTAGTCACCCCACGCCGCGTTGTACGGACTCCGCCTCCGTCTTCCCCATTGTCTATCCCCCCACCCCCCGCCACCGGTGGCTATTTGCAGCGGTTTACGGCACGGCCGTGTCCCGTGCGCCGTGTCGTGTGTGATGCACGGCGTGTCGTGGCACGCGTGTCGGCGCAGCTGCTCCCCCGTTTCTCCCCCGGACGGAAATCCGGCGCACATCTTGACTGCTCGACTCCGGACGATGAACCCCGCGGAGCCCCGGCAGCATCCCCCGCCGCGATGGAGGAGTAGTGCGGCTACAGAATCATGGACCTGCTGATTTCGCCGAGATTGAAATGCCATGTAGAGTTGTTATCACTGGGTGTCTACCGATACTGTAAATACTGGAATTTTATTAAAATAAGATTGATTTCAAACCCGATAACCCCCCCCCTCTCCCCCACCGAAAATCAAGGTTTGACAGATAATTCCGAGTTCCAAACGTGAATTTCATTATTTTTACTTTTTAAGTCAGGGTGTCTCCTGATACTTGAAATACTGGAATAATTGGATTTGTTGTTGTTTACTGGGAATTCTGGAATAACACTGGAATTTCATATTGTGTATTGAAAATTTAATTACTTTTACTTTTAAAATCTAAAATAAACAGCATATATTTTCGTATTTAAATTGTTGTGTAGATTTTGTTTTTGGAGTTAAATAATATGCTATTCATGTTGACAGTCATAAAGTAATTACTTATAATTGTCTTCTTTTGAACCGTAATATAATATTACTATAATTACATTAATATTAGTCTCTTCTTATTTAAATTTTGTTGCCGCTAATACTGAAATGTTGTCAAAAATTGAAGTGGAAATACTGGAATTACAAAATCAAATATCAGTAGGCACCCTGTACTACTGTTTTGTCAGAAGGAGTTAAACGTGGTTAACACTTTCTTGAAAGTCAGTGAGTTTCAGGGAATTTGAAAAATGTCAGAAATCACGGGAAAAGTTGGAAAAATGCCAAAAGTGAGGGAAATTACTTGCTATTTTATACAAGTCAGGGAAAGTTTAAAAAATTTTAATCGTAAACGAAAAGCAATACTTTTCGATAATAAAAAAATAAAAGATATTGTTAAATCGGTTGTTATGGTGCAACGAAGGGGAAGTGAACCAGTGAAGTTGAACTGGTGAGGTAAAAGATGTATAGGACAACAACAGACTGTAAACATTAAAATGAACAACAGGCGAGCAATGTACGGCTATGAGGAAGGTTTTCGCTGATAACAAATAGTTTTTTGTTGTTTTTTCGATCGCAAATAATGTGCACATTTCGGCTCGAGAGTTAGGGGACCTTTTTCGTCATAGAAAGTCAGGGAAATCAATAACCAAATAAAAGTGCGAACCATGTTATGTGATTATTGGTAGCAACGCTTGAATAAGAAATTTGTCCATGGTCAGTTCAATCCTTCACGATCCTGCACAGGTCGACAGGTCGACTGGAGTCCGTGATAAGTTCAAGCCGTTCATCTGTCTGTTCAATGAGACTGCACCCAAACGCTTGTTACATGTTCAGGTACATTCAACTTGCGATAGAAAGAGCGATTTTCAGTGTCAGTTAATTCCGTTCTTCCATTCATTCTGCTTATGGTTCGATAACGAATATGTGGCTAAGATGACCAGGAACGGGTTTACCGTGTTCATAAAAAATAAACAGTTCCGTCCATCTCCAACTGTACTGGAATACGGAGATGGTTTGATATCCAGCTACTTTTGACTAATTTAAGTTCTCTGAGCAAAGCTCGGCCCCCTAATGCTTATAATTGGTATTTCATGGACAATAGCAAGACAAATTTAGAAGTTTCTTTCCGGGGTAAAACTTGCTATTTTACTCAAACAAAATTATCTCCATGTGCTCCTTGAGTTCCCCCGTTTACTTTAGTAAAACAGAAAACAATATATTGTAATGCGACATTTAGACTTTGTGAGACGAATTTAAATGATCATAGTATGCAAATCATAACTTCTTCTTGTAGTCCCTAAAAGTAATTACTGTATATTAATTCTTGCAGAATATTTTTTAATATCAAACAAATTTACAGAACAAAAATTCAATCTGGATCGTTTGTGTACAACCATGATAATGAGAAATTATGTGCGACCACAGAGAATTTAAGTGACAACAACTATTGTTGTAAAATTAAACAAATGATGGGTTGTAAAATTTTGTGGAATGCAACATTTAGTAAACTAAAGCCAACGCCTGTTTAAGGTCACTAAAAGCTTAACGCTGCAATCGCTCAACCACGCGAAAGAGGATTAAAGACTAAACAAAGCCTTAAGAAAGGTGAATGACCTTAGGGTTTAGAAACCCCAACATAAGCTCTAAGTTTTTAATGCAACTGGGTTGGAACTGCCACTGGAAACATTCTCTAAGGTTGACCAGCAACAGTCTATCCTATTATAGAAGGACGAGTGTTCGAAAAGTCGAGCTTTTATGTCGACTTTTCAATAATCGACTCCACTATAAAAAATATACAATAACTCATCGAGTATTTTCGGTTGACCTACGAAGGATCGCCTACGATTGTGAGTGCCGCATCGTGTATTATCGGCAACCAATGACGATTTAAAAGAGGACTCCAGTCTGTTGCTTCTACATGCTTCTCCCGTTATAGTTCTATGATTGATCCTTGCTTGTTTACAGTAGACAATTCAGATATCAAGCTTGAACTATCAAGCTTTCTTTTATGCAAATGTTTTCAATCAAAAACTGTAGCTTCCATATGAGGGTCTTTCAATACGTAAAAAAACCTAGACATTATATTTTATTACTATAGCACATCTCTTCAGAATAGTTTTCACCCCTAACCTCATACAGAATAAAAGAACGCGTGATTTTAGGCCCTACCGAGGAGTATTCTATACAGCTTGGAATCGGAATTTCCTGTAGTGACCGGGTTGGCGTCGATAGCCTACACGGATCTTGAAGTCTAGACGTAGTCCACCGGGCGTCAGTCCGGGTCAGTTGGGGTCTGCAGTCCCTCAGTCGAAGTGGTATACCGTAATGTTTGTAGCTCAGTCCTCTCGCGGAAGCACCTCGGGTAAAGGTGAGACTTGTGTCAAAAACAAGGATTGCTAAGGTGGTAATACAGTACCTAATTGTACTATTACAAATCAATCAATCCAGAGGTTTCCAATGGTAATGATAATTATTAATTGGTCAGTCCAATGGGTATGGGTCTGTTGCAAGGTTCACCTCGAATTCACCATGTTTATATATAGTTCAGCTCCTTGGTTTCAAGGCTCCGGTCTACCCCTTCCGCGCAGCGCTAGGAAAGGGTTTGCAGGATCCCACTTTACAGCTGCTACATAAACCCTTTAACCAACGTTAAAGTATAATATCAAAGAAGAAATAATATCTACAAATGTATCTTTTTACTTTTTTATTTTTTTAATTGAGTACAAAAACGACAAAAAAATAACTTGTTTGAGATCTGTAAAAAATGTAGTTTTGAGTTAATTGAAACCAAGGTCTGTCTGTGCTTTTCCAAAAGACAAAGACACCGCTGCCAGAGTGATGCACGATGACCTCCGAAACGTTGAGGTATAGTTAATTGAAACCAAGGTCTGTCTGTGCTTTTCCAAAAGACAAAGACACCGCTGCCAGAGTGATGCACGCTGACCTCCGAAACGTTGAGGTCTAGTTAATTGAAACCAAGGTCTGTCTGTGCTTTTCCAAAAGACAAAGACACCGCTGCCAGAGTGATGCACGCTGACCTCCGAAACGTTGAGCTCTTGCCAATTTTTATTACGGCTTTGAGTCGGTCGCTGTTTTGCCCCGGAATTTTTAACTTAGTCGACCAAAACGTGTATCTTCGAATGATAATACATACGTAGTATTAAATCACAGTACAAACATAATTTGTATCTGTACGATGATAATTTTACTTTTATAATGTCTTTGTTTTGTTGTGTATACATTATTTATTTGTTGTTCAGTATTTGTACTATTTTTCAAAATAAATGAATGCATATAAGGGAGAGATTAGTCGCATATGGATAAATCAAATTTAAAAATGTAATAACAACAATAATAACTAAAATCTTCTCTCAATTATTTGTAACGCATATTTATCCTCTGGCAACAAATTTATATAATTTACTTCCGAAAATAAATACTGAAATAAACATATTTGAAGCGATTTTTAATTTTATCTTGCTTATAATAATGTAGGTGATTACGTTAATTGATTGAATTAATTTTATTCCTGTTACGATTTATAATTGGTATTTTAGATGATGTTATTATAAATATAATTTTTATATGATTTTAATAACAATAGAAAATTGCTATATAACAGTGCTATGTATGCTATATTATAACAAGGGAAATTCTAGAAAATTGCTACCTAAACTTTACATTAAATTTTTTTATTTAAGACTATAAATGTATGAACTAAATAACATCTCTTTGCTACAGTCTTGAGCAGGAAAAAACTTGAGTAACTTTTGAACTCTAGTCAGACAGGCGTCAAAACAGGCTTTGTTGTGTACGCCATTATTTCGTGTTTTTGGATTAATTTCCTCAATGCCGGTATATTGTTTGTTTTTTACCCTTTATCTATCCTGTTTACCCTATCTTTATTTTTCTGTCATCCCCAATCCTGTTGTTTTGTCATGTGTCCCATCAGTCAGCCCTCTAACCAGTGTGAGCGATAGAGACGGGTGGGTCCCATTATCGTTAATTCACAGGTAACGTTTGTCAGGTTTACCTGACAATAAGTAACACACACACACACACACACACACACGCACGCACGCACGCACGCACGCACAGGAATGGTGTAGGATAGTAAAGACAATTAGATATTTATTGGCACCTACATCAATAAGCCAATTTAGGCCTCATTATGGATATGCCAAAGATCCTGCGTGTCAACATTCGTGGGTGGGGCAAGTTAGCCTCTTTTCATTGGCCAATGTCGCCATTTAAAATCCTCCTGACCCCTTTTGACCCCTCCAAATAAAAATGTACCGCAAATGCAAAGCTCCGAAAAGCAGTATTCCGAAGTGCAGTGCTCCGAAAGCATTACTCCGAAAACTTTTCGGAACACTGCTTTCGGAGTAGTGCATTTTCGGAGTAATGCTTTTCGGAGTTATGCATTTCGGACTAATGCCATCGAAAGTACATATTTATTTCGGAGTACTGTCTTTCGGAGCTGTGCATTTTCGGAACAATGCCGCGTACCGATTTATATATAGTATTAGAATGTTAATTTGTTATGTCACCAAAAATAATCGTCAATACAATTTCAAAATATTCAGTATTTACATTTGTTTTTTAGGTGAACTATTTGTGTTATCAACATTTGGCTCGCTGAATACGCTAGGTTTTTTTGCTATTTAAAATGAACCGTGTATGAACTATTGAGGATAATCCGTCGATGAGGGACGGGCTTTGAAGAAGGCCTTTTGGAAGGGGCAGGAAGAAGCCCACCGGCTTCTACTGGACGGGAACCCCCTTGTAAACAAACCAGTAATAGTTACAGGCTACTCATTATAACAACGTTTGTTCATTTTTCTTCCGTGTTTGTGTCAGAAAAAACATTACAAGCTCTTACAATAAAGCGTGTGCACAGATTTGATAATTGCATTCCCTGAGTCAAGACTAGTTATTATTTTATGGTTTGCCGGTGTATCACACATCCTTCCAATTCAACATTGATTCAAACATGATTTGAAACACCGTTGATTAAAACAGGATATATACAGAGTGGCCATTTTATTGGGACAGGATTGTACATGTTTACTGCTTTTAATTGTTCAGAGGTCTTGGGTTCAAATAATAGGGAAGTTACTGAACAGTAATTTATTATAAGATTTTAATGATGTTTTAAAACAAAAATCCATTTATACCATTTTCTGATTTTTCATTATCAGGGAGTGAGTCTAATAAGGAAATATCAATACCAATTTCGCGACTTCAGTTTAATTTACATTAATAGAAATACTACATCAAAACTCATCTTCATTTAAACCAAATCCCCTTTCAAAAATTAACCATGTGAAAATAAATGGTATTGTTGCTGCTGTAAGGCATAATTATATTAGACTCTCCTTTGATTTTCATAATTATATTATTGATTTCGTTTATGCGCAGTTATTCAGTAATTCAACATGTAAAATACTATTCCTCATGATAAAATTGCCACCCTGTACAGTATTTATTTTAAGGGTGGTTTACATTTCCGACCGCGTGGGACCAATGAAGCCCCTCCCACCAACCCCAACCATTTCCATATAATTCGCACGGGATTCGGCCAGCCCGTTAGTTTAATTAATTAGCGGGTCGGTCCGTAACACTGTACATTTCTTAATTAGTTTGACGTATTGAGCGCTGCTAATTGCCTAGTTGGCGGGTCCTCTTAATTGGTTGCCAACCTAATGAGATGGTTATACAAATGACTGGGCATTTTTATGTTATTTATGGATTTTCGGCGTTGCGTGGGGTGAATGAAACTAGTGACGTAGTCCAAAAATCAGAAATCTTTAATGACCATTGGTCATAATAAATAAAATAGGTTTCGTCAGATTTGAAGCTAATTACATTGAATTAAAATAAAAAGTATTCTCAATAGTTTTTTTTAAACTGTTCAACCTGATTTTTTAAATCTAGGTATGCTAATTTATCTGTTATCAGAAGAAAAAATATTAGATTTGTATTAGACCCATGTAATACTAAGAGTTAATTTATCATAACCGAATTTTAATACAGTTTATTTTCAGTTGCCAATGTGTGCGGTGCCAAATCTTTGGTTCAAGTTGAAATCATTTAGCTGCAGTAACGAATCCATTATCAGTTCTTTAGCAGTTGACTGAATAAATACCGGTTAACAATATTTAAAAACTGGATGTTACAAATATATTCTACATACTTAAAAATTAACGATAGTGGCGTTTCACAGCTATAACTACTGCATAAAATGCATATTATGAAATGTAAAAATTTCGAACTATTACAAATATTCGTCTAGCAATCCACTGGTGATATTGTAAACAATATACAAAATGCTTTAAATCGTTTCAAGATGACCAGCCAAGTAGTACACGTAGCTCTGCAATACCTCCCACTGCAGAAGTAGTACACGTAGCTCTGCAATTCCTCCCACTGCAGAAGTAGTACACGTAGCCTCTGCAATACCTCCAACTGCAGAAGTAGTCCACGTAGCCTCTGCAATACCTCCCACTGCAGAAGTAGTACACGTAGCCTCTGCAATACCTCCCACTGCAGAAGTAGTGCACGTAGCCTCTGCAATACATCCAACTGCAGAAGTAGTGCACGTAGCTCTGCAATGCCCCCCACTGCAGAAGTAGTACACGTAGCTCTGCAATTCCTCCCACTGCAGAAGTAGTACACGTAGCCTCTGCAATACCTCCAACTGCATAAGTAGTCCACGTAGCCTCTGCAATACCTCCCACTGCAGAAGTAGTACACGTAGCCTCTGCAATACCTCCAACTGCAGAAGTAGTGCACGTAGCCTCTGCAATACCTCCAACTGCAGAAGTAGTGCACGTAGCCTCTGCAATACCTCCAACTGCAGAAGTAGTACACGTAGACTGCAATTCCTCCCACTGCAGAAGTAGTACATGTAGCCTCTGCAATACCTCCCACTGCAGAAGTAGTACACGTAGCTCTGCAATACCTCCAACTGCAGAAGTAGTACACGTAGACTGCAATTCCTCCCACTGCAGAAGTAGTACATGTAGCCTCTGCAATACCTCCCACTGCAGAAGTAGTACACGTAGCTCTGCAATACCTCCCACTGCAGAAGTAGTACACGTAGCTCTGCAATACCTCCAACTGCAGGAGTAGTACACGTAGCCTCTGCAATACCTCCCACTGCAGGTATTATTTGGACGCACTTTGTGTTCGGATCGTGATCGTACCACCGTATGATGGTAGTAGGAGCGAGCACATAATAGAATTAAAGAAAATAATTCTATTATGTGCTCGGTGGTAGGTACGCAAAAATTCGTGAGGGAATTCCAAGTAAGCAGGCCAAATTTTCAAGTATGTCGGAAAAGCTCGGGAGTAGAATGTTGAAGGTTTGTTGGAACGTTTACTTTTCTAAAGCAATATAAACGATAGAGGAAATATATAATACTGATTAAAAACTACCCCTAAAAACTAACTCTAATACTGTTGCAAAAGAGGCATCTTTTAAAGTTGAGGTGTATATCGATTAAATTAGTATATTTCTTTTAAATTCGGGTTTAATGATTTCGTTTTATATTGAACGGGTATAATTAAATTTACTACTGCGTTTAATGAATTCAGGATACTTTAGAACATGTTTTATTATTCGTTTTAGTTACGAAATAAAAACAACTACATAACAGTGGTACGAAATTCCTCCCGCTTTTTAAAGTTTCTACACTTTTTACTAGTTAGGTTGTGTACAGTCGAGTTATTCTTACTTGTACCTGGCGCTCCGTCTGACAAAGTAAAGCTAACTCCTCTATAAAATCATTTATTCGTGGACGGACGCTGAGGACGAGTCGATTAGGGAGGAAGTGCAGTCAGCTGGTGAGAGGGCGAGAGAGTGAGAGGGAGAGAAAGGCACCCCTCTCTCTCTCCCACACCCCCGCCTACCCCCACCCGTTAAACAGGTCCTTGACCCCCATTCCGCGCCCTTGACGACGAAGCTCGTGCTTTCCCCAATTTCATTTCGCCCCCCCATTCAGTTCACGCGATAAACTTGTGAAGAGTGATTTTTACTTTCTCCCCCTATATATACAGAGTAGGTTAGTTTACATAATAGTAGAGTCCACACCGTCAGTACAATTTTAATATAATGTTTTGTGTAGGTGTAATTTCACGATATAGCCAGACGTTTTTTCCACCGAGGTTCCAATAACGAAAATGTAAAGTTTATAGCCTGATTAAAATATAATAAAATAAATAAATTATGACCCAGTAACGTGTTCTTAATGTCTTAATAACAATAAATTATATGCAAATATTTTCCTGTATTAATGAATGTTGAGAATACTTCCTTATGTTATGTTTTAAAGATTGCTAAAATTTAAACGTTTAGAAAACCCAGCAATTTTATTCATGATAATATTACCAGTTGAAACATAAGTTTTTAAAAAACATCATAATTATTAAGAATATTGCCACTTTTCCTCTTTAGTACGTGCACTTCAAAACTTGTTTTTTTCATCTTCGTGTTAGTGATTCATCAACTTATGTTTTTTTTATACTAATCAGTATACTGACCACTAGCATTGACTTAGCTAAACCAGATTTTACCAACCTGTAGCTTAACAATGCAGCGACCGAAGAGATGGTTCTTCTCATTAGAGAAAAATACATAAGAAAGAAAATGAGCTCTTCCTTGCAAGAAATTCAAATGTCTATAGAGTTCGCCCTCCGTGCTCTTGTGACGTAGTGAATGAGAATCTCCAAAAGAATATAACAAACGGGGGAAAAATATAAAACAAGGAATCACCCCCCCCCCCCCCACAAAACAGATGACTGTACATTCTCTAGTCAGAAAATGACGAATCAGAACCAGATGTTCCGTGTTCGAAAGCGAGTTGATTCCCCTCAGATATGATAAAATCATTCAAACTGTAAGTTTTCTTGGGCAGACGAAGTATTGTAACAAGTTCGGCATTGTTCAATGGAGTTTTAACCCACATTATCTCTCTCTCTGGAAAACTCAACTGCTTGGTTTTACATTATTTAACTTTGTATTATATATTTCCCACGGTGACCACCCAAAATTCACACTTTAATGTGTTTGCTCTTTTAGCTAGCTCACAAAGTGTTGTGTCACTTGTGTTATGTATCAGTTGGATCAAAACGGTGATTGTAAGGATTGGTGGTGTATCATTGTGACCAAGGATCACTCAGTCCAAAAGTAAGGAATCTGTTCATTGTGTCCAAAACGATTATTTTTTCCTGTGCATTCTGCCCTAAACTAAATTGTTATAAAATAGGCTGTTCATTCTGTCTAAAAGAGAAGCTATATAGGTCGTTGTGGCCAACAGTACAGTAAAAACTTAAAACAATTATTTAATACAATTAGGACAGAATTAAATTACCTAAATTGTCCAAACACCTATGTTTTCTGTCTTATTGTATTTTTGGACACAATGCTCAAGCTTGTCTTTTTGACAGAATGAACAGCCTATTTCATAATTATTAATTCGTTTTGGTCAGAACGTACAGGACAATTAATCGTTTTGAACAAAGAATGGAGATCAAATCAAATCAAATCGTCTTTATTGCCATCAAATAGTGTAAACAGCATTGGCATGAGTCAGTGTTACAAACATGTACTACAATTAAAAATGCAATATCCTTATAACAAGACATAGTACAAATAAAAATAAATAAATTTTACTGGTTAAGGAAATTATAGATACTATAATATGTTTTATCAGTAAGAAACTCCTTTAGACGTTTTCCAGATTGTTTCAGGGGTAGGTCAACTTTAAGGCCTGCAGGCAAAGAATTAAAAAGCTTAATACAGTTAAAAGAGATGTTACGTTGAAAAAAGTTGTCCTGTGCTTTGGAATTGGAATGTGTAACCGTGGGCGAAGTGCGTATTTGGAAGAAAAACTATCGAAGAAAATTCTAGAAGAATGTTTTTTGTAAAACATTACGGTTTCAAATATATACAGACAAGGGAAAGTGAGAATCTTATTCTGACGAAAAATAGTTTTGCAGGATTCATTTATTTTGAGTCCAAAAATTATCCGAAGGGCTTTTTTCTGTAGGCGAAAAATCGATTTTGTCCTTGAATTCTCAAAACCCCAAATAGGAACAACATATCTAAGATGTGGGTAAAAAAGCCATAATAAAGTGTAAGCAAAACATTAGTGTTGGCAAATTGAGTAAACTTTCGGAGAGCAAACAGACACGAACTAAGTTTTCCAGTTACCTTATTAATATGATCATCAAATTTTAAGTGAGCATCAAGCTTGAGTCCAAGAAAGTTTACAGTATCTGCGGAAATTACTTCTGATTCATCCACAACAAGCTGAATAACATCAGTATTGTCATTTCTGATAGAAAAGTTAAGAAGATGGGTTTTCTCCGTGTTCACTACAAGACCATTTGCTTTGAACCATTGAAAAAGATAATTTGATTCAATAAAACTATTTATCTCCATGTCAACTGCATTTGGTTCCCGAAAAAGAAGTGATGTATCATCTGCAAATAGGCAGATATCCGCCTTACTTATACAATCTTGAATGTTATTATGTAATGAAACCCAGGAACAAAATTGTACCCAAAACAGACCCTTGCGGGACACCCATTTTGACACACATCTCATTAGAAGTCACTTTTTTGGATGCAATTCATGTTGTCAGTGTAGTTCATTTTAACTTTTTGTTTGCGACCTGAGAGGTACGATGACAACCAATCGTGTGCACGTCCTCTAACACCCATTCCATAAACCTTTTGCTGAAGTATCGAATGGTCAACAAGATCAAAAGCCTTACTCAGATCAACAAAACTATTACTAGATATTTTACTTTTGGACAGCTTGACCCTTGGACACAATGACGCGCCGTAAGGATTGGGCATAGTGTATTGCCTTCGTTTGAAAAAATTACGAAACATTTGTCTAAAGTATATAGTCTTCTATGTATATATAAATATGATTATTTCATTTTTAAACAACCCTAACTGCATTTTTTAGACTACCCCAGCTCAATTTCCCCCGCAAATATTTATCCAAACCAAATATCTCCGTCGCTCAAGCCAACACAAGAGTGTCAATTTTCCCCAGATCGTGATGAATGAAAATCAAACCCTTGTAGTAAATAAAGGGCTCAGTTAGATAGAGCGGTGGTAGTTAGGTAGGCAGCAGTGGCGTTGTGCAACGACGGGGTGGCTAGCGTCTGGTTGGTCGAGAGCGCGTGACGTCAACACGGTGTATCGACCAATGGCGTCGCTCCGTTCTCTCTCTGCCCACCAGTCCGTCGAGTGACGCTTCCTCGGCTGTTTCACTGTTTGTGTGGTTAGGAAGCCCGACTCCGTGCCATCATGACCCGGCTCAACGTTTTTTGATATCCGCTGAAGGTACGGCCGTCACTTTCCCGTTTTTGCTATGTTAGACCGTCTCCTGGTAATTGTATGTGTGTATATGTTATGGGATATTTCGGTGAACGGCGATCAGCTGTGAAGTGACTGAAGTCGTGGAAATCTTGAAAGTGTATTTGTTTTTAATTGTCTCCAAGAAGGTATGTTTTTAATATTATTGTTTCTAACATTGGTCCTTTACGGTCGTTGGGTTTCCTTCGAAAAGTAGACTCGTCAAAGTTCGAGAAATCCATTTTCTTGAAATCAATGGTATTTATATAAATGCAATTTATTTATTTTGATTTATTTCCTTTTCTTTAGTAACAGTCATGCCTTTTCACGGGAGTTATGCAACATTTTCCGTGTTGTACTGTTATCCAACATGAAACATTTAGAAAGAGTTGAACAAAAACTGCCAGTGATCGCGAATTTAATTGCAGAGAAGCACAGAGTTATGTTTCAATTAACAAAAGTTGTTAACCCCCTCCACCCCCAGCTGTGTTTGACACCCGCCTACGCGCGTCGTCGTGGTTGTCGCTATGGTTTGTGCCCAAATACCCGCAGACAATCAAAGAAATATTTTGTGGTAGTGACTGTCTATTCTCATAAGTTTATGTTTTACAACTAGTCGATGTGTGTTTAAATTTAGTGTTAGTATGGATAATTACCTTTCGTTAGCATTATTTAAATTTGTTAGTGGCGTATGTCGATGGGGCTATAATAGTCCCAAACCTTTACAATGATTACATGTTTGATTCGTAAACAAAAAAGCCGCTTAACTCACACTCGTAAATGTAAACAAAGGAGGCGTTTTGCAGTCCCAGTTTTTTTGAACTTGTTCATACTTATGGCCTACTTGCGGTTAAAAAACTATAATTTTTCCCGAGCCCCTTAGACAATCCATTTAATCTAAGCTATCGCCATCTTCTTCAGATGTACCATCTTAGTGAGATTATGTTTTTACTTGTGCGTTTCAAGTTATAATCTTAAATACTAGCCCTTAATAATTGTAACTGTTTCGAGACGAAAAGGTTTTGACAAGTTTTCACAGTTACAGTTTTAATTTTATATTTGATCAAATCTTAAAACACAGTGTGTATTGGCTCTATAGTGCAGTTGTTCTTAGTTGTGGGCCGCCACCGGCTTATTGTGACTTGATACAACTATTTAGCTCAGACTCATGCGCTAGGCACGGGGAGAAAATATTCCATTTATTTGTATTTTCAAGGCGTAGACTACGCGCTTGTTTGTCTGTTCAGCGGCTGTTTCCCTTGGCACCACAACAATCCGTAACCCACCCTGTCTTTTCCTCGCCTTCCAGGCAGTAGTGGAAGTAATCTCGAGGCCCTTTGGCTGTTTGTGATTGTTGTGTACAATATGCAACGTTATACTACTTTAAAAGACGAATGTTTTAGTAATTTATTTGATTTTTACCAACAATATTATTGCGGTTTACCTTCGTTGATTATGTAGCCTTCATCTTGAACGTTTTGCGGTTAACTGAATTTTCAGAAGTATTTTGTCCGTTGGAATTCATGTAAATAGCGGTTGTCAATAGCCTTTGGCCTCTTGTTAACATAGCATTAATGGTGTTGCTATAAATAGAACTAAATTTCCTGTTAAAGCTTTTGTTTATAAATAGTGAGGTATTTGTTTATTGAGTGAATTAGCAAATCTTAAAATACGTATATTTTCAAACGTGTCTTTGTGATGTGAGTAGTGTTAATAAATAATCAATCTCAGCTTTGGTTTGCTCTAATATCAGAGATAAATGCAGTTAGAGTTTATTCAGTAGTGCTCTATACATACCAGTCAAGAATGAGCCTCTTAATATATGCGGAATGTTTAATTTCACAATTAAAACATTACTGTATGTTTTTAAAGTATGAAGTTCAAACGTTGTACTAAGTATGCCCGAATATAAATACTTCGGGCTTCTAATATAAACAAACACACACAGGTCTATTTATGATAATCATTTAAAATATGTGAAAACCATGCAGACACTTTTGAGTTAAGTACAATAATGGTTCAACAATGAAATAGTCTAAGTTAAGCGTATTCAGAAAATAATTTTGTACGCCTCCTACAGGATTCAGGCAACATATAATTTTTTATTAGTGAATTTCCTTTGGAAAGTGAACTATTAGCATGACCCGCACGGAGAAACTTAAGCCCGGGACCACCATAGAAGTTCCTAACGTGACCCCCTGAACACGTTTTGGGGGGGTCGTTCAAAATTTTATATATATGTATATATATATATATGTATATATATATATATATATATATATATATATATATATATATATGTGTATGCACTCTAGCGGTCGCATTTTTTGTCCGATTTACTTCAAATTTGGTAGGGACGTTCCTTTCTATAATCTGTTGGACAAGTTCGTTGGGCAAAACAATCGGAAAACTCTAAACCCCTTTTTTGGGGATTAATCTTTCAAATTTCGAGTTTTTGGACCCTAAAAGGGTTAGAAAAGCCCCAGATGTAAACTTAATGCATGTAAAAAGATGGGAATTAGAGAGGCGAAAGTTTTAAGCCCTCTCTCGTCATTCTAGCATAAATATTTACCGAGTTATTAAAGAAAATGTGTATTGACCAAACGCAGTACGTTGTCTTATGGGGGTTTTACATTAGAAAAGCCTGTTATTCATTTGTTGGTGTACTTTTAACATCTCCAGCAACCTCACGCCTACTTTAAAGCCTGACTGGACCTTCTCCTAACCTTATAATGCACAAAATTGTATTCCCAGCACTGCAGGTAAATAGAACCAGGAGCATCAAAACAGCCAAAAAATCAATATTTTCAGATTTGAATAAAAATTGGAATAATTGTTTGTTTTTAACTGATTTTGAGTTTTTATAGTTTTTTATGTGGAAATTCACTTCCCTCACGTCAGCGTGCTGCGTGCGAACTCGTTTTGATTTATTTAGGCCTAACACGTATACATCAACACTTTCATTTATTTGTTTGTATTAGTTGACTGTGAGTATTAAAAGTTGATATTTATGTATTATAGTTTATCTAAGAAATAGAAAATTGATGGAATAGAAAATTGTTGTATATTGTCCTGGAATTCTCAATACCCCAAATACGAACGACATGTAAGATAGGGGAAAACATCCATAACGTCATGTTATCATAGATTAAACATACTCCAGTTGTGGTATTCTTAATCTATGATGTTATGTAGCTCTTCTTATTGATTAACATTTTTGAAATACATCAATCAATAAATTTAATTATTTGAACCTGAAGATGGTTACATTGTAATCGAAAGGCCTCGTTAAAATAAAAATTAAATTGATCGATTGATGTATTTCAAAAATTTATTATAAGATAGAAGCTCGTGAAGACAGGATTTCACTAGCATGTTCTCAAGTTAGGAAATGTCAAATTAGGGATTTCGTCCAGAAGTTTGAATTGAGTACCTATTTTTGTTTACCCCGCAATATAAACCGTGCTGGCAATTTATAAGGAAGTGTGGCATAATATTAAATAGTCATGCGATTATTTATACGGGCATTTGTTTTACTCTTGTTTTAAAACTTCCCCATTCAACAAGTGTTCCAGATGTATGCGTACGTCCTTGTACGGTCTTTCTAAATTAAAATTTGACGGGGAATATAGCTTTTTGGCTTCTCCTTTAGTAGAACGATGTTAATAACTCCTTCTGCACAAACAAGGGGGGAAAGGGGTCGAAGTTAATTAAATAAAGTTCACGATTTTAACAATTAAATGGTTATATAATGGAACGTGTTTTAATTATTTATAAATAATATATGTTATATGTATAAGATAATAAGTAGACCTAGTAAATTAAACTTCCGAAATTAATGGCAACCCCAAAATTCGGTTTTATGAGTTCCTCCGTAATTCTTAATTTTAAAATCATCCATAAATCTTCAGCTCGAGTTTTCAAAGCGATGGGAAAGAATAACAGTGTTAATT
Source organism: Allygus modestus (assembly GCA_963675035.1). Lineage (NCBI taxonomy): Eukaryota > Metazoa > Arthropoda > Insecta > Hemiptera > Cicadellidae > Allygus > Allygus modestus. Next base: position 475,441,982 of record OY776112.1, read on the forward strand.
TACAGGTCATCTGGCGTCAAATCAAATCAAAATGTCTTACAGAAAGTATTACAGAAATTCTAGCACAACTATAAAATGGCGTTAATTTAAACATTGGCTTGTTTAATTCTTAAAAATAGCTTACATAGTATCGTCTTATCATTCAACAACATAGCCGCATTTGTTTAATATATTCGCAAGGGAGTAGCAGGCAGAACCGCGAAATGTTACGTGACCGGAGCCCCCTCTTAATCTTGTGTTGACAGTCGGTTTTGTTCAAATCTGGCGGTCGGAGCGCGCTGTGCGGCTGTGCGGCTGTGCGGGGGATCATGTGTTGGGTCCAGGTGCGTGTTGATACAGCGTCACATGTGCCCCGCACCACGTGGTGTTTTTTGTGGGCTCCTGCCCCGCGGGGGGGGAGGGGTTACGCCGCTATCTTCCCACAGCGGGGCTCCCGCGATCTGGGCTTCGGGAATTTGAATATTGTTCAATTAGTGTACTATTAGAATTGCCTATGCACAGCTTGCGGTGAAACAACTGTAGATTAGTTTAATTTTCTGCTTTGTGGCGCAACCAGTACGTTGACAAATAAGGGATGGTACCAATTAACTCTTATGGAATTGTTTTTTTTCGCATTCAGTGACTCAATTGTTAGTTGATGAAGTATGAAGGGCGTACCAGAACCCCCTTGAAATAATATTCAGTGTAAAGATTCTGAAATCGCAACAAATGAGGTATTTCACATCTAAATATTTCGCGTTTCTACAAACCCCATACTACAAACTACGGAATGTATCTTAATACATAATCAATGATAATACCATAGATTAAAACTATAATACTTACCTAAATTCTTGAGTTTTCCATACATTTCAGCCACCGTCTCCTCAACTGATTATTTGAAATCATCGATTAACTCATTTAAAAATCAAAACACTATCTAACGGTTTATTAAGGATCAGAATTACAAATAAAAACCGTTCAATACAACGCTTAAATATTTGCGACCATTTTAATGGGATGTAAACACATTTCAATTGTTTTACGAGTGCGTTCATTTATTGTATATTTTATTTTTCCGTTTGATATATTGGGATGTGGGATACCGTGTCGTATGTAGCGCATTTAGTAAGTAGAGCTTTGCACTAATAAAACATATCGTTTAGTATTAAAATAAAAAAATAAAGGTGACAAATTATAAGGGACATATCGACAATTTAATTAATAATTTAGACTTTTTACTCTATTTTTACACTATACGATACGATTTTAGAATATTATTTTCGGAAGCTCCCTCTAAAATGCTTTCTGTTTGGTTTGATTTAATTTGTTTTGCAGAAATACGTAAGCAACGTGCGAAATTTTCGTTTTCAACGCGTTCTCAAATTATTTTATGTGTATTATATTCTAGGACCGAACACTTCACAAGTAGACAGCGACGCGACGTAGCGCTTGTCTCTCGGAGCGGTTTGTTCAATCCCCCGAAGTGTTTCTCTTGGGGACTATACAGGATTATTGCGCTCCCTGGGTAACGTCTGTGAATATATAGAGGCTAAGAATTTATAACATGAATTAGAGGGGGTTCAACTGACTCTGCCCTTTGACTGGGAAAATTCAAGTTGAGAGGTTTTTAATTAAAGGTTAAATTTGTTTAAAAAATGTTTTCAGTAGAGTATCACGATGGAAAATGAAGTTTTTCTATTTGCATTATATTCTTAAAATTTCTATTGGTGATGAGTTGATGTTATTAAAGAAATAATAGTGGACATTTCCCATCACTGATAAGTAAAAAGAAAGTAATTGTGAAACTTTGGTTATACTAATCAGTGATGCAAAATGGCCGAAATAATTTATTGGATAACATTGCATTATAAGTTAATATTTTACATTCATAATGGTCTTATATATAATCTTGGAATTGTATTCCAGAAAATAGGGAATACCTAGGTAAGGTGTTAATTAAAATGAGTTTATTTTTTGATTTATTTGGACTTTACTTATTGCTTCTAGTGTTTTAACACTAGAAGCGATAGGTAAAGTCGAAATAAATCAAAAAATAAATTCAAATCCATCGCTATTATGAGTTTCAAAAATACAGTTAAAATAAAATTCCTTATTTTTATTGACGAGGTAAACCTTTCAAAATCACAAAGGCCGACAACAACTAGCAGCGTTGTAGCTGTATCTGTTGCTACAGTGTATTCAAAAGCAAGTTTTGCATTAATGATTTAAAAGTGTTAATTCGAATTTGTTAATAACAAGTAAAATTGTGTTCATTTATTGCAAATGGTTTGTTATACGATTGCTCGTTTCTACTTCTAAGTTCAGTTGAATCTGCCTGGAAATTTGTATCTAAACCGTCGAGACTGACTACCCAAGGCGTTCCCCAAGACTATATTGGGGGTTTATTGATCATAGAATAAAGGAATAAGGACGATTATTAAATTACTTAAGCTGGGTTTTCCTAGGCGCGGAACTTTTCGGCAGCGGAGAGCGGATCGCGGAATGCGGAGAACGCTGGCCTCTCCTCATCATGTAATCAAATGGCGCTGTGAACAGCGGAATTGTTCCGCGCGGCGCCGCGGATTAACTTTGTCCGCTCTCGGTCGCGGAATAGTGTTGAGGTTATACTGGTGTCCTGTGATTTTGTGTTGACAGAATAGTTCGGATAAATTTATGCCGTCAGATAACGAGAAACTTGTTGAATGAATACAAGGTCATCCAATGAGTACGACAGGTATAATAACCAACAAATAATTAAATATTTACAAAAATAAACGTACTTTTAAAATAACATAACATTTGTTATGTACAGTACATAATAATGTACTATGTTTTAGCTTGAATAATAGGCAGTTATACAGTATTGTGTTGTAAAAGTAAAATCTCAATTGTTTAAAACTGAAAAAAAACAAATTATACCCCTTTCCATGCTGCTCTTTTACATATTATTGCTACTCGCCAATTGATTGAGGAGATATTGAAAATATTCGTTGTGTGTTGAAAAAGACCTACGTTTAAGAACATATAATTTTATTTTATTGCCCTTGGTGTTATCCCCTCAGCAGTCACAACCATAATGAGATAGGTTATTCCGCAGTTGGTCGCCGAAAAAGTCTGGGTTTAGGAAAATAGAATTCCGCTGAGCTGAAACAACGAGCGGAGAATATCCGCGTTCCGCGCTCCGCTGCCGAAAAGTTCCGCTCCAAGGAAGCCCCAACTTTACAAAATTACTGTCTCCAAACACAGCACTGCAACTACATAGCGAATAGAGAGTCATTTGATAATTTGAAATTGTGTTCAACAGGAGATGATCCTTGAGCTTAAGCCCTCTCGAGTATTTGGTCCTCAACTTTAACTAGATAAAATTAATTTTGGGTGGAAACAGTATAAGATAGGTTTAATTCCGTAGGTTCTGTTTTAAGAATACGTAATCCATGTTGACATTATGGTTTAGCTACGCATTATTATTGATAGTGTGAGTTTGGTCGCCCCGCTATCCTGGTAGCTAGCGTATTCGTTTTCGATCAAGAAGTTACGAGTTCGTTTCCTGGGACGCCTACAAGATTTAAGAGAGGATTGAACCGTTTCAACAACGTTGAATACAAAATGCCACTGAGATAGACAAGAACAAAAATAATTTGTTCTATCAGTTCCGTGAAAGTTATGTTTCTAAGTTGTGGTAAATTGGTTTGCTAAATGTTTATGAAAGCGACGGACATTAAGTCAGTCAGTACGTCAATGCCGCTACGGAGAAATAATCAAAACAATAACACTCGCAGCAAGCTAGACTGCCACTTGCATCCTTCAGTCGTGGTAAATGGTAGATGCCACACTGTTGTCATAATGTGCTCCTGCCCAGTGTGTCCTTGATGTTGGGTTTACTCTAGCATTGGGAGAGATCTAACTAGAGGACAGGCGCAGTGGAGGCGCCTGTCCTCTGTTTGCACCTGCTTCTCCCATACGGCCAATGGTAACTTCCAAAGCCCGTCCTCCTCAAACGGTTTATCCGACAATATTATTTGTGAATTTCCTTTGGAAAGAATTTACTTTGGAATTATTAGCATGACCCGCACGGTGAAACTGAAGCCTGGGACCACCATAGAAGTTCCTAAAGTGACCCCCTGAACACGATTTGGGGGGTCGTTCAAAATCTATTATATATACAGCCGCATGTGTAACTCACTGACTGACTGACTGATGAGGTATACGAATTCTAGACCACTTCTATATGAGTTAGAAACCTGAAATTTTGCATGCAGGTGTAGCTTATAGCTTGTAACCCCCCAGGGAAAATCGCCAAAACCGACATTTTGTTATTTCAACCCCCCTTAAAAAATATTTAAAACCCCCCAAAAAAGGCTTCTTTTAAAGTTATAGTTTTTGAGCTCTAGCGCGCGAACGGATGGTCCTATCAAAAAACGGACACCGCCACGTGTCACGGATTTTGCAAGATCTACAACTTTGGTCCAGTGACTTTTTGTCGTATCTCGTCTCCTTCACCCTTAGATAGTTCTATAGATTTTTTCAAATTTTGAGAATTTCTGGCGGTTTTTTATTCCCAATCACGTTAATATATTTGATGGAGGCCTAATATTGGGCACGCAGTATGTCTACATCACACTTAGTAAATAACAGCAGAAATATGACCAGTTTTATTACTTAGACCTTTCGGAAAATAAAAACACTCTTAAATTTTATAGATTTGACCGTTTTCTAAGTATTAGTAGTAAGGAAATGCCGGTTCCGGAACAATTGTTATTAATTAGAATGCACGTATCACCATTTATACTTTAACTAGGGTCGTGATATATGGCTTGCGTGTGCGTTGCACCTTTTCTTCCCAAATCCTACTATTTTTAGTTTGAACTATCTCAAAAAGAAAATTTGGGAATACAAAATCAAAATGTAGTATTTTTTATTTGAGCTCTAGCGGCCGAACAGGTTGTCCTATCAAAAAACTAAGACCACCATGTGCCACGGATTTTAGACGAACTACAACTTTAGTCCTGTGACATTTGGCCGTATCTCACTCCCTTCACCCTTAGGTAGCGCTAGAGTTTTTAAATTTAAGCTTTTTTCTAAGATTTTTGTGGTTTTAATGGGTTTTCGCTCTAATATAGAACTTAGAGGCCTAATATTTATCACACAGTATTCCTACATTACAATTAGTACCAAGCAACACTCACACCCCCAGATTAAATATTTTATACACCCAAAAAATCAGTCTTTTAGCTTTTGTAGATTTATTCGTGTATTTCGGGTATATTTTGTATATTGCGCTCTGTTGAGGGTAAAATCCCTTATAAATCATATATAAGTCATATTTGCTGCAGAAGGATTGTAGAAACCCAAAGTCATAGTATTTCAGGTTGTTAATGGTGGTCGTATTCCTTATAAGGTTCAAAAGACGCCTTATAAAGGCTGCATTATACATCAGTTAAGGGTATTCATTTTTTTCGAGCCCTTAGGTAATACATTGAGGCTTACAATTTATCATACTACGTCTCCATGACAAGTCGTATTCAGCAACAGGCATATGACCGGATTTTATAGGTTAAACCCTTAAAATAATCAAAGCATTGGAATAGTTGTAGAATTTAGGTCTTAAATAGAATTTGGACCAATTTACATTAAACTGTGGCCAAACAGCGACCTGGGGGCGAAGCCCCCCACAGGGGTCTGGGGGCAGAGCCCCCAGCGAGCGAAGCGAGTTTATATATATATATATATATATATATATATATATATATATATACAGGGTGAGTCAGACCACCCGTCCAGCATGTGTAACGGGAGAACGGTTTGGTCTAAAGTCGTCAAACAAAATTCTCCCCCACTAAAACGCATATGGGCTATATATTAAAAATATTTTCATCAAAATACAGGATGTTCCAAAACTGAAGGTCACGGGTTCGAATCTCAAAATGTTCTTATGTAAACATAGGGCATATTATACATAATTTTAAAGGTCTCGTTAAAAGAAACATTTTGGCGAAAACAATATTCACTTATCTTTATCCGTTTCAAAATGGCGGCCATTTTTGTGTAAAATATTGACATTTACGGAATACCCTGTATTTTCTAAACCACTACTCATGTCATTTTTCCGACTTAAATTTCTTACTCGTGATAAAGTCAGCTTTACTCTGATATGCTACAAGATAGGCTATTTTTTAGAAAATATATATTTCTAAAAAATTAAATATATAATTTAATATAATATATATATTTTTCAAAATGCTTATATGCCCAAAATTCAAAAAAGTCAAATGGTAGCATATGCCAAAAAGCTTACCATTGAAAAGGTCTTGTAAATCCTAGCAGTTTTCTAATTTACTCCAACCTTGTATCTCTTTTTGTTTTTCTACAATCAGCAAAAACCATTGTTTTCCTATATGAAATGCATGTTAATTTGCATAACACTTGCATATATTCTGTGGTCACATTCGTTTTATGTGTTATGTACAATTAACATGCATTTCATATGGGAAAACTATGTTTTTTGCTGATTGCAGAAAAACGAAAAGAGATACAAGGTTAGTGTAAATTAGAAGGTTGCTAAGGTTTACATGACTTTTTCAATGGTATGCTTTTTGACATACGCTACCATTTGACTTTTTTGAATTTTGGGCATATAGACATTTTGAAAATAAATATTTTTTTGAAATATAGATTTTCTCAAAAAAAACCTGTCTTTTAGCATATCAGATTAAAGCTGACTTATCACGAGTAAGAAATTCAAGTCGGAAAAATGATATGAGTAGTGGTTTAGAAAATACAGGGTATTCCGTAAATGTCAATATTTTACACAAAAGTGTCCGCCATTTTATAACGGATAAAGATAAGTGAATTCTGTTTTCGCCAAAATGTTTTTTTTAACGAGACCTTTAAAATGATGTATAATATGCCCTATGTTTACATAAGAACATTTTGAGATTCGAACCCGTGACCTTCAGTTGTGGAACATTATGTACATAGATTTTGATGAGAATATTTTTAATATATATATGATTATAATTAATCGTTAACTTTATATATTTATGTATTCAATGTCAACTTGATGTATTGACATTGTCCATAACCTGTTTTTGTGTTGATCGACAGTAAAATATTCTTATAAGAAATCTTAGCAATCTAATTAAATCACTACTTACACAAAAAAAGGTTATTTTAAAAACGTGTATTCCAGTAAGTTGTCACGTTCCTAAACGAAGTTAACATTCTAATAAATTTGCTTACTGAATTGTCCATATTGAAGTCATTTTTCCGTGATGCTCTCTGAGCTCGGGGTCATGAAGCGCGCTCTTGGACATCTTTGCCTTGACTGAATTTCATGAATAGCAAGTCTTATGCAACTCTTCTTCAGTTATAGACTGCTGGATATCGGCAGAGGGTTGCCGATATTTTCATCTTTCATCTTCATCCAGCTGCTCCATTGTCCACGTACCCCGTTTTCTATTATCCTATTATTTTTCAGTATTCGGCGAGTCAGCACCTCCTCCTCCTCTGACGCTTTCATATTTTCTTATGTTGGAGGCTGCTGGATTTCGGCAGAGGGTTGCCGATAAATCGTTCATCCTCTTCCAGCTCCTCCATCCTTGTACCTCTCTTCAGTATTTGATGACAGCGACCACCTCCTTCTCTGACGCTTTTATATCTTCTTCTGTTGGAAGCTGCTGGATTTCGGCAGAGGGTTGCCGATAAATCGTTCATCCTCTTCCAGCTCCTCCATCCTTGTACCTCTCTTCAGTATTTGGTGACAGCCACCACCTCCTCCTTCTCTGACGCTTTCATTTCTTCTTCTGTTGGAAGCTGCTGGATTTCGGCAGAGGGTTGGCCATAAATCGTTCATCCTCTTCCAGCTCCTCCATCCTTGTACCTCTCTTCAGTATTTGATGACAGCCACCACCTCCTCCTTCTCTGACGCTTTCATTTCTTCTTCTGTTGGAAGCTGCTGGATTTCGGCAGAGGGTTGCCGATAAATCGTTCATCCTCTTCCAGCTCCTCCATCCTTGTACCTCTCTTCAGTATTTGATGACAGCCACCACCTCCTTCTCTGACGCTTTCATATCTTCTTCTGTTGGAAGCTGCTGGATTTCGGCAGAGGGTTGCCGATAAATCCTGCTGGATTTCGGCAGAGGGTTGCCGATAAATCGTTCATCCTCTTCCAGCTCCTCCATCCTTGTACCTCTCTTCAGTATTTGGTGACAGCCACCACCTCCTCCTTCTCTGACGCTTTCATTTCTTCTTCTGTTGGAAGCTGCTGGATTTCGGCAGAGGGTTGGCGATAAATCGTTCATCCTCTTCCAGCTCCTCCATCCTTGTACCTCTCTTCAGTATTTGATGACAGCCACCACCTCCTCCTTCTCTGACGCTTTCATTTCTTCTTCTGTTGGAAGCTGCTGGATTTCGGCAGAGGGTTGCCGATAAATCGTTCATCCTCTTCCAGCACCTCTATATTTTATATCCATCCTCCTTCCTACTATTTGTTAATATTTGGTGACAGCCACGATATCTTCCTCAGTAAAACCTATTAGTTGAGGAATCTGATTTCAAATTTATCAAATCGTTTCCTAGGTTTTTAAAATTATGTAATTTTTTGAAAATTGTTGGTGTACCATATGTAGCATATGTACAATAATTTAAAACATTGTAGTAGCAAGGCAAGTCGCAGCCAATCATGTCGCTAGGATTCGCGGAGAATGTTGAATGTTCCAGATCTTTCGAACGCCGCCCCCGTATAAATACCGCTCCCGCCTTGCACCGGCCTTCTTTACGTTTCCGTTTGTTGTAGAGTGCGAAACAGTAATTTTAATTATGTATTTTTTTTGTGAACGCCAAATCATTGGGTAAGTAGAGTAAATTTTGTTTTATTTAGGTATTTGCTTAATTAAATAAAGACCTTGCCTTGCTAAAGTAGGAAAAATTTAATTTATTTGCAAATGGTATTTTATTTGAATTAAAATTGTTAATTTTTGTGTCTACTCTTTAACCCCCAACGTATCAATTTAATTTACCGTCAGTTAATGTAAAAATATATTATATAAATGTGTATTTTGCATGTTTCCTTTGTATATTGTAGAATCAAGACCAAAAAAGAAAGACTAAAGTGTAAACTTAAATGAATAATAAATGCAGAGTTTTAACTTGAATTTTATTTTGGTTCGAGTTACCTTCTTCAGTAAATATTTTAAAATTATAAATTGTCCGCTCAGTATATATAATGTAAATTTGCATGATTAAAATTAGAGAGCGGTACATTAAATGCGCGACTCTGCTAATAATTGATTTCAGTATGAACATTTTGGGAAGATAATGTGAAAATTGAATAAGTTCCAGTTAAGGAAGACAGGAAATCATTATATTTCTTAAATTTACATATCAAATTTCAAGACAAAATGGTTCTCAATGTCGACTTTTTACTTAAAGAGGAACTTGAATTTGAATTAATTATCCGAGGTGTTAGTGTAAGTAAAAGTGACAGTGTTGTAGCAATGCGTAAAAAACTGAAGGAAGTTGTTAAATTTGGTGTAGAGAGCAACTATTTAAACTTACATGACAAAATTGACCTTGAGGTAAATTTAGAATTAATCAATGCTGGACTTAATAATCTAGAAACTAAAGTAATTAGTTTGACTGATTCTCCTGTTCTTAGTGAAGTGTCCCGTATTGAAACAAGATTAGATCACTATGATAACAGAATTAAAGCCTTTTGTAAGTTTAAATTGCAGGATAAGAAAAAGGAGGCGGATTTGAAACAGTTGTTAAATACTTTCAAAGAAAAATTAGATGAAATTCAAACTGTTTTTAAAAAGGTTACGTATGATCAAGCAAAGAAAGAAATTATTGAAAGGAAAATAAGTGAGTCAAATTTAGAAGAAGAAAATATAAATGACGTTTTTATCGACAAAATTAGTGAAGTAAATGCCCCTGTAAAGTCTTAAGATGCAACCCCCAATTCAAGTGTGTATTGCAAATTGCCTAACCCAGCTGAAAGGCACTTCAAACACTTAAAGGTAAATGATGGCCTTAATGCTAGGGAACTTTTGAACTTTATTGATACTATTCTAAAAGTGAAAGATGAAACCGGTTTTACAGATAGTCAGATTTTAGACATTAGTTTGAGCTATGCTTCAGGTCCATTGTATGCTAAAATAATTGAAGGTAAAAATGCTAGTTTGACAATCGATGAAGTGCACACCAGATTGATTGACTATTTTATACCTATTGGGTTAAGAGTCTTCATCACCGGAAGTTGCTAGACGCCATCTGGGAGTTTTGTTCTATAAGGCCAATGTTAACTTTGTGCCTCCATTACTCCTCACCTGATCGTCTCAAACAATTAATTTTGGTGTCAAATTAAAGGGTTCGTCGTCCTCTAGGGAAATACAATGTCGAATTCCTTAATTTGGGTACCATAGTTTCATAATAAATAGTTTAATTTTGAACTGAAACACTGTACATGTTCTCATCAATTTGTAACAAAATCTAAATTCGACTATTGCATTTCCCTAGAGGACGACGAACCCTTTAATTTGACACCAAAATTAATTGTTTGTGACGATCAGGCGAGGAGTAACGGAGGCACAAAGTTAACATTGGCCTTATGGAACAAAACATTAAGATGGCGTCCGGCAACTTCTGGTGATGAAGACTCTTAAGAGAAAATCTAAAAAGAGAGCTCGTAACTAGACCTCAAAAGATGGGCGAACCCTTAAACATTTATATTTTAGAAGTAAAAGATTTTAGAAGTGCTCATATCTGAGGGTGGCCTGTGCTCTTAACTGAGGGTGGCCTGTGCTCTTAACTGAGGGTGGCCTGTGCTCTTAACTGAGGGTGGCCTGTGCTCTTATCTGAGGGTGGTCTGTGCTCTTATCTGAGGGTGGCTTGTGCTCTTATCTGAGGGTGGCCTGTGCTCTTAACTGAGGGTGGCCTGTGCTCTAAACTGAGGGTGGCCTGTGCTCTTAACTGAGGGTGGCCTGTGCTCTTAACTGAGGGTGGCCTGTGCTCTTAACTGAGGGTGGCCTGTGCTCTTAACTGAGGGTGGCCTGTGCTCTTATCTGAGGGTGGCCTGTGCTCTTATCTGAGGGTGGCCTGTGCTCTTAACTGAGGTTGGCCTGTGCTCTTAACTGAGGGTGGCCTGTGCTCTTAACTGAGGTTGGCCTGTGCTCTTAACTGAGGGTGGCCTGTGCTCTTAACTGAGGGTGGCCTGTGCTCTTAACTGAGGGTGGCCTGTGCTCTAAACTGAGGGTGGCCTGTGCTCTAAACAGGGTGGCCTGTGCTCTAAACTGAGGGTGGCCTGTGCTCTTATCTGAGGGTGGCCTGTGCTCTTATCTGAGGGTGGCCTGTGCTCTTAACTGAGGGTGGCCTGTGCTGTTAACTGAGGGTGGCCTGTGCTCTTAACTGAGGGTGGCCTGTGCTCTTAACTGAGGGTGGCCTGTGCTCTTATCTGAGGGTGGTCTGTGCTCTTATCTGAGGGTGGCTTGTGCTCTTATCTGAGGGTGGCCTGTGCTCTTAACTGAGGGTGGCCTGTGCTCTAAACTGAGGGTGGCCTGTGCTCTTAACTGAGGGTGGCCTGTGCTCTTAACTGAGGGTGGCCTGTGCTCTTATCTGAGGGTGGCCTGTGCTCTTATCTGAGGGTGGCCTGTGCTCTTATCTGAGGTTGGCCTGTGCTCTTAACTGAGGTTGGCCTGTGCTCTTAACTGAGGGTGGCCTGTGCTCTTAACTGAGGTTGGCCTGTGCTCTTAACTGAGGGTGGCCTGTGCTCTTAACTGAGGGTGGCCTGTGCTCTTAACTGAGGGTGGCCTGTGCTCTAAACTGAGGGTGGCCTGTGCTCTAAACAGGGTGGCCTGTGCTCTAAACTGAGGGTGGCCTGTGCTCTTATCTGAGGGTGGCCTGTGCTCTTATCTGAGGGTGGCCTGTGCTCTTAACTGAGGGTGGCCTCTGCTGTTAACTGAGGGTGGCCTGTGCTCTTATCTGAGGGTGGCCTGTGCTCTTAACTTTGCACATAAGTCTAGAAAATAGACAGGTTGTGGTCGAACGAGAAAAACATCACCAAAATACCAAACTGTGAGTCATTATTTGTTTACTTTCCTCCTCTACAATATTTTCACTGAAGGAAGTATTTCGTCTTCTACTACGTTAACCAAAGAAGCTTTACAATATATTTCCGGGCTTATTTTAGACAATTAAAATGGTTCAAATGTATTTTAATTTTAATAATTATTATTTTACGGTATGATTATTTTTTACACATTGCTCGAACTTATGTAAGGATTATACCCTTCCATAATCCATCTATTGCGTTACCGTGACCCTCAATAAGTCGAAGTCTTTGGAAAATCACCTTTATAAGTCGAACCACGATATTTCGAAATATTAGATACCTCGAATTTTTGCCGTTCCCCCTGAGGTACGAGTTACCGAGGTTCCACTGTATACAGTTGTTTAATTTTCATATTTTTGAAAAGAGTTTTGTCTTTTGTTCTCAGTCCTTTGTGTTCTTAGCTCAAAACATATTATGTTGATACTGTAAGAATGTGTTATTTTTTTATAGACAGCTGTTTTAGAGTGAAATTTAATCAAAACTAGGGGCTTGTAGGGGCAAAAGCCCCTAAAAAACCAAAATACATAAATTTTTTATCAACCTTCATTGGTCATTTATAAATAAGCACTGATTTTCTAGCATTATAATATAATATTATTATACTGTCTTATGTTTTTAATAAAATGTCCATTCCTAAACAACTATACATTGCTGTAGTTTAAAAGTAAACAAACTGAATAAGTACAGCTGGTATCAATATCAAAGGCTAATTTAACTCTGTGGCACAGCTGTTTTAATTTCAAAAGATGTAAACAAATTAAACCCCATGTTGTTTTAATGGGAAAAGTTTTATTTTGTTGCGAATTTATGGTAAAAAAATAAGAAAAATGAATAGTTTTCCCTCAAAATTCACGTCAAGACCTTTAAAATGATACCCCTCCCATCCTTCTACGGCCATCCAGTCACTCACAATTTCTTTACAAAAATTTGACTTACGGAATTATATATAGAGATGTTTATCCAAGTATGCTTGTGGCCAAACAAAAACAACTGAGGGTGGTCTGTGCTCTTAACTTTGCATATCTACGGATCAAGTACATTTTGATTTGATACCTCAACCGAATAATGGCGGTTCATGAACAATGGCGGAGCTCTGTTAAAAAAAACATCGCTTATCTATATCGATACAGATCGAATACATACGGGCAATTAGTAAATGAAAAAACTAAGCTATACACAACCTAGGAAAAAGGGAAACTTTGATGTCGATTCTAAATTTGGCCAAGGCTTTTAAAGTGAGACCTGTAACTCGGTAGCAAGAGGGAGAATGATGGGGGGAGATGCGTAGGTGCTCCCTCCTCTTTCCCACCCTCCCTCCCCTCGCCCCCACACCACACGTGCATCAAAGACCTCCTCTTCGCCTTCTCTCACAGCAGTTTCAGCGTATTGACGCCACTCTTCAGTGAGCCAAGTTTGACGCGAGCGGTGTCAAAGGATCTTGATAACAGCTCTGACACCAGTTAGGGTGGAATGCCAGTAGCACCTTTGTGGACGAGGCCGTGAACGCAATGATCTTGTGAATTTGATTGTTCGTGATTAAATATCATGTTATAACATTGGGGTTGAAAATTTTCCTAGAAAGGTTTCGGATCTTTTTTAAGTTAGTATAACATGAACTTATTTTGTACTATCTCGAATAGTGAAGAATATTTTGCAAGCGAAAGTTAGTCGGTATTGAGTACTTGATTTGACCTATGAAATCATTTTGACAGATGAACTAATACATACTAATACATTTTCTTAAACAGCTACTAATAAGAAATAAATTTAATAAAATGGTTTCCAAATAAATACACTTTCCTCCTAGATGTAATTAGTTTTGTATCCGTTTAACTTGGAAACCCGTCATGAATAGAGGCCCTACTCCTGGTTTATTAGTTATTTCATATTTGTATTGGTTTTATAAGGCAAATTGCTCAGTTATTATGTTTAATAGTAATCAAAATGCAAATGCATGAAAATACGTATTCAAATTATTGTAAAATAAGAAATAAGGGTAGCATTACGCCCCCTTATAATGGCAGTAATTAATGGAAGTATTACGTCCAATAACTTGAAAAGTAAAATAGACCCGACCCATCGCAAAATGAACGTGTAAGAACCGTGCTGCGGCTATTCGCTGTCCCTACCCACCGCCAAGTGAATGTATAACGAACAGTAGCCATGCAGCGCCAAGCTGCGGCTACCAGTTGTCTCTACCCATCGCCAATTGAATGTATAACGAACAGTAGCCATGCATCGTCATGCTACGGTTACCCGCTATCCCTATCCATCGCCAAGTGAATGTATAGCGAACAGAAGCCGTACTGCGGCTACCCGCTGTCTCTACCCACCGCCAAGTGAATGTATAACGAACAGTAGCCATGCAGCGCCAAGCTGCGGCTACCCGCTGTCCCTACCCATCGCCAATTGAATGTATAACGAACAGTAGCCATGCAGCGTCATGCTACGGTTACCCGCTATCCCTATCCATCGCCAAGTGAATGTATAACGAACAGTAGCCGTGCTGCGGCTACCCGCTGTCTCTATCCACCGCCAAGTGAATGTTTAACGAGCGGTAGACGTGGCCCCAGCGCCGTGTTGCGGCTCCCCGCTGTTCCGAACCAACGCCAAGTGAACGTGCAACGAGCAGTAGACATACAGCGCCGTGCTGCGACTACCCGCGGTACACTGCTGTAACTCAATTGCCGCACAATGCCGTTGCATCTGACCATTGATTTTAGTTTACTTATGCAAGTCGCAGAATATTGCTCTGCTCAAGCATTATTTTATTGATTGTTAAGTATATAGTTTTACTGTGATTTTTTAAAGTCTATATAATAATAAAGCATTTAACCTAGTTTAGTTAAATTTATAGAAATAAGTACTGTTGAGTCGACCTTTTTTAATGTAATGTTCCTCGATTTTACATTAATTAGGTTACTTTTCACATTTGAGCAAATTTTTCCACTACCGGTAGTCAATGTAGTAGTATAATGTATACAATTTGGATGCAACAGAATTCCCAAAAGCAGTCAAAATTAAGATTCAAATTGTGTTTTATTTTATGTTTATTTGGACCAGTGTGCAAAAATATAATCCTCCAGGTTTACAGCTGTTGTCCAAGACGGCAGAAATGTTCGTGGTTTCAGAAGTTTCAAGCCAAGTGACCGATTTTCCTTTGCGATAAAAAAATAATCGCTCAAAAACGTGATTGTAATTGTTAGGCCTACTGAAGTAAATATAATTGAAGAGTGCTTATTACAGATACGCACTGCTGACGAGTGTTGCACGTTTGTTGTCCGCAGCGCGATTACATTGGCTAGAGTGGGTGTAGTCTGGTGTAGTCTTATCAACGAATCATAAGTCACCCACGTGGGTTTTACCATTGGGTAGGCCTATACGTTTCACCCCGTAACCGGATTTTAAACCGTCCTGCTACCGTACTGTAGCCGCATCCGCACCTTTAAACGTAGTCAAAGAATTTTATATAATTACTAATCATTTCCTCAAGCGTTCAACTATGTTTTTCAGTTCATTTGATTACAATTGCTTATAATTAATTATGATAAAATGCAGAGAAGTGTGCCGCAGTTCTAAGCCGTATTATTGCGTATACATGTTTGGTACCGAAAGGCTCTTACCGTGTAGAGGTAGCTTTAGCTTTAGTCTGAATAACATGCACTTTGGTGGCCTTCCCCATGGCCTTTCGAAGTTCGATGTTAATTTTATGGAATTATTTTGATCAGCTAACCTGCGAGATACGTGTGCGCGGAGAAAAAGACATACCAGTTAGTTTTTTATTTAATACACTTCTTCGTGTAATTAATCCGTCCAGTTTCCGCGAGAGAGGGTTGGAGGTTGCAGGGGTTGGAGTTGACGGTATCGATCCCCAGAACGGGGTCGACTGACGACCTTGGCTCTCACCGCTTCCTAGTACTGGCTGGCGTTAACAGCTGATGATTGGTGCTACAGCTGACTGCTGCTGCAGCTGACTGGCGCTACAGGACTGGATGTAATCTGTGATACTCCGAATGTTCGGAGTATTCGCAAGAAGTGTGGGAGCTGCACGAACCTTTGAATACATACGGGAACATACGGGACGAAATGTTCAGTGAAGATTCGGGAGAATGTTCGGCCGAGTGTTCAGGCGTGTTCGCGAGAAGTGTGGGACCGCCTTGACTCGTCGTTCATCGTCCATTCAAATATCCCCTGTCATTCCGCCTTATTGGCTTTCAGAGTTGTGATCGCTTACTAACACTTATCTAATACTGGAATGATGGACGGAAATTCGTTAGGAAGATAGGTACATGCGAATATAGCAAATACCCTGCTGAAAATCATTTGGGGTCCATCCTACTTGCTTTCAACATTTTTTGTTTTAAATGATTAGTTTTAACAGTCTAAAATAATGATTTCGTTTGATTTTCTATGCTTACAATATTTTGTACAATGGGAAAATAAATGGGAATCAACGGGAAAAGAAACGGGAGTCAAGAAAGATTACGCGAACAAAGTCGCGGGTACCAGATAGTAAATAGAAAGGTCTTTCGCCAGTTCGTAAAATCAATCGCCAAGGTTACGACCTTGACACGTGTTGTGGCCCTCGGTTGTCGTCTTTATCAGTTGTTATCAGGTGGTAGAGGTTAGGGCGGGAAATATATCAGTGCCGTTTGCGTTATCGACCCATCTATATACAACCTTGACACGTGTTGTGGCCCTCGGCTGTCGTCTTATCAGTTGATATCAGCAGGTAGAGGTTAGGGCGGGGAATATACCAGTGCCGTTGGCGTTATCGACCCATCTGAATACGCTCTTGAAACGTGTTGTGGCCCTCGGTTGCCTTCTTATCAGTTGTTATCAGCAGGTAGAGGTTAGGGCGGGAAATATGTCGGTGCCGTTGGAGTTATCGATGGATCTGTATACGACCTTGACTCGTATTTCGGCCCTGCGTTTTCTTCTCATTTGTTGTTATCAGCAGGTAGATGCTATGGTGGGGAGGATGTCGGTGCCGTTGGCGTTATCGATGGATCTGTATACGACCTTGACTCGTATTTCGGCCCTGCGTTTTCTTCTCATTTGTTGTTATCAGCAGGTAGATGCTATGGTGGGGAGGATGTCGGTGCCGTTGGCGTTATCGATGGATCTGTATACGACCTTGACTCGTATTTCGGCCCTGCGTTTTCTTCTCATTTGTTGTTATCAGCAGGTAGATGCTATGGTGGGGAGGATGTCGGTGCCGTTGGCGTTATCGATGGATCTGTATACGACCTTGACTCGTATTTCGGCCCTGCGTTTTCTTCTCATTTGTTGTTATCAGCAGGTAGATGCTATGGTGGGGAGGATGTCGGTGCCGTTGGCGTTATCGATGGATCTGTATACGACCTTGACTCGTATTTCGGCCCTGCGTTTTCTTCTCATTTGTTGTTATCAGCAGGTAGATGCTATGGTGGGGAGGATGTCGGTGCCGTTGGCGTTATCGATCCAATCGACCTTGACACTGCTCGTTTCCCAGAACCACCCTCTCAATTGATGATTCATTCGTTTCTTATGGATGGTTTCACTTTGTTTAAATATTCAGTTTACCTTGAATTATCAATTCTATACTGCGTTACGATTCCACAAAGGCCAAATCTGATACTGCCCAAAGGATATTGTTTGGTTTTTGTTTTCGGTTTAATTATAAAAATATCTCCAACTAAACTTATGTAAAAGGCTATTAACATTTTTTCCCCCAGGAATGGCCTCAAAATTTCCCGTTTTGAAGAAAGGCCCAAAACGATATTCATTCGAATTATCCTCCACAATAATCCGCCCGTGTATCCGCCCATTTTGAATAAAAAATAATCGCTTGTGCCTTGTCTGTTTACTGTTGTGAATATTTTGAATCACATAAAAAATGTGTATTGTCTGATGACTTTTATGAACACTTGGAATCAAATGTAGTTACTTGTGTCTTGCCTATTGACTGTTGTGAACATTGAATCAAATAGTCACGTGAGTCTTGTTTGTTGACTGTTGTGAACATATTGAATAAAATGTAGCCACGTAAGTCTTGTTTGTTGACTGTTGTGAACATATTGAATCAAATATAGCCACGTGTGTCTTTGTTGAATGTTGTGAACATATCGAATCAAATATAGCCACTTGAGTCTTGTTGTGTTGAGAACATTTTGAATCATATATAGTTACGTGTGTCTTGTCTGCTCACTGTTGTGATAATTTGGAATAACAAAATAAGTTCAATCGAGGGAATATTCCTCCAGATCGAATTAAATAACAGATTTGCTGCGCGTATATATATATTTTTGTAGCATTTTCCCATTTTAATAAATGGTAATGTTTCGTTTTCATCGTGGAATTATCTATCATTCTTTTTCAAGGCGTCGAGTGAAGCTTCAACGGTGCTAGAACGTGGTCGTGTTGGCGGCTGGTATTGTATGTAGGCTGAGGATACGTTGCCAGGCGACTGCCTCTAGCTGACGTCATTCCCCCCTGGAACCCCCTCGGCGCCCCCCAGGGAGGGATGGGGTCGCGCCTCCACTGACCCCTACCCCCGCCATCCCTCCCTGCCACCACAGCTACAGACGCCTCCATTCATTTAAACGCTGTGAAAATGTTTTCCTCTTATCACTATTTTATGAGAGTTATTTTACGTTTTTCAGGGTCGAATAAATCAGGTGCGATTAGGGAATCCAATCCCGGGATCCCGTCCAATTTTACGGTTTCTTCCATCCCGGGATTCAAACGCTGAATCCTGGGATTTTCGGGATTGCTAAATTGTCTCAAGATAGCAATACAGGTGGCGTTTCTAACTGATGTAACCGAAATAAAACCACTTTAGTACAGTTATAAATGAAAACTTCTTGATTTGATAATTTTTTCTTTCTTACATATTAAGTATAGGTTTATTTTTTAATCCAATTTCTTAGTCACTTGAATAAATCAGATTTTAGCTGAAAAGTGATTGTCAGATAATTATGCCTTTTTAGCGAATTTCCCCTATAGGGAAGAAGCTATTACCGTAGTCGGCATGGTAAGACCTAGGCCCGGGACCATGATAACTTTTCGTTTTGAGGTCCCCAGACCCCAAAAACACCATTCGTTCGAAACTGTATATATTTATATATATCTATATATACATATATATATATATATATATATATATATATATATATGGGTGTGTGTGTGTGTGTGTGTGTGTGTGTCCGTGAGCACGATAACTCTCGTAAAAATTATCCGATTTTGATTAAATTTGGTATAAACGTGTAAAGCAACATTTATGACTTTAAGTTCGAAAACCAGCCAGATCGATTTACCCTAAGGGGTATTTTGGGGGGGTTTTGTACCCCAAAAATGGGTTTTTTGAATTTTTTACATATAATTTTGGAAATAGTCAAATTTTAGTTGTTACCATTGGATTCAGCTTAAAAAAACACACAATTTGGTATTTTAATCATACCTCTACGTCAATTGGTTACCGAGATATTGAAAGTGCTAAACACAGTACGTTGTCTAATGTTATTCTTATGGAGGAAAAGAAAAATGTTATATCTCGCTTATTTATGAACTGACAAAATATTATTGCTATTACTGACAAATCTTGGTATACGGACGGCTTCATCTGGTTGTGGACCATTGATATTTGCTCAAAAAAATTTTTTGCCAAAGGCTCCCGTAGCAGCAAACCTGCGTACTCAGCCCCATGTTATTCTTATGGAGAATAAGTAACGTGTTATCTGCCTTCATTATGAAAATAAATTAATGAAATTTGGTATGTGGCTTTACCTAAATGAGTTATATTGATATTTGTATAAAACCCCATTTTTTGTTTTCCTTCCTTCAGCAAACCTGCATACTCAGCCGCCATGTTATTCTTACGGAGAATAATTAAAATGTCACAAATCGTTTATTTATGAATGTATATTGATGAAACTTGGTATGTGGCTTTATGTGGTATTAAGATACATATATATGCATTGGAAATTCGCTGAGTACGCAGGTTTGCTGCTACGGGGGTATTTATGATAATTAATTTTTTTTCTTTTTATAAAGAACAAATTTAGTTTTTTTTTATCCCAATATAATAATAAGTAAATTCATTCAAATGACATCATTGGAATTTTTTAAGTAATATTTACTCGATTAATTTGAGATAGTTTACTAATTGTTATATGATTTTATTATGAAAGTACTGTGATTATTGAAAGGATAGTTTGTTTCTAGCTTTGTTTTATCCATAGGATTTATTCATAACTTGTCTTAGTAATAAGTTAATGATTTCATTCATCTGCAGCTGCAGCTACATTAAAAAAATGTACTTCTTCTACATTTTAGGTGGAAATATTTCATCATGGAAACTTTTTGTAAGAGTTTTTCTGTCAATTTAAATACATATCTTAGTGCTAAAAACCCAACCTTGAGTTGCTTTATTAGTTTATTGCATACCCGAAGCCCTACCCAATGTGAGACCAAACGTAATAGTACTAATAGTGTAATACAGATTTTTATCTTTCACCGTTGATCATTTGTGCTATTTAAATAATTGTTTTGTATTTTTAATAAACAAAATAGTATTCATTTACTATAATTATCGTCAACATGTACAAAAGTACACTTAATCACATTTTTCCAGACTATTTTAAAATGACGTCCAATCCCGGGATTGGTCCCGGGAACCCGGGATTGTTTTTTTTATCCCGTAATCCCGGGATTTAAAATAGAGTCCGGGATTGGATTTCCTAGGTGCGAGTCATTTAGTTGTTTCTCAGTAAGACGTCTGCAGTTATCGTATTTTCTTTTTAATATTTGATAAACTCTTTAGTTGACTTTTCTTCTGATTGGTTGGTTTGTCACAGACTTTTAAACGGCAGTTAAAAATAGGAATATTTTATTTTCTCAAAATAAGATCACAGTTTTTTCCCAATGTTGTGTTTTTCTATTATACAATATAATGTGCGTTCTCATATAACAGCCTTCATTTTGAACACTGATTATACAAACAAGGAGTACTTGCACATAAACATTTAATGCACATAAAACACTCATATTTTGACACTATAATTCATTAAGTTAAATATCTTGAGCTTTAGTATGTTTCTATTTAGTCGATTTTTAATTAGCTCTGCCGTTATTTTTAAACATTTTGTGGATCGAACCATTAAAATAAATGCCATGAAGTATTAATTATTTAGATGGGGGGGAGCAGACTGATTGTGATTCTAATTATTCCGACTTTCCATATATTACAATATTTATCAAGCTCTCCAAATTATTGGAGGATAACTGCCCCCCCCCTTGTGTCCACGCCTATCCCTTGAATCTCCTTTGTGCATTCCAGATTGATAATATTCCATAATTACACTGTTAATGACATAAGCCACCCTCCAAGTCTCTTATTTGCCCATAGAACAACAATAGGAAATCTGTTTTTAGGAATTGCATTAAATACGTATCAGTTGCGAATGAAAGTTTAAAAGCAAGGATTTTTTAAAATTGTAATACGAGAACAAACATTACTTTAATGGCCAAGACATGCAATTCTAAGGCCTAAGGCCAAGTTTTTTTCTATTTCTGTACTTCAAACTTGTGTGGGAAAAGTTTGTCTAGCGATTCTGTCAGTGTTCTAGCCAGGATGTTTTAATTGGCAACGTGGTAATACGCTAAGGCAATTTTTGTAAACAAAACTCCACTGTTAATTAATTATGAACCAATTTCAAATGGGACGGTAACTTAGCCCAATCCGTTTTTGTGCAAATTGTATTTTCAATTTTCGATACGTTCATTCTGAAAGCCACAGGCCACTGTCAAAGTTTGGTTTTTGCCTGGTAGGAAAACATGGAGATCAATTAATCATTGAATTTTGCATTCTTAAACAGCTGTCGTTGTCATTAAAACAATATTTTAGAACATTAACAAACGTTATTCTTGTTATGAGCAGAATATAAATACAGAAACTGCTGGAATGGCAACACAACGTGTAAATGGTGCTTATAATGGCTAACAGTTTGAGTGGGCTGCAAGATGGAACTACTTTGCTCGGTTTTGAGCCGCAGGGCCACTAGTACACTGTATTATTTAACTAACGGTTGTTACGTGTGTTTCAGATCTGTCGCGTTAGCCGCACTGTTTAGTCGCCCCGCAGCGCAGAGCCAGCCGCCAGAATTGCCACCCGTCACGGAAACATATTGGGGAGT
Organism: Allygus modestus; assembly: GCA_963675035.1. Taxonomy (NCBI): domain Eukaryota; kingdom Metazoa; phylum Arthropoda; class Insecta; order Hemiptera; family Cicadellidae; genus Allygus; species Allygus modestus. The sequence continues at coordinate 475,464,245 of OY776112.1, forward strand.
CCGGGAGCCACCGCCTCACCCGCCATGGGTCGCAAGAAAATACAGATATCGCGAATCACTGATGAGCGCAACCGTCAGGTGTGTATCAACCAGGCACCTGTTTCTCCCATAAGACCAATGTTGACTTCCGAATCCCATCACTCAACAGATAATCTAAATTGTTGGTTGATAGCTTATTTTATATAGAAAAAAATACCTAGCAATGTCATTGAGCAGAATTTTGATCCCGCTTAAAATTCTCATTTGGAATTTTATTGAACGGTTATAATTTTTATATCAAAATTCTGCTCACTGAAATCGCTAGGTATTTCTTTGCTCTGTAAAATAAGACATAAATCCATTAAGGAGACACGCGAGTTGAAAGTTAACATTGGCCTAATGGGAGAAGCAGGCAGAAGAATGAAATGTTACATGACTGGATCCCAGTCCTAATAGAATAAACTGTAAAATAAAAAGCAACCATTTAGGTTTCAATTTGCCCAGCAAGGCAGACAATTTATTTTTTTAAAGTCTATTAAGATTGAATCAAATCTGAAGTTAGGCGCTTCGAGGTTCCTTTATTTAATTCATCCTACCAAATAAAGTTCAAGGTCAACAAGACTTTTTTGTACAATTTTATCCATTTTGAATTTTACCATTTTTTGAACATACTAAAATAAACTGTAGAAGGCAATATCACATATTATAGGTAGTGCCTGGGGGCCGAGCTTTACTTGGGGAAAGTCAGTCAGTTAGTTTAAATAAATCGGAGTAATTTTTCACCAAGTCCATGTACTGACGAGCAGATTTGCTTAACTCATTTGCCTCTTTTTTCATGTTTAAGGTCTCTTCAGATGTTATTATACCTCTGTCCCTTCAGGTAGTTCTTTGATTATATATGCACATTTGATTAATTTGTAATTTGATCATTCTATATGTAATCTTCAGTCAATGGTTTTAGTCACTTCTCAGGAAACTAAAGTATTGCTTTGACAGTTCACTGATTGATAAATAGCTGTTAGATTCTTTTGTTTTGATTTTAAACTCCTTATGCTCAATGTTAATTTTTTAACTTAGATCAATTGTTTTTTTTTCATAATTAGTTTTTTCTGGGGATGAGACCTTTCTAGGACTTATTTTAACCTAGACATTAGTGAAGTGCAACTTTTGAAGGAAATCTTTGGAGCCGTTTTTCAGAGTTTGCAAGCATACAAGCAAACAAACTTTACTTAGAGTATAGGATTGAAGTGTTTCTGTTTGTATTTTGCGTTTGATGTTTGGTATCGAGTGCTATGTAATAATTTGAAAAGTTTTTCTGAAATTCTCGGAGTTTTCATTTCCATGAACCTTTTAAACATTTTTACAAAGTTCCTTCAACTTTTTTCCCAGCAAACGAACAACTGTGAAACACAGTGGGATCTCTTGCACCTCTGATTTGGACTCAGTCATTACCAAGGTTTCCCAGTCCATGTCTAATCTGTCAACTTCTCACGTCTGCAGGTGACTTTCAACAAGCGCAAGTTCGGCGTGATGAAGAAAGCGTACGAGCTCAGTGTCCTGTGCGACTGCGAGATCGCGCTCATCATCTTCAGCAGCTCCAACAAGCTGTACCAGTACGCCTCCACGGACATGGACAAGGTGCTTCTCAAGTACACAGAGTACAACGAGCCCCACGAGAGCCTCACTAACAAGAACATCATCGAGGTAACCACCGATATTGTGTTGCTAGCGGTGTTCCCGGAGATGCAATAATTATCGTAGAAGTACGATAATTCCATGTTCCGGTACAGATGTAGTTAGTCACTATCGTACCCCAAAGTGTGATGATTTTGTTTAAAAGTATAAACCTTCCAAAATGGTCTGGTATGATCGACCTTTTCGAAATAGATGATATACTAGTTCATAATATTTTACCTTTTGCTCGAGTCATATTGAGATTAGAATAAACGTATTAAACCAGTTGTTACTAAGCATAGATATGATACATCAAAACATATGAAGGACGCGAAATTACAGTGCACACAGCCTGAGAAATTTTACCGGTAGTCCATTCAAAGCTATTTTATTGGAGTCCATGTTAGTGAGTCCTCACCTATTTTTTAATAGCTGAAATGGTTTTCTAGTAAGGGATGCTATTGGTATCCATAAAATTGTATTTGGAATTGTACCAAACAAATGAGGTCAACTCTTAAAATAATTGTCTTGTAAATATTGAAAACTTTACAAATACTTCCATTACTGATAATTTAATAGAAAACCCTAAATTCATATTGGAATACTACCAATAAAAAGTTGTGCGTCGATCCGAAAACGAGATTTTCATGAACGAGACTTTGTTACGAGCACTTTGCTACATTTCCCCCTGCGTGTTGCAGGCGTTAAACAAGAAGGAGCACAAGAACGGAGCCTGCAGTCCCGATAGTCCGGAGGGCGATACGGAATACCAGCTGACGCCCCGGACCGAGGCTAAGTACAACAAGATAGACGAGGAGTTCCAGATAATGATGCAGAGGACTGCAACCAGCAGGGTCAGTAAATATGCAAATTCTTAAGGCTACGTTTTAAAATACGAAAAGGAAAGGTTTGCCAGAGAACTTACCCTTTGAGAAGAAGTGTAAATCAAGGGGAAAGATAAATCACTAGTCACTAGAAAACACTTCCTCAACTGATTGAGAAAAGGACAAGTTGCCCTGAAAATTATCGATATAAATATTCAAAAACGGATTAGTATATTAAATCAGTTTCTAGATTGACTAACACTCGAATTGAAGTGGTTCGCTATCGACACAGAGACAACAAAGTTTGTAAAATTGTTATTAAAAAGTATTTTTCTTTAAAATAAATTATGATGGAAATATACATGTATTTTGGTTAGCAACGGAAAATTATTCTGCTTGACATCAGTATTGCGTGAAACATCAGTACTGTGTTACATGGTTCAGTTAAGTTTAAAATTAACACCAACTGTCTTGACTGTGATTTCAGTCAGTTATTTTTGTGTTCATCACATAATGCCTACCACCATAGGAACACTGTTAATAGGGGTTTCAATCATATAACATTTCACGTTTCTACCTGTTTCTCTCATATGGCTAATGCTAAGTCCCGTTCCTCCTCCTTATCTGATATCATTGATTTATGGATCACTTTAAGGAGCAAATAAATACCTAGCGATTTCAGTGAGCAGAATATTGATATCACAAATAAAATTCAAAAATATTCAGTACTTGCAAATTTTGGTTTAGTTAACTATTTGTAGTATCAAAATTCTTCCCACTGAAATCGCTAGGTATTTTTTTGCGCCATAGAATGAGCCATAAATCAAGAATTTCAAACAATTCTTTGAGAAGGAATGCGATTTGAAAGTTAACATTATGGGAGAAACGAGTAGACACAAGTGATCGGAACCCCCACTAAGGACACAAGTGACTGGGACCCCCGCTAAGGACACAAGTGACTGGGACCCCCACTAAGGACACAAGTGACCGGGACCCCCACTAAGGACACAAGTGACTGGGACCCCCACTAAGGACACAAGTGACTGGGACCCCCACTAAGGACACAAGTGACTGGGACCCCCACTAAGCACATTTAAAAAATGCCCACACCCTAATTTCCATTCAATTATGAAATTTGTAATGCATGTTGAGGAATAATCCTCAAGCGTGCTAGCTTGTTCCAAAGATAGTTTTTAGTTTTCATGGTCCATGTACCGTTCCGCAGGTGGGCCAGACCAGTTACTCTCTGCCAGTGACCGTCCCTGTGGGCTACAACGACTCCTCACTGCTGCAGTCTTCACCTCACATGGGTCAGACCTCCTCCGTCAGTCCCAGGCCTTCCTCTTCTGATGCCGACTCTGGTAAGTCCACTTAAGCTTAAGGTGAACTGAGGTTCTGTTTAGACGGAAATGTCCCATATTTCGTGGTATGTTCCGTTATGTTTTGTGTGTTGGTTGGTCGGTTCCCAGCGCACGTTGCTAAGCCTAAGAATTGTTTTGAAAAATCTTCACTCATAATATTACATTACAGCTGGCTACCTAAATAAATAGACTGCTGTTTACAATATTTAAAATTAGTCATCTGTGAAAATCATAACAAATCTTTCCTCCATGAGATAAGAATAGCATGGTAACTTTGGAAGTCCAGTGGGGCATAGCCTAGGACTTTGATTAGTGGCCATTTACATTCCTCGGGTCAACCTGAATGTCTGTGCAAAATTTCATCGCAATCGGTTGAGTGGTATTGGAACGCATAAACATCAAACAAATATACAATTTTTTTTATATATTTAGATAATTATTTATTAAGTAGGTGAAAGTCATCACAACTACTGCTACTATATTGTTCATTTTTTTAATTTCTAGTAATATGGGTCTCAAAACTGCCCCAGGAAGTAAAAATATAATATTTTTTCATGGTAAAAACTTTATATTTATAATTTAAGTAGCTGTTTGAAAGATTCATTTCAATAACTGTGACGTGTTGGTGTCAGTTGTCGATGTAGTCGTCAAGACGACGTACCTCGAAAACAAGACAACAGGGCCCTGCCATGGGTTTTAAGTCCTAGTCCTGGCTAGTAAATTCTATGTGTACTGTGCAACTTTCACTGTACACCCCTTGCTTTCTAAATACTTCAAACGCACAGATCTGCAGTCCATGTTGCGGGGTAAAAAAGGCAAAAAGACGCCACCAACCTCTCAAAATAAAAAAAAACTTTCTTCTTATTTATGGCATTGCTAGTACTCATGTTAATATAATTGTTATGACAGTCACAGGTTTGTGGTGAATATTTTAATATCTCTAGATAATTGTTTTGTTTGTCTACCACCCGAAATGTCACTCAGTTGTTGTTCTGTTATAGTCTACCCTCCTGGAAACATGCTGGAAATGAGCAATGGATACCCCAACTCCTCCTCACCCGGACTAGGCGGGTCCCCGTCACCCGGGCCCCCGCCGGGTCATCAGCTTCACAAACCTCCGGGGCCCATGCCCCCGAAACACTCCTCCCCTGCACCACCTCGCGCCAACCTTAGAGTAGTCATACCCAACCCCCACGAAGAGGTAGGTAGCCTCTAATTGGTGTTAGAAAAATAATCAAATATCTACAAAATATAATCATAATATAAACATAATAAAATATAAACATAATATAATCAAATATTGTGATATGGGAGTGAGCCCGGCCAATGGGTTTAAAATAACTTGAGCTAATATGAAGGTGAAGAATTTAATTAGCCTTTGGACCAAGGTCACAGTTTTAGTTCCTGCCATTCCAGAGAAAATTATAAAAAGTTGCTCTTTGTTTAAAATGTTGACTTATTTCACAAATAATGTTTAAAAATATCATTTCAATGTGTGTTTGAGAAGTAAATGCTAGTTTCTGACTAAATATTTATTACTTGAGTGTGTTTCGCTACATTTGACCTTTTCTTACTGTTTGTGTGTGTGTGTGTCCAGTGAAAGCTGCTTTTCTAATAATCCATGCTTCCAAATGATTTCAAATCAAGATTGAACCACTCCACTCACTCGGGGCTCAAATGTTTAAATGACTTTCCGCAGTGAATGTGCTGAACCCTATTAATGCTTGTGTCCTCGGTCGCAGGCGACAGGGGTGGGGACGTCATCGCTGAACACTCCCGTCGTCGCTCTACAGACTCCACTCGGCTCGTACCCCGGACTGTTCACGGACCTGACCACATCGGACATGGGACTAGCATCAGCACTCAACTGGACCACCTCTAACCTAGCAGCACACTCTAGGTAGCTTCCTCACTGTATTACCACGAGTTATTTCGGTTTTTTAAAGGTCTCTCTTACTAAGTTGACTCATAATGTAATTCCTTTTCTCCTGGTTGTTACTTGAAGCCACAGAATAACCAGTACAGTAGAATCCTGCTAATGAGACCGCAGATGTTCTGGCTCCTTGTTTAGTCCGACTGTACCGTTATTGGTGTTACTATTTACGTATCCGGTGCGTCGCTCCGTTCAGGTCTTCTCCTGTCTATGACTCATCATATCACAGTATACTTTTATTTACGATTTACAATAATATTAAATATGTACAATTGTGCATGTATTTCAATATTTAGAGTTTAAACTACAGTTTTATCACATTTTGAAGTAAATAAATATGTCTCTCTGATAATCTGACCTTTTTTGTATTCTGACCATGCTCTCAGTCCCATCGGTGATGGATTTTAGCGGGATTCTATTGTATTACATTCCTAAAATTCATGGTTAACGGAATAATTATATTTTATTGGACTTGCCATTTCATTTTCAAGCCTAAAATATTTATATTATAATGTACGTTTCAGAATTATTTTGTATATTTTTTCTGCATTTTTATAATTTCCTGTAATTTTAAGCTTACTTTTTGAACTGTAGTAATGTTGCTATCTAAAGTAGTTAGATAACTCTCAGATAGTTACCTGTCAGGTAGTGTAAAGGTTACAAATAAAAGATTATCCATTAATTATTTCTCAGATTAATAACTAGTGGCTTGTCAATTTCCCTTTGAGTTATAGTAGTCCATCAGATAGTTACATGTCAGATAGATAGTTATTAGTGATGGTCAAAACCAGAAATTTCGAATCTCAAAACCGAAACCGAAACTTACAAAATCGAATCTCGAAACTCAAATCGCGAAACCCTATTTACTTGCCTGGGTATGGTTATGAAAAATAAATCCAGAAAAATTAATTAAAACTAATTATATATTTTGGTTAGAGTTCTTCTTTCAGAAATAAAAAATCAATAATCCAAAAAAGGTGAAGGTAGACAAACCGATGACAGTAGGCTTTTGACCTTTGCATTATTGATCGAAACACGGGCGTGATTTCTGTTAAAAAAACAAGACACAACAAATCTCAGCAGTTTCGAGTTTTGATTCTCGAAACTGAAACTTTTCCCAAGTTTTGGTGGTTTTGAGATTCAAGTTTTAGTTTTGACACATCACTAATAGTTATCTAACACTCAGATAGTAGCCCCTCAGGTAACTATTTCAGGTAGCCCAATGCCAGGTAACTATCTAGTTAACTTTCAGAAAGTAATTTACCTCTCAGCAGCCATCTCTCAGGTTGTAATTACCTATCAAACAATTGTGAAGGCCAGGAAAGAAGGGAATCGCCAGTTATCAGTGTTGTTGATTGTCGAGTGAACACATCGTGGTTGTTGTTGCAGCGGGTTGCCGCACCTGGGAGTGAGCAGTTCGCCGCCCCCAAGTTCGCCCTCCCCGCGGGCCGTGAGGATCAAGAGCGAGCCCATCTCGCCCCCTCGCGACCACAGCCTCTCTCACCACCTGCCGCACCCCCTCTCCACACACTCACATTCACATCACTTACAGACAGGTAAGACATGTACGACAGATAGTGATACAGGAGTGTATAGTAGTTTGGTGTCGGTGTTGTTCTGGTTTGTTTGGAGTACAAAAGAAATTTACCACGCCTATTTGTTATGCTGAAATGCCTAGCATACTTAAGGACCTTTTATAAATGTTGACGTCTGAAATGGAAGGGGAGGTTACAAATGGGAAATGATGGCACGATGATCTAAAGGGTAGGTGGTACCCTACAGGATACAACAATGAATTTTAATCAAAGAATCATAAATATTGACAATTTTTGGAATTTTATTAAAGCGCTCCATACCGTGATGTGTTTTTTGAAATTTTATGTTGTTTCACCATTAACCATCACAGTAAGACAATCAAATAGAAGAGAAAAACATTCACAGTGTTAAAAATACTCTAGAAAAAAGGTGTTTGTTATTTTTATATTTTTAATTTATTTAGAGATGAATGTGAAAGATAACTACTGCAATATCTTGTCTTGTAACTCTGATTTTGTACACAAATGTGTAATCAGTTGATTCGGTAACCAAGGCATCGGTCACTTCTGAACATTCCGCACACTTCTGTGCATTTTCAATATCATTTATTGTTCTGTTCATTCATCGGACTCCAAAATGCTTATAATTTTGTTAAAGATTTTTACTATTACACTCTAAGATTGAACAAACAAAAAAAGCTCTTATTTGGATCTGGATTCTAAACTTTTATGGTATGAAACATTTAAAATCATAAGGACTCCAGGAAGGAAAACTATAAAATGCGTAATATTCAAAGTTTTGACATATCTTCTAGAGAAAACTAAGGGTTTGAGATAAGGCCGTCACGAGGGGGAGCTACCAGGGCACTTTGCCCCAGGCCCCCAAATTCCAGGGGCCCCCGACCAAAATAAAAAAAAAAATAGGGGTCTCGGGGGGCCACCACAGAATTTTTACCTCAGGCCAATGAGGTAAACAAGGGTGTTTCAAGATAATAACTAAAAACAAGCCTACATAAGGATGTTTAGTGGTAAGAACTAGTGGACGAGTGTAGCTAACTTGGTGATGTTTGTAGGTCCACTGGGCAGTTCGCCAGGAGACCCGAGGCATGACTACGACAACGGCCCAGTCAACAAGCGACCGCGGGACTCATGGACCACATAGCCACTACACCCCTCTCTGCTCTCCTCGGTAAGTACACCATCCACAAGCACATTAGAACCCCTCTTAACGCATTCGCTGCGGGTGACCCGGAATCAAAACATTGCTCAACATGAAACTAATGAGATTTTCATGATTAAACGTATCAAACGCAGCGAGTTAAGAGGGAACTCTAGTCTCCAGCTTTTACCTGTTCCTCCCATAACACAAATGTTAACTTCCAAATCCCGACTCCTCAGTGGTTATCTAAAATCATTGAGATTTTTGGCTCATTTTAAAAAACAAAAAAATCAAGTGATTTCAGTGAGTAAAATTGTTATATTCCACAAATATTCATTTTAAAAGAATCGTAAATGTTATTCAAAGGAATTTTTGCAGACATTTTCCATCACTTATTAGTAAATACAAAACTATTTGTGAAACTTTGTTTTTCTAATAAGTGATAGAAAATTTCTGCAAAAATTCCTTTGAATAACATAAACTCGCCATCACCAACAATGAATTTTAATCAAAGAATCGTAAATATTGAAAATGTTTGGAATTTTATTAAAGTTCTGCTCTCTAAAATCGCTAGGTATCTCTTAGCTCTTTAAAATGAGCCATAAATCAATGATATATTAGATAATCCATTGTGGAGGAAAGGTTAATATTGGTCTTACGGGAGAAACAGGTAGAAACGCCAAATGTTGCGTCACTGGAGTGCTGGATGGAGTGTACCTCTTAAGTCCCGCTCGCAGCGGTCTCTGACCTTGCAACATCCAGCCCTCGGGCGCTCAACCTTCTCCTCTGACCTTGCAACATCCAGCCCCTCGGGCGCTCAACCTTCTCCTCTGACCTTGCAACATCCAGCCCCTCGGGCGCTCAACCTTCTCCTCTGACCTTGCAACATCCAGCCTCTCGGGCGCTCAACCTTCTCCTCTGACCTTGCAACATCCAGCCTCTCGGGCGCTCAACCTTCTCCTCTGACCTTGCAACATCCAGCCCCTCGGGCGCTCAACCTTCTCCTCTGACCTTGCAACATCCAGCCCCTCGGGCGCTCAACCTTCTCCTCTGACCTTGCAACATCCAGCCCCTTGGGCGCTCAACCTTCTCCTCTGACCTTGCAACATCCAGCCCCTCGGGCGCTCAACCTTCTCCTCTGACCTTGCAACATCCAGCCTCTCGGGCGCTCAACCTTCTCCTCTGACCTTGCAACATCCAGCCTCTCGGGCGCTCAACCTTCTCCTCTGACCTTGCAACATCCAGCCCCTCGGGCGCTCAACCTTCTCCTCTGACCTTGCAACATCCAGCCCCTCGGGCGCTCAACCTTCTCCTCTGACCTTGCAACATCCAGCCCCTTGGGCGCTCAACCTTCTCCTCTGACCTTGCAACATCCAGCCCCTCGGGCGCTCAACCTTCTCCTCTGACCTTGCAACATCCAGCCTCTCGGGCGCTCAACCTTCTCCTCTGACCTTGCAACATCCAGCCCCTCGGGCGCTCAACCTTCTCCTCTGACCTTGCAACATCCAGCCTCTCGGGCGCTCAACCTTCTCCTCTGACCTTGCAACATAGACAACAAGAACAACTCTTACAACTCTTAGACAACAAGAAAGCTAAATTCTGGGCCTAACCCGTAGTGCTCCTCTTTATAAATTTAAAATGTTTTTAATACCGGTGAATGTTTTAATAACCTAAAAAGCATTAAGTTTGGCCTGGGCACTTTGGCCCAGCTACCAGGGGCTTTAACATGAACGTTGCAGTACTGCTGTATCCTAATTGTTTTACACTGTAAGAGCCCCCTATTCCCTGCTTACTTTATCCTGGCGGAAGTGCCAACACCTACTAACGCCATTTTTTGTCCGCAGATGATGCAGTGAGCGCAGGGAGGTGTGGTGTTGAATGGCGTCGCGTCGCGTCAGTGTCGTGCGAACATTCCGAGAGTGTGCACCCCACATAGGGCCAGACTCGAGTTTTGTTACGTTGTAAAGTGACCGTTTAGTTGTGCTGGGCTTCTTTCAAAGTGAAAGACGGTTGTGGCGTTGATAGGATGATTTTCTCTGTTATTGCGCAGACATTTTCCATCACTGATTAGAGACATGAAAAATCCGCAAAAATCTCTAAACTAACCATCACAAAAAATGTTTCTGTTTGAAACATTGGACAAATTAAATCACTTTGGGTTTTAGAAATTATTTTTAAATGAATCTTTTTTTAAATTGTAATTTATTACAGAAAGATGGTTTTTTCTCACTTTTTTATTAAATAATGTCATTATTGAACTTAACGTAGTATGTAGTTTTTGTTTATTTATTTTAGATATATAAAGATTATTCTTTGAAAGGTATTTATTACCTAAAGAAACCTATTAAAAACATATCAAAATGTATTCTTAATTAAATACAAAATAATCTTTTATCATTTTATAAAGGTTTTACCAATTTTTTAGAACAAATTTAATAAATTTAAAACTTGTTTTACAATTTTAATTAATGTGTGTAATCAGTCACTTTCAAACAGGATGTAGAATGTTCTGTGCCCGCACAACTAAATATATACAGTTAAACTCTTAAGTGACAACTCAAGTGTAATAGGTCAACAAAATGTGATGCTTTCTTTGATAAAACGTGATAAATGTCTTCAACAGAAAACAGTGCCGATCCAAAGTCTGGACCCAAAACGTTGACATCACCTCAGCGCCATAGAGTATCATAGTGAGAGATATTCCACAGTGAAAGCAGCATTTCAAGTGTCTCGGACCATAAACATGTTAACACGATATTCTTGATGTATCGTTTTGTGTGAGATGTCGTTTTAATGTGTTTATCCGTGTCCTTAGCAGTTATATTCGTGTTAAGTGTCAGTTGATATATCAGGATCTATTTTAAATAGAGGAACGATTGACATGTTTTAAAATGATTTAAAATATATATTTATAGAAATCGCCTATTGAGAATATACAGAATATATTGAGTCAAAGTAGAGAGATAATATATATATTATATATACAATTTGTAATGTTAGGAGCCCGTTTATAAGTCACTGTAGGTTGTGTTTTATATTTAACTCGAAGTGTGACACCAAATTTAGGGTGTTGATAGTCAAATTTGTGTTTGCGTCGTGTCTAAGATTGTGTGGTAGATTTTGTATATATTTGTTATATTATTTAACTCTTTAAATTGAATTTAATTCTTTTATATTTTGATTTTCTCAAAAAATGTCAGCCAGAAAATTTGTTGAGTTATCAATCAGTTGCATTGTTTTTTAATAATTGTCTTTTCAAAGACACTTTTAAAATGTATAAATATATTTTGTAAAGTATCTAAACAACCATTTGTGGAGTTTTTAATTTTAAGGAAGTCAAACTGCACTTACTAAAATCAAAGTGCTTTTAAAATGCTTGTTAAAATCTTTAGAATTTTATCATTTGTCTGTCTAACATTTATTTGGTGCTTATTTTGTTGCATAGTTTTATTATATTATGATATTTATCCTTGTTAGTTGGATTCAAACCGAGCTGAATGTTTTAAAAACTATATTGAAAGGATCTCATGTAATTGGTAAATCCTAGTAATCAACATACATTTTAATCCAGCCACATTTGTAATGCATTCAGTAGTTTGCTGGAATCGATATATAATCCAAACACACTTCTAGATAAGTTAAAAACCCTAAGCTGCACTTAGATTGTGTCTAAATAATACCTCAGAAAGTGGCCATAACTGACAAATAAAATAATGAACCAGTAAAAAAATAAATAACTAAACCATCGACCCCTGCTAGATTGCTATTGGCTTCTTCTGACTTTCGGGCTTAGCATCCTCTGGCCTGAAATATGAGTCATTATTAATTCTTCTGTAGCAAAAATTTAACCCTTTGCCAGCATTTTTGGAAGGCCAGCAGGAGTGGCCACAACGCAGTCGACAGCCAGTCAAAATTCTTTCCGTATAACTTGGTTCCGACGGTCGGACAGCCAGCTGTACTGGCCACGTCCCACTCCGCGTCACCTCGGCATTCATCATGGCGGCTCACTCCCGGCAGCTCGGAATAATTGTTTTCACTGATCATTTAGTTCAACAATTCCTCACTAGGCTGCAGCACTCTACAGGCATCATGCCACAGTTGGAATATTACAAACAAAAAATTGTTGTCGGCCAGTCCTGTTGGACGCCCGAACGTTCGTTGGATTTCATGTTGGCCAGCACCGCTGGCCGTCCGATCGCAAAGGACAACTGCTGTGGAAAAAATCCGACTTCCGCGCGCTAATGGCAGCGGCCAGTAGAGCTGGCTGTGCGATCGCTGAGGAATAGCGGCAAATATCCATTCCGATGGCAAAGGGTTAAAAAGATAAAATTGTAAATTTACGGCAAATGACAAGAAGCTGGGAAAGAGTCCAAATGAACAGCGTTGGCCCAAAGGTCTAGGGAGAAAAATGAGTTTCCTAAAATGTTCATATGCAGGCAAGTACAATAAGACATTGTTTACCTTATATGTCTTTTTACACCGCCTTCTTCAAATACACCAATGCAATTTTTTTAAAAAAAGCCTCTATTATTTCTGGACTGATTTCAACGACTGAGGTATCAAAAAAATTGCCTTGATCTTTATATTGGCATTGTGGTTTTCATTATCTACATTCTGAAGGGAACAGGCCACCCTCATAACTATTTTTTGTCAACAAGGAAAATAACATGTAGATAAATTTTGCATCAATTGTATTCATAAACAGCTATTGCGTTAAAGCACAATTGGTAGCATTGGCAATGTTATCCGATAAATTTAAGTACACAAACTACCGACTATACTGAATTTGTATAGGGTTTGTGATAATCAAATGGAAGAACCTTGCTCGGTTTTTTAGCAACATGTATAACATACTATAATATTTTAGCATTGTGAAGCTGGACACTACTGGAATCCAAACTCCGTTTTTCATCTAATTTTACATATTATCAAAACAGTTTCTTTATGCCTCAAATGTGTTTGTACACTACCATGTTACATTTACAATTGTTATTATTTGTTCTACGGATTGCAGTCATGAAACAGATCCCGATACTCCTATTACATGAGATCCTCCCCTGGATGGAAACAATTGTTAATAATTAAGAAATGTTAATACATATGTTTGAGTTTGAGAAACATAATGTACAAATGGTTACAAAACATTAACACTTTTACCAGTCAACCGACGCATTGATTATATTGTCATTAATTAAATTCTCATAACAAACTCGCTTACCGGTACCGGTATTCAATTTGTTTTTTTAGATTTTAATTCATTCTACCCCTTTTAGACATCTTTAATTAACTTCAGTATTTTTAAAACTAAAATCTTATATTTTCTGGATCTTGCATGTGATTTTGCAAGAAGAATTAAAATTGTCAGAAAAAAATAAGCAAAATATTTCTATTTGCCCTCTCACATTTTTTATCGTCATGACTCTATTTTCAAATTTTGGGTTGAACAAATTCGGTCAAAGTGTTAATGTTAGTGTTGATCTTCAACATTCATTAAAAAAAGCAGATTCTTACTGTTTTTTGTTATGTCACAATCTATTTCTCTGTTATCATTTACTACTTCTAGTGTCAAAAGCATTTATTAAATCGTATTATGGATATTAGTTGCACACAATCAGAGTTTGTGAACGGAATCTGCTCAACTGGTCACTTGCTGGCGGAACCTTGCACCTGTACATAGTCGATGTGTCGTGTAATGTCGCTTCCCCTGGTGTTGTAGCCTTACACAGTGCCTCTCCTGTTGTGACACCCACCCATATTTGTGCCTTATCGGCTCACACAGATAACATCGCTTTCCAAACGGCACGAGATCCGATATCGCTCAGCCCACGGATACATCACTGGTTAGATATCGCTCGAGCTGTAGGACTCGAATACTCACTAGTATTAAAATTAGAACGCTATATAGGATTGTTAAAAGTTTAATTTTAGTAAAGGTTGTCGAACCCTGTGCGGGCGCAGCCGAGGAAAATCAAACGATTTCACATCACATAGATTTAATTAGTTACTAAACACGTAACTGTGATAATTTATATTAATCATTCGATGAAAATTGAACATTGGAACCGATTGCAAGTTGCACGCCTCAGGATGTCGGCACCCGGGATGGATGCGTGTCACAGCCCCCAGTTTCTGTGCCTTCCTCAGTCACGCGTGATAATCACGTCGGTTCACGTTTGTCTGTCTTCCACCGGGCCCGTGGCAGAGTAAATGTTACCCTTTGTTGTTCTATCTGTTACTCTATATCATATATATATATATATATATCAGAGATGTTGTTCCTCGATGGATGGTGCTAGTGTCGGTGTATCCTCGTTCAATGTTCTATGATGGCGTTATTAACAGGGTCTCATCTCGTTGTACAAAGGACCAGTGCCATGCAGCCTTAAATGTTGCCATTTAGTGTTTTTTTAATTCGTTACCTGCAGAAATTTGTTGATTTTTTTTGTTCATGACGGATCTTGCTTATTCGGCGGTATCTGAATTGACTTCAGAATTATATAAAATGTTTCGGTTCGATTTAGTTAACTCGATTACCTTTTTTTTTGTTTTTTTTTATCCTGCAGTTATTGTATACAATGGTATTTTGGTTTTGGATTTCTGTTAAGTGTAGCAAGGCCGAGTTTAGTTGCCGTTCAGACCGACAGTGATACTGTAGTAGTGAGAGCACAACTTCGCCTGTAGCGACGTAAGTGTGACGGATGTTTTGTGTCTTAACCGTATGTTACTGTCCCACTGGCCATTATATGTTATCAGATGTTCGTTGTATCGTTTAGAATTTATATAACGTTTTTGCAGCTTGACCATTCATCGTTACGCGTTCTTCACGTTATAAAGAAAGCTTAGTCAGAATATTTTTAACAAATACATGCACAGCAGAGATACTCAGATTATTTTTTAACTTTACGAGGAAAAGATAATTGTAGTAGTTATAAGCTAACGATGCATCACAATTGCCGTTAACGAGCGTTCAGAAACAATTTTGATTAGCTTGTGAATGCAGGTTTCATTGGACATATCCAGATGATAAAGTACGTAATGTTGCCACCTCACTGAACCGACCAGCCTTTTGGCACTGTAGTCAATTGTAGGGAAAGCTATTGTTTTTATAATACTTTATATCACAAATGCAAGATGTTATATAGATAAAGACATGTAGTGTTACTGTTACTGTTTCATGTCAGTGCTCTGAGGTGCAGGCTTTCCCTGCCAGCGCTCTTTATTCGTTTATAAATATTTTGGAACATTTTCCTGTAGAGAGGCGTTGTATATTTTCTTAAAATTGTATATAGAAATGCCGATTTACATCTCGTATTTAAGATTTTTTAAGTTACTTTTTTTAACCAGTTAACAATATTTGTAATTTCCTAAATTAATATATTTATTCACCATTGAGTTTTTGTTTGTAAGTTATCGATTGTTAATTGATTTCATCGAACGATGAGCCATTGATATTATAATCAAAACTGTCATTTCAGTTCGCACGACGTTCTCCCGTCGGTTCGATGTTCATAGCTTTACGCCTGCACCCGAGGCCACGATACCAATCAAACATTGTGTCATATGGATTAGTATATTGTACATAATATGTATTGTAGTGTATCATATTTTTACAGTCGGATTCTGTTGCATTGCCGAACGACTTGTTCGTTCTGGGCTGATCGTGCAATACTGTGTAGAGAGAGTGAATGTTATTATTATATTATTTGTAGCTGGTTTCAATTAAACGATAGATATAATTATTTGTTACGTAATGTTTGAAAGATTAAATATAAGAAAATAATGAAAAATGTGTACTTTGTTTTTACTCTTTCAGTCCCATGTAAATAGTTCAAATTCAAATTCAAAAATTTATTCATTCATGTAAGTTTGTTACAAGAATAGCGTCACATATGTACATAAACAAATAATAATTGTGAAAAACTTAAAAGAAGCACTGTTTAACCAAAGTAACAGAGGAATGTCATCGATTCCTGCAGAGAACTTGTTCTCAAAAGTCATTACCATTTTTTCTATAATCAGTTCATTGACTTCTTTGAATTTGAAACTACTTGAAACTTGAGGCAATTCTGAGAAGTTTGTTTTTCCTACAGTATTTGATTGCAAATTAAGAGGTACCACATCATCAACTGCATTGGTAAAAATATTATTAAAAATATTACCAACCAGAATGGGTTCTGTAATTAATTTGCCATCACGAACTGTTTATATTATTGATTGCTTTTTTTCCATTGTAAAGATCCAAACTCACTTCGGATTTGATAATGTTCCAGGTTGATTTTGATTTATTTGTCGATTTCACTGTCAAAAAATTGTTTTTTCTCATTATTTATTTGAATTTTGATCTCACTTTTTAATTGCTTTATTTTTAGCGAATTTCCCCTATAGGGAAGAAGCTATTACCGTAGGTCTCATGGTAAGACTTAAGCCCGAGACCATGATAACTTTTTGTTTTGAGGTCCCCAGATGTCCAAAACACTATTCGTTCAAATTTATATATATGTATATATATATATCTATATATATATATATCTATATATGTGTCCGTGAATGCGATAACTTGAGTAAAAAACGTCCGATTTTGATGAAATTTGGCTCAAATGTGTAAACTGACATTTATGACTTTAAGTTCGAAAACCAGAAAAATCGGACCATGGGAAGGGGGGTTTATGGGGATTTTTAATTTTCCAAAAATCAGTTTTTTGCATTTTTCACCCTAAAATTTTTAAAACACTTAATTTTTGTTTTGACCATGTTATAGAGCTTAAAAAAACAAATAATATGGTATTTTTAATTATTAACCTAGGTTAAGTGGTTGCGGAAAAAATCCAAAAAACATGCTCATAAAAACTCCCATGTAAATCTTATGGGAAAAAGGTTTTTGGCTTTTCCTCAGTTAATTTTACTTTAAACTTCACATTTTCTTTTACCAATCACTTCAGCTCCACAAAACAATCATTTTGGTGTTTAAATTATGATTCTACGTCAAACCATTGCAGAGATATTCAAAGTGCTAAACACAGTACGTTGTCCAATGTTATCCTTATGGAGAATAAATAAAATTTGATATCTTGATTATTTATGAATGTATATTGATGAAATTTGGTATGAGGCTTCATGTTGTACTGGTATATTGATATTTGCACAAAAAATTAATGTTTTGTTGGTTGTCCCTGTAGCAGCTAACCTGCATACTCAGCCCTAATGTTATTCTTATGGAGAATAAGTAAAGTTTTATATCTCCCTTAATTATGAACATAAATTAATAAAACATGGTAAGTAGCTTCACCTGGTTCAGTTATATTGATAATTGCATAAAAACTCATTTCTTATCTTCCTCGTTGCAGCAAACCTGCGTACTCAGTCCTAATGTTATTCTTATGGGGAATAAATAAAAATGTTATAAATCACTTATTTATGAATGTATTTTTGTCAAACTTGGTGAGTGGCTTTATGTACTAGTGAGAAACATATAAATGCATTGGAAATTCGCTGAGTACGCAGGTTTGCTGCGACGGGGGTATTTGCTTTAAATAGTCAGTTTTTAAAGTTCTGCACTGCCTTTCCAATTGCTCTATTAGTTATTTTTTATTTTTTACACCTTCTGAAATCCACAGATCATTTCTAGTTTTTTTTTTTTCAATGGTCATTAATTTGGGAAAACTAGTTTCAAAGGCGTACATAAATATTGAGTAAATAAATCGTATTTAGTTTCTACTGTGGCCTGGTAAACTTCTAACCAATTTTCACATGCTAAGAGTTTCAAAAATAAATCCATGTTGGATTTTGAAAATTTTCTACACTACCTTTTGTTGGCACATCTTAAAATACTATTTTTACTTTTAACGCCAATAATTTCAAATAGTTGCCCGTCATAATCTGATATACATGTGATTATTCCTGAGATCTTAATGGTTTTACATTTTATATTAGTTACAAAATTATCAATGGCAGTTTCTGATTCCATTGGTACTCTGGTAGGAAAATTTACTTTATATTCTAAATTATATGAATTCAAGATATTAACAAAATCTATAGGTTTTATCTTTTTTTTAACACATTTATATTAAAATCTCCAGCAATTACAATATTCTTAAATCTATCACTTATTATATTACAGAGACAGTCAAATCGATCTAAAAAGGATCCTGTTAAAGCTCTGTATAGGAGATCTATAAACACATACTAAGACAAATGAAGTGGTTGCAAGTGATATGTGCTGTCTTCAGTGTGTGTTGTATTCAGTATGTTTTAAATAATTGGATAATCGAACAAAGTGAAGTTTATCCTTATACATAACTACTGCTTAGACTGCTAAGAGAATCAACTGGCGTATCTGTGACCAAAATAACTCGAGAACGCCTCCACAGTTAAACTTCAAATTTTCCAGATAACTTAACAGTACAAAATCTCGGTTGAGTTTGTTATTCAGATAATTTCGTTAAGTATTAATAAAATTATCTTAAAACCAAATTTATTTTTTTCTCTATAAGAATAACATTGGAAGCATTTTATTGGTACTTGAATCATTAAAATTTAGCCTACGTTTGTTTCAACCACAGAGTAAGTAGTTAGTTTACTAGAGTAGACTATACTTAGTTATACTGGATAACAAAAGTTTTTTCACCAAATAAAAAAACACGAGAGATAAATCGAAGATATTTTTAAGACGTGAGCATATTTCTTATTTTATAAAATTATTAAGTGTACGTTATTAAAAAAATTTCATACAGTTAATATTCCCTTAGTATGCCTCTGTGTAAATATCGTCAGTCGTCGGAGGCGACGCGTGTGGCAGATCGAAAAACTCAAAATAACTCTTCAAAATAGATGACTGTAGATACTGAGATATTAACTTATAAAATAGTTGGTTGAATTACATTGTCTTAAGTCAATCGGTAATATTATGATTGTCATGTGTAAAAAGTACAAAGCCTCAGTTAGTCGCCGTAAGCGACCAACTTTAAATTTATTTTGTCAGCCTAAATTTATTTTGTTGTATCCTAGATTTATTTGCTAGGTTATATTTTCACTAAATTGATAATACAAATTTTCTACATTACCTAAAATACATTGCCAGTAATGTTGTAGCTAACCACAATAAAAGCTATAGACTATTCTAACCAAAGCGCTTTTTCGGAAGGTTATCTTGAATGATTTGATATAGCCTAGAGTTGGATTACAGTAAGAGTAAGCCGACATTAAACTGGTAATACAACTGTTGTGAAATACTTTAAACACATTACCAGAAATGTTGTAACGAACCAAAACAAAAGCTTTAAACTATTCTAACCAAACTAAGCCTTTTTTACAGATTATCTGAAATGATTTGACATGTCCTGTGTTTGATTACAGTGAGCTGTTTTCATCATAAACTTGGACCTATGGCTATTAAGTGTAGGCCTATACCCTTAGGCTACTTGCCATTTTAGAAGTTTCATGTACGGTATTGGACCAACCCATGTTTATAGCATTTAATTTCATGATAGCCTAGGCTTTTGAAACAATATATTGAAATCTCATTTTGTCATCTAAATAACTAGACCTGACGACTTATTGTTAATCCTTAAGATATTTTGACTAGGCCTATAGAAATTGTAACACTAGTTCATTTAGGAAACTCGCTGTTCTCTTTAAAGTTAAATAATCACACTGCTAAAGTCACTGCTTAGCCCAAAATACTGTACTATGATAACGCACCCATGCCTGAAACCTACAATTTATTTAAAAAATAAACAAACTTATGGATTTATACAACATTTTCTTTGATAGAACAAGTGATAAATGTATGAATATTTTCCTACGGATAAAAGTTTAGGTCTGTGACGGGATCCGAACCTGTAACCTTTCGCTCTGAGAGCCAGTATGATACCTACTGAGCTACCGTGATTAGTGGTTTTCAGGGAGAAGTGACTATCACTATAGCTATATAGACGTAAAACCCGGATTCTGGCGGCAGTTAAATAATACCGGAATGTATTCTGATGATGTTACTGAAATTAGATCTTGAATTTTTTATGAGACTCGATTTAAGTTTGAACATGCGTTTTGATTATCCTTATACGTGAGGAATGAGCGTACACCTATTTTACCAAGCCATTAAGAAATCCAGTATCTTATTTATGGCAAAGGTTAACTCTCAACATGGCACCAGTCACCAGCTTCTGCCTGTTCCTCCCATTAGACAAAGGTTAACTTTCAACGTGGCACCAGTCACCAGCTTCTGCCTGTTCCTCCCATTAGACAAAGGTTAACTTTCAACGTGGCACCAGTCACCAGCTTCTGCCTGTTCCTCCCATTAGGCAAAGGTTAACTTTCAACGTGGCACCAGTCACCAGCTTCTGCCTGTTCCTCCCATTAGACAAAGGTTAACTTTCAACGTGGCACCAGTCACCAGCTTCTGCCTGTGCCTCCCATTAGACAAAGGTTAACTTTCAACGTGGCACCAGTCACCAGC
Organism: Allygus modestus; assembly: GCA_963675035.1. Taxonomy (NCBI): domain Eukaryota; kingdom Metazoa; phylum Arthropoda; class Insecta; order Hemiptera; family Cicadellidae; genus Allygus; species Allygus modestus. Next base: position 475,485,164 of record OY776112.1, read on the forward strand.
TTCTGCCTGTTCCTCCCATTAGACAAAGGTTAACATTCAACGTGGCACCAGTGACCAGCTTCTACCTGTGCCTCCCATTAGACAAAGGTTAACTTTCAACGTGGCACCAGTCACCAGCTTCTGCCTGTTCCTCCCATTAGACAAAGGTTAACATTCAACGTGGCACCAGTCACCAGCTTCTGCCTGTTCCTCCCATTAGACAAAGGTTAACATTCAACGTGGCACCAGTGACCAGCTTCTACCTGTGCCTCCCATTAGACAAAGGTTAACTTTCAACGTGGCACCAGTCACCAGCTTCTGCCTGTTCCTCCCATTAGACAAAGGTTAACTTTCAACGTGGCACCAGTCACCAGCTTCTGCCTGTTCCTCCCATTAGGCAAAGGTTAACTTTCAACGTGGCACCAGTCACCAGCTTCTGCCTGTTCCTCCCATTAGACAAAGGTTAACTTTCAACGTGGCACCAGTCACCAGCTTCTGTCTGTTCCTCCCATTAGACAAAGGTTAACTTTCAACGTGGCACCAGTCACCAGCTTCTGCCTGTTCCTCCCATTAGACAAAGGTTAACATTCAACGTGGCACCAGTGACCAGCTTCTACCTGTGCCTCCCATTAGACAAAGGTTAACTTTCAACGTGGCACCAGTCACCAGCTTCTGCCTGTTCCTCCCATTAGACAAAGGTTAACATTCAACGTGGCACCAGTGACCAGCTTCTACCTGTGCCTCCCATTAGACAAAGGTTAACTTTCAACGTGGCACCAGTCACCAGCTTCTGCCTGTTCCTCCCATTAGACAAAAGTTAACTTTCAACGTGGCACCAGTCACCAGCTTCTGCCTGTTCCTCCCATTAGACAAAGGTTAACATTCAACGTGGCACCAGTCACCAGCTTCTGCCTGTTCCTCCCATTAGACAAAGGTTAACTTTCAACGTGGCACCAGTCACCATCTTCTGCCTGTTCCTCCCATTAGACAAAGGTTAACTTTCAACGTGGCACCAGTCACCAGCTTCTGCCTGTTCCTCCCATTAGACAAAGGTTAACATTCAACGTGGCACCAGTCACCAGCTTCTGCCTGTTCCTCCCATTAGACAAAGGTTAACATTCAACGTGGCACCAGTGACCAGCTTCTACCTGTGCCTCCCATTAGACAAAGGTTAACTTTCAACGTGGCACCAGTCACCAGCTTCTGCCTGTTCCTCCCATTAGACAAAGGTTAACATTCAACGTGGCACCAGTCACCAGCTTCTGCCTGTTCCTCCCATTAGACAAAGGTTAACTTTCAACGTGGCACCAGTCACCAGCTTCTGCCTGTTCCTCCCATTAGACAAAGGTTAACTTTCAACGTGGCACCAGTGACCAGCTTGTGCCTGTTCCTCCCATTAGACAAAGGATAACATTCAACGTGGCACCAGTCACCAGCTTCTGCCTGTTCCTCCCATTAGACAAAGGTTAACTTTCAACGTGGCACCAGTCACCAGCTTCTGCCTGTTCCTCCCATTAGACAAAGGTTAACTTTCAACGTGGCACCAGTGACCAGCTTGTGCCTGTTCCTCCCATTAGACAAAGGTTAACTTTCAACGTGGCACCAGTCACCAGCTTCTGCCTGTTCCTCCCATTAGACAAAGGTTAACTTTCAACGTGGCACCAGTCACCAGCTTCTGCCTGTTCCTCCCATTAGACAAAGGTTAACTTTCAACGTGGCACCAGTCACCAGCTTCTGCCTGTTCCTCCCATTAGACAAAGGTTAACTTTCAACGTGGCACCAGTGACCAGCTTCTACCTGTGCCTCCCATTAGACAAAGGTTAACTTTCAACGTGGCACCAGTCACCAGCTTGTGCCTGTTCCTCCCATTAGACAAAGGTTAACTTTCAACGTGGCACCAGTCACCAGCTTCTACCTGTTTCTCCCATTAGACAAAGGTTAACTTTCAACGTGGCACCAGTCACCAGCTTCTGCCTGTTCCTCCCATTAGACAAAGGTTAACTTTCAACGTGGCACCAGTCACCAGCTTCTGCCTGTTCCTCCCATTAGACAAAGGTTAACTTTCAACGTGGCACCAGTCACCAGCTTCTGCCTGTGCCTCCCATTAGACAAAGGTTAACTTTCAACGTGGCACCAGTGACCAGCTTCTACCTGTGCCTCCCATTAGACAAAGGTTAACTTTCAACGTGGCACCAGTCACCAGCTTGTGCCTGTTCCTCCCATTAGACAAAGGTTAACTTTCAACGTGGCACCAGTCACCAGCTTCTACCTGTTCCTCCCATTAGACAAGGTTTACTTTCAAAGTGGCACCAGTCACCAGCTTCTGCCTATTCCTCCCATTAGACAAAGGTTAACTTTCAACGTGGCACCAGTCACCAGCTTCTACCTGTTTCTCCCATTAGACAAAGGTTAACTTTCAACGTGGCACCAGTCACCAGCTTCTGCCTGTTCCTCCCATTAGACAAAGGTTTACTTTCAACGTGGCACCAGTCACCAGCTTCTGCCTGTTCCTCCCATTAGACAAAGGTTAACTTTCAACGTGGCACCAGTCACCAGCTTCTGCCTGTTCCTCCCATTAGACAAAGGTTAACTTTCAACGTGGCACCAGTCACCAGCTTCTGCCTGTTCCTCCCATTAGACAAAGGTTAACATTCAACGTGGCACCAGTGACCAGCTTCTGCCTGTTCCTCCCATTAGACAAAGGTTAACATTCAACGTGGCACCAGTCACCAGCTTCTGTCTGTTCCTCCCATTAGACAAAGGTTAACATTCAACGTGGCACCAGTCACCAGCTTCTGCCTGTTCCTCCCATTAGACAAAGGTTAACATTCAACGTGGCACCAGTCACCAGCTTCTGCCTGTTCCTCCCATTAGACAAAGGTTAACTTTCAACGTGGCACCAGTCACCAGCTTCTGCCTGTTCCTCCCATTAGACAAAGGTTAACTTTCAACGTGGCACCAGTCACCAGCTTCTGCCTGTTCCTCCCATTAGACAAAGGTTAACTTTCAACGTGGCACCAGTCACCAGCTTCTGCCTGTTCCTCCCATTAGACAAAGGTTAACTTTCAACGTGGCACCAGTCACCAGCTTCTGTCTGTTCCTCCCATTAGACAAAGGTTAACTTTCAACGTGGCACCAGTCACCAGCTTCTGCCTGTTCCTCCCATTAGACAAAGGTTAACTTTCAACGTGGCACCAGTCACCAGCTTCTGCCTGTGCCTCCCATTAGACAAAGGTTAACTTTCAACGTGGCACCAGTCACCAGCTTCTGTCTGTTCCTCCCATTAGACAAAGGTTAACTTTCAGATCCCGTCCTTCCTCAACGGATTACATGAAATTGTTCATTTATGGCAAATTTTAAAGAGCAAAAGAATACCTGGCAGAATTTTGATACCAAAAATAGGTAACCCATAGCAAAATTTGAAAATATTGAATATTTTTAGACTTTTATTGAACGGTTATTATTTATAGTAGGGCCTACCAAAACTTCTTTTCACTGAAAATGCTAGGTATTTCTTTTCTATCCAAAATGAGACATACATCAACGATATTGGATAATCGGTTGAGTAGGGACGATTCTTGAAAGTTAACAGGAGAAATAGGCAGAAATGTAAGTTTTACGTGGCTGGTGCCCCTTCTTAAACTTATAGAAGTGTGAGTTGGATTAGGTTTTAGGTTACAAATGGAAAAGTTAACACTTCCTCTGTATAGTTAGTGTTAAGAGCACAGTTTTTTCTTTCTACCCAGTACCACCTGCTATCCTGAGACATTCTATGCCCTACTTAAATTTGCAATAAATTTCATTGTTAGGCCTACAATAGACGAATAAAACAAAACTTGAATCACACTTGTACAGTGTCCCGTTACTGACAAAACAGGTTCCCAAGTTATTTCTACAAATATTGCGGGGAAATCTGTTGTTGATGAGGCCAAAAAAAACTATGCTCGTAATGTACTTGTATTTCAATGTAAAAAGTTAAATATAAATGTTATCAGGGTTTTTCAGTAACATAAGTAACTTGCAAAATAAAATTGCTTTGTAGTGAGGAATGTTTCTGACCGCTTACAACCTTATAAAAAAAGGCTGTTCTGTCCTTGTATTTTATCAATATACTACATGTTACCCGCAGGCTTCGGCTCGCGAATGATTTATAAAGACTATGACAGTTGTGTGTGCTGAATTCTGTGGTTAACTCATGGAACTACTATGAATCAAGATCTGCTGTTTGTATTTTTATCAGCTCAAACTGTATTTTTATCAGCTCAAACAAAAGTGAATGTCCAAAAGGAATATATATGCTTTGAACCCCCATGGGGCAAATCCCTATAGGATTTTAACAAATTGAATATGGCTATATGTTACTCAGGACTATCAAGTACCTCTCTGCCAAATTTCAGCTCTATCAGTCCAGTGATTACGGTGTGATTGAGCCACAACTATCTAAACAAATATACAAACTTTCACATTTATAATATTACTAGCTGTTTCCCGGCAGACATTGTCATGCCTTTGACTATTACCAACTAAAACCAATATCACCTGTTCAAGTAACCTTGTCATTAGCTTTTATGTAAACAACAATATCTTTCCATAAGGTTTATATGGAAACCCTCTTGGGAGGAACCCAATTAAGTTAGGATGAAGTGGATGGCTTAAAAACCTTTTCTATGGAATTTTACATAAATATACCAAGTTTCATGGCAAATGATCCAACGATGTCCAAGTCCATAAACTTCAAATACATATATATATACAAACAAACCAACATCCTTCTTTATAAATATAGATTTTTGTTCAGTTTCAGTACCATTTTACAAAACAACTAAACTTGATTAAAATAAACCTACAACTATTACACAGGGCCGTACTCAGGGGGGGACAACTGCCCCGGGGCCCGGGCAAAACATGTTGTCTAAAAAAGGATCACCAACTTGAACGGCAACAAGGGCCCCACCACCAGGCCTGCCCAGGGCCCCGTGAAAGCTGAGTACGGCCCTGCTATTACACACACTCACAAACAATAATAAGCATAATTCTATAATGTATGCAAACAATATTTAGACACTGAACTAACAAAGAATTTTGAGATTTCCAAGCAGGTAATACCAGTTAAATAACTCATTTTATTGCTAATATGCCCCACAATAATTATACAAGGAACTTGGTAACCTGTTATGTCGGTAATGGAACATCGTAGAACAGTAATTCAACATTTATTTTAATCGTCCACTAAAAAATAAATGAGCCATCATTTTGTGCTGTAAGCATCTTAGATCAATTTACTACGTTTCTCGGAAAAGCAGGGTGGCCTCTCCCAACAAAGGTTAGATCAGAATGCTCTACCCCTTGTACGAGGGATTGTGCCTCCACATAAAACACCAACTGTACTTCTGGGTTTAAAAATTAAACTATGAAGTACCATTTGAATTATTTCACTGGGCTACATCCAGATTAATCCACAGAAGACATCGCTGTTGTGTGCAAACAATCATAACTATGAAGTTTAAAGGAGCAAATAAAATCCAGATTATTGTATTATATTTATTCAGTACATTCTTGATAACATATATAAAGGCTAATAATATATAGGTATGCCCATATTAACTAATACCAAAACTAACAAGTACTTAACAAATGAACTTATTCTGTCAGGTATTCAATAGGTAACCACACAATTATATTTAAAATTCAAATTCATCTACAGAATGGTTGGCCATGCGAAAATTACAAATTAAACTTCTATGTTTTCAGTTTCAAAATGGAATATACTAATTAGTCAACAATCCAAAATGATAAACTGACAGAATGAAAATAGTCAAGTATTAAAAATAAAACTAAATGTAGAATAATGATAAGTCAAATGTAGGTGGATGTATATCTTATCAAAATATTTCACGTTTACATCCAACAAATTAGCCTACAACTCTTACACTAGCGTCATTCTACGACAATCGTACAAAACCTGATGAGACATCATTTAAATGCCTCATTAAACATCGGTAAATTTCACCATCCGAGAAATTTCCAAAGTCAAAATGCATCAAAGGAATAAATTAGCATAAGAATGGCACAAACAAGGGTAATTTGATTAACAAACACAATTTATTACAACATACAGTAACACCAGAATGAAAACAGACCATTCCGAAGCAAATGAATAAAAACATACGTAAGTATACAAGTTACTAAGCTAAAATCACAACGGGTTCAATCTTGTAAGTTCCAACATTCTACGACGTGTTGATAAACTTCTTGGACAGTCTCAAAAGGCAGCTTGCAACTGGAGTTGGGGCAAATAAACTGGTTTGAGGTGGACTAGAAAGGCAATTAGGAGGGAATCAATGACCAACACTCACAACTTTAATATGGTACAACAGACTTGAAGGTGAATGAAGAGATGGAAACATTAGTGGTACGAATGAGCATTAACTCAAACATGTTCGGATGTTTTGATGTTAAAGATTAGTATTTGGTTAGGGAAATATGCGAGAGAAGAAATAAGTGTTAGATCAAGCCCAAAGCTGAAGACGAGTGCAAAAGTTATTGGGGTTTTCCTCTCCCTAATGTTAGGGTTTTCCTCTCCCTGATGTTAGGGTTTTCCTCTCCCTGATGTTAGGGGTTTCCTCTCCCTGATGTTAGGGTTTTCCTCTCCCTGATGTTAGGGTTTTCCTCTCCCTGATGTTAGGGTTTTCCCTCTACGTTTCTGTCTCCCTCTAGTAAAATTAAACCCTCTCCTTAATGCAAACCCGATTCTCATATAAAATTGTTCCTAACATTAAACATTATGTCATCCTTATAGTAATCAGTTGTAAAGTAATTAAAACTATTAGGCCTACAATAAATGATGTTTGCATCATATAGAAAGTAATAGTTAACAATAAATTAGGTAATTTCAGTTTAAACATGGTGTCATACATAAATAACTTGGATGATGTAAACAATTCTTGAAACAGTCTTGCCAATCAATCGGTTTCTGTAATTAAATTTATATTTTGTACCTGTAATTCAACACAAGTCAAATTCCTTTTAAATAAATCAAGCTGAATATTTCCTCCTAGCAACATTGTACCCCTCTATAAAAAATAAATAAACAAAACAAAAATGTGATGTTTAAATCAGAATGAACAATCAAGCTTAAATAGTTAGCGATTATAATTGTATATATAACATGTACAGTAAATATATAATTGTTAACTTCTAGAGTAATACATCAACAATATAAAATAGAATTTCTTCAGTTTAAAATTTATCCTAGCACCAATCAGTCTATTCTAGTTTTGAGAGCCGTTAAATGAGAATTTCCGATGAAAATATCACGACAAAGATAGTCTCTTGTTGATGTTATAGCATGTGGGTTTAGCTTATCCTACAGACCAGTATTTACGTAACCTTAATCCTATGTTTAATTGCACATTATTTTAAAGAAGTAATAATTCAGATGTATAATTTTGCTAAGAGAAACTGTGATAGTTTTTCCAACTCTTCCTGAATGCCAAGAACTTTTTAAGCACAGTAAAAGTCCGGTTGTAATTTCATCAATCAGAAAATTAAAATTGAATAAGAATAGACATTTTTGAAATAAATATAACCACTAAAGACTACAAAAACAATTCCTCATTCGGGTGAAATGTTTAAAACTCCACTGCACTAAATTCCACAAGATGTCGCCCCATGCTTGGCTCCTCCAGGTAATCGTTTGGTGACCAACCACATTTTCACACTTACGGTTCATTCGAATAATAAAATCAGACTTCTATTATCGACCCAAGTTTCCACGGTTCTCCAGATAACTATCTTCGCTAATGTCCTCTCGCTCATAGCCTATCGTGGTGGCAATCCCGGATGGTAGGGCTTAGTCGTCGAGCTTGAGACACGTGATGACGTGCAGTTGCAGCGGGTCGATAGTGGTGAACATCATGTTGCACTCCGGGTTGGGGCAGTAGAACCGCTTCGGCGGGGGCACTGCCTCATCCTGCGGCTGCAAACGCAAAACACAAAGCCTCTGTGAGTAGCGTACCATAGCGGGGGCGTGGGGGGACTGGCAGTAGCGAATAACACCTTGTTTCATTAATGTTTGGAATTCACCATCGATCAAAGACAGAAATACAGTACACCTCGGTTTATCTAGACTAATGTGGTAGATTATTGATCCGGGCATCAAAAAGTTCCGGATAATCTGAAACTGCTATTACATCGCATAAATAACGATCACGACACTAGCCCCTGCAATATTGATGCTGAAAAAAGGGGGGAAATGCTGTAACAAATAATAGATGTACGAATTTCACAGGCGTTTAACTTGTAATTTATTTTTTTACAAATTTGGACTGTACATTAACGCAGCATCACCTCACAAGTTGTGGTTAGCAATAGTCATCATTAACAAAAGGGGCAAAATGCCGGTCGCCTTCTCATGCGGGACTGTATGGTGGCTCACTCTATATTACAGGTTTTATGGTACTTCACACGTACATTAATGTATTAAAAAATAAATAAAATGCAAACCCCATTTTACGCACAAAAAAATCTTCAAATAATACAAGATTGCACAGTTAGAAGAACCACAGTTAAAATTTTGTGAAAAGAACATTTAATTTATGGGCAATCAATTTTTGTGTAATTAACCAAGGAAATTTTTACTCGAAAAATATCTAATAAAATTTAGAAATCAGTTAAAAGAGTATTTTGCAGCTTTCCTAATATTCGTTTAGTGAATTTTAGGAAATTAGAGCCAATACAAATTTATAGCTATTCTTTATTGTATAGCAATTTTAGTTGATTGGTAATTTATTTAATGATTTGTTAATGTGTATGTTTAACTGTAGGGAACACGCAGGATCTCTGTTCTCTATTGTCTCTACTGTTTTTCATCATGTTTATGACTGACTATATTCTATGGACCATGTGCATTTGCCGAATAAAGAAATATTGATTTCTTTTGATATTACGGTTGCTTCTGAGACTTAAAAGGCGCTAATACAGGAGTAAAATCGCGTTTTGACTGTAATTTACTATTTTTTAAATTTCTAACAACCTCATCCAGTTAATGTGGGATCTGGATGATTTGGGTCCAGATAATCCGAGGAATACTGTAAAGCTTTATTAAATATTCTAACTGGACAAAAAGAAAATTAATGCAGTTTTCCTGATTCTTTACAAGTTTTTAACATCGAATAACTATTTCCCATAAAACTTAAAATTCTATTGATATTCCCTTTTTGTAATGTATACAACTTAAAGCATCCATCTGAAAAGCTCTTTCTTCCTATTTATTATTTGACTTCCTGATACAAAATTACAATAGTTTAGTAATAATAAAAGTAATCATTCCCACCAAACCTATTTATGAATTTGTGAAATGAGTATTCATTATTTTTGTTGATCTTAAATTAAAAAGTTTTAAGAAGTGTTTCAAATCCGAAAGAAGGATCATCTCTACCAATATGACTCTATAAATCCCATCATTACATAACAATTTGTAACATTTCTGGTATAAAAATACAATCTTGTTAGGCCTTTTATTGAGAGATACAATAATTAACAAAACATATATGAGGTAAACTTTAGTATTAATTGCTAAGTGTCTTGTTATATTAAAATCTAAGAGTGTTCTCTTTGCAAGAATAACACGATTAAAGAAAACAAAACTATAAAACCCGCACTGATTTATGCACTGATTTATTCTTTCGCTGTTGAAGGTTTCAGCAACTAAACCATGTTTCACTTGGAATGTATTATAACTTATAACTCTTTGGAAATTATGAGTCCACCACAGATTCCATCATAATGTGATTGATATTTTCAAGAAATAAGTTTATGTATTGCACTCCTTTCACTTGATGCACTTGTTATCATCACATCTTCCACGCACAGTATCAATACTTAAAAAACATATTATTAAACTGTCAATACTAACAGTTCCTATAAGATATAATACACTATTTAAAAATAACTTGGCACGTGTACATTAAAATATGAACCTTCAGTGTAATTAATTTGTTTCAGTTTTACTTTCCCTTGAGCTGTTTTTTTTTTGCTATTTTTTAGTTTCAAATTGAAATTGATTGATAACCATGACAGAAAATTATTTCCTTAGTGAAAAGTATGTTTAGACAGGGATGGTAACAGTCCAGACTAAACAATAATTATATAGGCCTACATGTGAATTTTCAGAAAAAGTGTCACAAAGTCACCACCGTGTATGCCTACTAATTTTGTATTTTTTACCAACGGTTTTGTCAGCAAACACTTCAACAGAGCATATTCCTGCTCATAATTAGACTTTTCACCCCTTATTAATGTATTGATTTATTTTGGGTTCTGGATGTAAAACTTTGGAATTTCTGTTCAAAGAATATTTCAAACCAAGTTGGGTGGTTGCAAGGCAAAAGGTTACCGGAGAAGAACCAGATAAAATAATAATGGTGACAATTAAACCCACTAAAAATGAGAATCTACATGACAACATACAATAAAAAACTGAACTGATAAGAAAACAGATGGATGACAGTTGAGAAACAAGGTAAATACCCAAGGCAACCATTTGAGAATCACAGATATAAAACGCAAAAGCAACTTGGGTGGAAAGGAGGTTTGAGATAAGATGCAGAAGGAGTGCAACAGTAAGTATGCAATGGTTTATGAAAATGGTAGAATCCGTCCTAATTCATGACAATCAAACACTGTAATGATTGTACAGTGACAACATTTTTTAAAAGGTGTTGAGTGTGATACAAACATTTATGTTAACTTACCACCTAAATGTAACAAATGTTTGTAACTTTGTTTAGGAATAAATTAATAAATACGATTTTTGTTGTTATTGGGTTATATTCCCCATAATTTTCAAGTGTGGACATCAACTGTGTAAATGAGTATTTCACTGTGTCAATTTTACATTCAATCACAACTAGAGGAACATACGAGTGGTTTTGGTACGTTAACCAAAGTTAAGTGTTATAACATGAAAATACAATTTGTACAATGACAAATACCAATAACTAAATGGAACAAACTATTACATGATAAATGGCACTAGAGAATTACAAATAGCATATCAACAAGTTGTAAATGAGAACTAGAATAACTAACAAATCAAATACTAAGATACTTAATATGTTGACAGTAAGAAAAGATACTATTTAACTATGAGTAGCTAAAATATCGCTAACACAATGTCACAATGCGATCAGAACAAAATCGTAGGAAAACCTTACATTATAATAGCGGACAAGAGAGTTGACAGTTGGGCTGTAGTCAATAGCATGGTTGTACGCTGTCACTGTTGCCTTAAAAAAATATCACTCAAATGTTATTTTCATCAGCTGGTGTGCAGTTTGGCAATGCAGCAGTCTACTATTGGGTGATCTCTGTTGATAGCCCTGAAAGCCACGCCCTCTCTTGTCCGCTGGAGAGTCACAGTACGTTTACAAACCAAAAAAACTACAGGCTTGCCGATTGAGCAGCAGCAGTCTCATTCTCTCCGTGAAGGTGGTCGGAGGTCTGACCCTCTGGCTCAGAACCAAGTGCAGGGTGTTCTCTGACTCTGTAGGTCTCATCGCACCCATGTTTTTCATCTCTTCTGCGATGTTGCTCGGGATTTCGTCGCAGCAAGTTTCCTCATCACCGGGAGACGGGGGCAACTCTCCGAACACCATGAACACAGAGTTCCCCTCCCTTTCGAACTCGATCAGGAACAGACTGAGGTACAAGTCCGACAGGGGCTGCGGCTTGTCCAGCGTAGAGTTCAGATTGAACCACCGCCTCCCTACGCGGCGGATCGTGAACCAATGGGCGTGGGAGTGGCAGATAAACGCCTTCACGGTGTTGAGGTTGCTCCGTGCCGCCACTGCGCGCGGCTCCGTGCTGCTCCACGGAACCATCTCCAGCCCCCACAGAGCCAACGCACAGCTGATCACTTGCACAGAGAAGAACCCCGTGTCGTCCATGTTCTGCGACGGCTTGCTGACGAAGCTCTGGAACTCCCTGCTGTCGACCCCGGCTTCCGCCAACGTCTGTTTTTCCGCAAAGTCCATTTCCTGAGCCAGTTCTGCCAAGTCGACAGCGTTGAAGTGCGCTCTCTGGAGCAAAGCGTTCAGACAATGCTGGGCGCACAGGTTCCCGTCTTGTTTCTCATGAAACACCATGTTTATTTGCAATTCCACACTATCACTCTTCTGCAAAATAGAAAACCTTTTTTCAAGTATTTTCATTATGTTAAAGTTGATAAGGAAGTAAATGTCGTGTAGAGTATTTACAACATAAATATATTCAGAAAACTAACAGCGAGCCTATTTTCATAACATTTTTATAAATGTTTGAAAACTATTAGCGTAATAGTAGGTTGAAAACCATCATAACCAATTTTCGACCTGATATTCAAGTGAACAGTGTTCATTAAAATTGTAGTGCTTAAATATTTGCCAGTGCATTTAAATTACTAAAATATCAAACACCAGAAATTTCCAATGTAAATTAACCTTCTTAATACGGATATTACAAAAACAGTGTAAAGATAAACAGTTAGTAGTTCTAGCAACTACATTCTGATCTAGCTCCTGTTTAGTAATTTTGTTATACCAACCATACAGCGCCCTCCAACTCAAGTGACAGTCGTACGACTATAAAGTCCTTCCCAAAGTTAAATGGAAAATGCCGTAGGTAGTTCTCCCCACCCTAGTTAGGTAGGGATCTTCAATAGTGACAGGGAGAAAATCACAGAATAGTCAAATCAAATCAAATATATCTTTGTTCGTTGAATCCAATTTACAATAATACAATACAATTTATTGTTGTAACTTTGAATTTTCCTCTATTGAGGAATTGAGGTGCAGAGAGGTGCCTTACCATTTGAGCGAGGTACAATGAGGATACTGGGCAAACAAATAATTGGGAAGGGGACTACCTGAGACTAGGAATGGACGAAACAAAATACATTGAAAAGAAAATATTGCTGTTTTTGGGGAAGTTTTAATTTACTTCAAGACTACTTTGGGGCAGGATTGTTAGGGTCGGTTGTGGTGCGATCCTCATTTACGGCTGAGATTTCATGGTGTAATCGTCAATTGCTGCAGAAATCACGTGGCTTGGTCGTCTTTTACAGTGAATTGTGGCACGATCGTCAATTACGGCCAATGTTACACGTTGTCATTACACGTTGTTACGCAATCTAAGCCATTGGACATGATGGAGACAAAACCGATATTTATTAATCAGGTTTCAAGTCTGAGTTTTTAATTATTGTATTATACCCATGAAATTAAATTTTCTTTTCATTAAACATGTATTGTTGAATACATTTAAACGTACTAAAATCGAAAGAAGTGATTCGATAAACTTACTTGGTTGAGTCGTTTTTCAATGGCCAGATATTATTAAATGTTTAAGATATTTTTTAGCTAGTTAAAAATCCCAACTGAAAATTTCCCAAAATTTGGTAGGAATAAACAAATTCCAATGTGTCCCGACCACAAATTCCAATCCCGTTCAACCTTACCTGAGACTTAATCCATTTAATTTTGGCAAGGACTGCACCTAACAGTAATAACTATTTGTATGATTACCAACCTGTTGCCCATCAGTACACCCTACCCTCTGGTGGTAAGCTGAGGAATTAAAACATGTTAAAGGAGAACTATCTAATAATTAAAGCTTCGCAGATGCTTAAGCAGGATCAAAGGTCACAAGAGTCAGAAATGAAACCAAGGAGATGATCGTAAATGTTACTTCCCTTCTGTATATTTCAATATTTTAAATTCCACTATGTAAAAAAATGCTCTATCCCTACTTAAAAAGAACAGTTGAAAATATAAACGAGTTTGCACGCAGCACGCTGACGTGAGGGAAGTGAATTTCCACAAAAACACTTTTAAAACTCAAAATGTGTGTAAAAACATAACATTTATTCCAATTTTTATTGAAATCTGAAAACATTGATTTTTTGGCTGTTCTGATACTCCTGGTTTCATTTACCTGCAAAGCTGGGAATACAATTTTGCGCATTATAATGTTAGTAGAAGGTCCATGCAGGCTTGAAAGTAGGCGTGAGTTACTGGGGATGATAAAAGTACTCTAGCAAAGGAATAACAGGCTTTTCTAGTGTAAAACCTCCATAAATGACAACGTACTGTGTTTAGTCGAAACACACTTTCTTTAATAACTCGGTAAATATTTATGCTAGAATGACGAGAGATGGCTTAAAACTTTCGCCTCACTGCTTCCCATTTTTTTACATGCATTAATTTTGCATCCGGGGCTTCTTTGACCTTTTTTGAGCCCAAAAACCCGAAATTTGAAAGATTAATCCCCAAAAAAGGGGTTTAGAGTTTTCCGATTGTTTTGCCCAGCGAACTTGTCCAACTGATTACAGAAAAGAACATCCCTACCAAATTTTAAGTTAATCGGACAAAAAATGTGACCGCTAGAGTGCACACACACACACACACACACACACACACACACACACACACACACACACACACACACACACACACACACACAGACACACACACACATATATACATCAAATTTTGAACGACCCCCCAAAACGTGTTCAGGGGGTCACGTTAGGAACTTCTATGGTGGTCCCGGACTTAAGTTTCACCGTGCGGGTCATGCTAATAGTTCACTTTCCAAAGGAAATTCACTAATAGGCAACCTAAAATATACATATTTATGACTGTAGTGTTGCCAACATAAGTCGTTTACTAGTATTCTACTTAGTTTTATACTCACCCTGACAGGAGTAGGGGAAGGAGATCGCTCGGGCTGCCTGAAGCAAACAAAATAAAATATTAATTACAAACAGGCAAAGCAAATAAAATACATAAATATTGGAAAAACATGTAAAATACTAGGTAAAAAATAGCAGAAATAGCAGTTAACTAGCAGAAAAATATCTGATAATCATAGTCTATGGTCAAAAGATCACTGAATATTCGTTATCGTGAAAAATGTTAAAATTTTGTGTTCGTGCTCCCACACTATTTATGAATACACCGAACATCTGGAATAGTGTGGGACGGACAGGCTTATTACGAGTTATGTACGTTTCAAAAATGTTGTTCAAAATTGATTAATTTAGAATACACCCCTCTAAATGCAATCTCCTCTTAGTGGGTCTAGTCATTATTTTCTAGAAATCACTTGACTCTTACCACGTAAGTAAGTGAGTTATTAAGTGTTACTTTATAACAGTTCACACCATTTATTCACATCTATGATTCTTTTGTTTTGATTTGAAACTCCAAAGGGCCTAGCCCAATGTTAAAATCTAAATTTTTCAAACGAGTTTAAAAAAACTTGACTTTTCTGGAGGTTGAAGTTTTTACCTATTGATTTTTTAGGCCCAAAACCCACTATACCAAAGTTTATGAAACATTTTCTGCTGGAATCTGAGATAAAATTTGTAATCAAACCAACACACCCTCAGAAGTTGCTCGTATTGGAGTATAAGACTCCAGGTCTACCAGGTTCACCAGACTTCCCGAATATGTTGTAATTCTATGGAGCACTCACCCAATATCCATAAAGATCTGCTACTCCAGAAAAAGGCAATTAGAATCCTTTGTCATGCTCATTATAGAGACCACTGGAAACCATTACTTAAGGAGAAAAAAATCCTAACTGTAGTTAACTAGTATATTTATCAATGTCTTGTTAGTGTTAAGAACAATCTTGGTGACTTCACATTAACTAGTTCTGTTCAGAGCCATAATACTAGGTTCAGTGCTAAACTAGTGATTCCCAGGTCCAGAACTGATAAAAGAGCTAGGTCTTATCCTGTTTCAGGAATAAAGTTTTACAACCACCAACCTAACTTAACCTAATCGAATAAGAAGCCTGGAAAGAATGAGTTTTAAAAACACTATTCTGAACTGGCTTGTTGACAATCCAATGTACAGGACCAATTAATGCTTTGAGGAAGAAGTTAGTGTTTGCATTTGCTTAGTTTTGCTCAAGTTTGTTTTTATTTAAACTTTTGTCCTTTATTTCATGGATTGCTGTGTAGTAGGCCCCATTTTATTTGTTTGCTGCATAAGAAACCCAAAGAAACTTTGACTTTGCTGCATGGTTTTGTTATACCAGAGTGTCTACTGACATTTGATATTTTGGAATTCCAGTATATTTCCAGGATTTTCCAGAACAATTTTTAACAAAATTCCAGTATTAAGCGTCGACATTACATTTAAATAGGAAGGGAATAATATTAATGTCATTACTGTAGTATTTTAGGATGGTTCGAAATAAGACAATTAAGTAATTATTTTATGAACTGTTATTAACTAATATATTTCTACACAGACAAAATCCACACAAAAATTGTATGTAAATGTAAACTGTACAGGTCAGATTTAAAAAGTAAAAAAAAAAAAATTAAATTCACACTTGGAACTCAGAATTAACTGTCAAACCTTAATTTTTTTATCGGATCGGTAATTAATGTTATTTAAATAAGATCCCAGTACACAGTATGAAATTTCAATATTATTCCAATATTTCCAGTATACAAAAAAATGCAGTATTTGCAGTATCAGAAGACACCCTGTCCCAACCCAATCCTCCCACCTGGTCCTGTTCTGCGCCGGCGCCGGGATGGCCTCCCTGGAGCTGTTGAGTTCCTCGATCAGCTCATGGTTCCGGCGCTGCAGATGATGCAAGTCCTCCAGCAGTCGTTCTTTCTCCGCCACCAGAGTCTCTCGGGACTTCCGTTCTGCCTCAAAGTCTGCCTGGTAGATCTTGGCCTAGTGGACAAAATTGCACTTGAAATAATACATCACGAGGCATTCTAGTTGAGAGCTTGACACTGTTTGGAGTAAAAGAGCAGGAAACCTTGAGCATACATAGTCCAGGGACCTACATCGCCAGCAATTGCAAGGTTACTCTGGACAAGCACTTGGCAAAAAGCTGCTAGCAGACACTAGCTCTCACTTCACTAACTGGTTGGTGAGGTTGGGCAGAGGTCGGGTTAAGCAGGTGATCGCTTTGATAACTGGATATGTCCACTTCAGGAAACCTCTTTACACTCTTGGAATTAGAAACGAGAGTCAGGAGTGTGGACTTTGCAATCAGTCTGAGGAGACTGCCATGCACAACGTGATGGACAGCCAGAGACTCGGGACAAGGAGAAGGGCTATGTTTGGTTGCAAGAAACCAGGTAGTTGGGAAAAAATGCCTGGATCTCGTAGTTGGTATGGGTATTGGTTTACCCAACTAGCATACTAGGGTCACACAATAAGCTTCGGTCGACATGTGAGGATCTCTGAATCCGTCCCTTCAACAACATATAACATAACCTTCGGCCTAGTTATATATATGAAACTTGTATATATTTTTATTACCTTGCACTTTCTGTAGCCTTTAAAATGGCCGGGAGACGAATTGGAATTTTCATAAGATGCCCGATTTTTCTGGGACATTTCACTGAAGATTGGGTAGAAATTAGGTTAGGTGGGGTTGGCCCCTATGTTTAACTAAGAAGGAAGACATGTTACAATGAATAAAAGCAATTTTAAAATATATTTTGAGGTTGCTCTTAAACTTACACAAGGCATTTACATTTCTGAAAAATTGTGAATCCTGAGTACAGACTTTTTTTCTAATCAAAAACCTCTGGGGCTGTCTTGTCTAGGATTCTCCAGTACAATTTATCAGAAATAATTTAAACCCAAGTTCAATTCTACAGTTGACAATTCATCAAACTCGTTCTGAGGGGTTGCTAAACATCTAAAAAATAAATCTGAGTAAAAATTACCTGTTCTTCAAGCACCGCGATCGTGTCACTGATCCCCCTTTGTTTTTGCACTTCTGCCCTCAGTGCCTCAATTTCATTAATTTTCGCGTTCAGCTCTTCATCTTTAGCAGTGACTTCACCCACCAAATTGTTGACTTGCTCCTTTAGAGTGTTGACTTCTCCGGTTTCCTAAAACATTCAACGTTCAGGTTAAAACTTCAAACTTACTAACCCCAATACACTAATTTATCCCACTACGGCCGTCACCAATAAGTCTTGCAGGTATAAACCCCGTGTTCTAATTCTCTGTTAACACTTTCATTGTAGCATGCTCAACTGGTTTTAAGACACCTGCAGTTCCCCTCACTGCTTGGCAATTCTTAAAATGTCGCTCTCTGTCTAAAGCGGCCAAAAATTTAACCATTCAACTCTAATTGACAAACGGCTTCTTTTTTTTGGATAGACGAATACAAAAAAACTTAAATCACGATCCTACGATATTCCATAACTGAGATAAATAAATTACTAAAATGATTGGATTGCATAGCGCTAATTGTTCTAAACTACAACTAATACAGAAAGCCCATTTGAATTTTCCTATCCATGACTGCTTCTTCAGTGCAGGTTGTAATGTGTTTATCTCGATTAGAGAAGATTGCTGAATTTTGATTCAATTTTTGTTGTATTTGTATAACAAAGAGGAAAGAATGAGCTGTCATAGGTTACTGAGAGTGCCAATGGTTCTATTTTTGGCTGCTTTAGGTAGAGAGCGAAATTACAAGATCTCCAGGCAGAGGGTGGCTTTTGCCATCATAACCGGTTGAGGGTACTATAATGGATGTGTTTAGTAAACAGAATCAGGATGGAGGGAGCTACCTGCGAAATTATCCATTTAATATTGGTGTCGGCTAAACTATTAGAAATACAGCTTCAAAATTAAACTGCAGAATTTCATTAAGTGGATTTTTTCTAAATATAAAATAGTATGTCTCACAGATTGATTGACTTGACTATGTTTTCTGGAATTGTTTATCAGAAATATATTTAAATTCTTTGTTTACAATGGTCATTAAGAACATTACTTAAAAATTGGCAATAAAACCCAGTGTACATATTACTTGACTGTAAATGTTTTTATATTATTCATATAGTATAAACTATGTTTTAATATGTTTATGATTGTTTTGTTGTTTATGTTTTGTTATTTTGCTTTGTCTATTACTTGTTTTAATGCAGCCTATTTACTTGTCAAATGCAAGGAACTGAAAGTGCAGAAACAACAACCAACAACATTTGGATTCCTGCAATATTACTGTATTAATGCCTGATAAAATGAGACACTAAGGATAAAAGTATGAAAAAATATTATAATGTGACACATTTACATTAATAAGATTCCTAAAGTCATACAAATTAATTTGTTTTGAAGTAAAGATTAGCGTAGAATACATGCCAAGCAAATGAGACCTCTTTCAACACTGAAAGCGGCTGTACAAACAATGCTCTGGATGGGTAAAAACTAGACAAAAACCATAAGAATTTCAATGAAAAGATTAAGCTAAAAGGGTATCACGTGAAAGGATTATTAGGTTTAGGACTTTTAGGACTGGTTAGTTACGGTAGGGCTATTCCAATGATTTGGGAATAAACTGTAGGGAGAGTTAAAAAGCTTACAATGATGGGGAGATATTACTGTAAACACATAAAAAAGTCATACCAATGAAAGAAGTTCAATTTGTAGACAACAGTTTAGATTAGCGGGAGAAAATGTAATTAATTCAGTGCTCAGTGAAATATTATTAAATAAATATCATATTTACAAAATTTCTACAAAAGTCCAGGATTTTTAATGCAAAAATATTATTTTTAAGTTGTGTTACCATCAGGTTAATGAGAACAAATTAATATGGGGAAGAAATTAATATGGGCTGATAAAAGTAGTATAAATTATACATTATATTACATAATTACATATTATAAATTATACTAATATTAATATGGGCTGATAAAAGTGGATAAATAAAATAGGTTGTTAATGACTCAAACGTGGCTGGTTAAATGCTAAATGTAACAGGAATATAACATTCAATGATAATTACTATTAATTTACAAACTCCATTCTCTTCTCTTCTCTTCTGATGAAGTCCCCAAGAGGGGCGAAATATCAAGTGTTTTTGTGTGTTTTTATTTATCTCCTGTGCTACACCTGTTTTATTCTCTTCAGCTAAGCTAGCTGTCTATCCTTTTCCCAACTTACCAAATTCTCACAGCCTAGAGCTTTTCCAAATGAACCTAATTACTATTATTAATATTGAAAAAAGGTGGGATACACAGCTAACTCACCTGAAGAAATGGTTCAGCTGAGCACAGCAACAAAGAAAGTATTTTACACACATATTACATAATATTTCGTCTCTATTTGAGACTTCTACAGATGTAGAGGGAGACTGTCAGTTAAAATACTGTTTGAATATATGAATATACTCTAACAGTATTTTAACTGACAGTCTCCCTCTACATCTGAAGAAGTCTCAAATGGAGACGAAATATTATGTAATATGTGTGTAAAATACTTAGTTTGTTGCTGTGCTCAGCTGAACCAGTTTCTTCAGGTGAGTTAGCTGTGTATCCCACCTTTTTTCAATGAATCTCCCAAGCGAAGTGCTTTTCCTTTACAAACCTATTATTATTAATATTAGAGCATCCTCTAAGTGAAAATTTAAAAAAATCAAGATACAAAAATATTATTTTTTTAAGAACAATAATTAGATTTATTAAAAAAAATATGTTATCGTACAAATTTATTTTGTTGTTTTATTTGAAAAAATTAAAATATTTAAAATGAGTGTCTACTATTTTATAATTTATTACAATATGTTTTAATACTTACGAACATTCCTAAAAATGTGAAAGCACCCTGGAACACGTTTTAGTTATTCATAACTAATCTATTAACTACTGTCACTCTTAAATTACACATTATTATTTATTTCTCTTCTCTTCCAATATTCATTTTATTACACAACTGACTAATACTGATCAGAAAAATTAAAACCGTACAGAGCTTAGTAGTAGTTTTAAGCGTTTTACTGCAATAATTTAGTTTTGTTTCAGCATAACAACAATTACCAAGCTATACATGTTATTATTTCATACATCATAATTTGTGTGTGAAGTAGGATTGTTATAATTAAATTCACCCACATAGTAAGAATTTTTTAAGGTAGGCCTAAACAATATTACTACGCAATTTCTGGAATAGCTTGTTGTTAGATAGTCAGAGAGATAGACAGATAGATAGTTAGATAGATAGACAGATAGATAGATAGTTTATTAGATCATTAGTCCTAATACAGGAAATATATCATATTACAATAGATTGCAATATATATTTTACCGGTGCAGGCTCTGTCAACCATGGACCGTATAAGTAGCATGTTTTTTTACAATCGTACTCTTAAAAATATTACTAAACAATTAATACATTAAATATGGCTTCTATAAGTTGACAAGCATTAGCTCTTGTGAGATAGCACATATATACTCTGAGGGTCTACACATATGTGACAAATAGTTGGGCGAACACTGGACAGGGGGCGAGGATTCGTTTTCCAAGAATTTTATATGATTTCCCTTATATTTTCTCCCACTTCCAAGGTACGTGGAATTAAGGTGTTTGTATTCTTGTTTTTGACTGAAATAGTTTTATTTGATTACAAGTACTGAAAGTGGAGATGGATTGCCTGACTTGGGAATAATTTCAAAACATATAATAATTTAAATAATAACAAGGACTCTCCCTAGCCTTTCCAACGGTTAACCCTTAGCGAGTAAAAGATCTGTGTTTATACAGCGAGTGGACTGAGCGTGGAAAAACGCACCACCTGCCTCTGAAGTTCTGTTTTACCAAACTTTCTTGGGTTTTTTTTAATATTGTCACTAGATTGTTCGTGGACATGTTTACTGACAAATCCTCAAGATTGACTGAGAATGTGTACCACACAACTGTTGTTTCCAGTTGAATCCGACAGATTGTGTGCTATCAGTTTCGTCCGTGCTATTCGGTTGTGAGCTTTGTTTTGTTTTTTATGAGATATGGGCAACATTCATCAGAAATAGACAGTTATTATTGGAAAGTGGAAGTGACAAACTAAGTGATCATGATAATGATGACTCATTTTGGGAAGGAAATTATTTAGTTCGTGTTTGTCCCCGAAAACTCGTAAAACTCGTAAAACCCGTAAACTCGTGTTTATGTTTGGAAAACATAAATGTAATCAACAGCTATGCGGAGGCTTATGATGAGCAACACGTGTTGGAATCTTTACACCAGTGACCCAGATATTATTTCACCGTCACCGGATATTGAATTCACATAGTAGGTAAATATTTCTAAACAAATTAATTTCTAAAAGTGCAAAATAGCAGCGAAAAATGGCCGCACACAATGTTTTTAGACTATGTGCATAATATCTGGTACGGTATATAACTAGGGGTTGCGTACCATGGTTTTACCCATTACTATTGGAAAGCGGAAGTGACAAAATAAGTGATAATGAAATGAAGACTACTTTTTTTTTGGGGGGGGGGGAATAATTTTGTTTGTGTTCGACCCCAAGAACTCTTGAATAAATCAACAGCTATGCAAGGCTTTTGCTGAGCAACACATGTTTATACTGGTGACCTAGATATTATTTCACTGTCACCGGATATTCCATTTAACATAGTAGTTATATTATATAAACAAATTAATTTCTTTAAGTACAAAATAGCAGCGAACAATGGCCACACACGTAGTGATGTGGGCCGGGCAAATGCCCAGTGGGCTGGTCGTTAAAAAATGGGCATTTGCCCAAAGCGATTTTAAGCGCCCAAAAACTGGGCGTTTATAAAAAATTTAGTTTAAGGCGGTTTTAACTATTATATTTCATGTTTTAATTACCGGTATTATAGTTCATGTTTTTAATCTTTAACTGCCTTCAGTGCTTAGTTGTGTTCTTAAAATTAACATTTTAAGGGAGGGTGAGGGGGTCATTATCAAGAGATAAGTTGACAAACAACTTAAACCATTAAAATAAACCCCTAAAACTTGTAATATTTTCAATGTGGTGTTTTGAATAAACATTGTATTGCAAAATTGTTAAATAATATCTAATTTACTAACTGATACTTAAGCAGGTTTCTACTCTGGAAGTCATAAATGTGTGCATAAGGTAAATTTATAATGAATCAATGAATAATTGAATTTATAGTTAAGTATTAAGGTTTTGTTAGTAAAAAAGTGCTTTTTAACAGCTTTGTATTTCAATAAAATGAAAAGGCACTTATAAAATAATTATTTTCATTTTGCTTTTATATGGTCCAACACTGGTTTAAAAAAATATATAATTATGTTTGTTGTAAAATCATTTATGTTTTTACTTAGGCCTACCAATTTTTACCAAAAAACAACCAAAACAACTAACTTTTCACTTGAGGTAGGATAGACCGATTCCTCTTGTGTAATATACATATGTATAATTCTATATTTACATTAGCCAGATATTGTTAATAAAAACAAACCTATAAAGCTTATTTTCAGTCTAAATTATTTCTCCTTGTTAACAAGTGAGAGTCAACACTTCCTACCAATAAAATAACATATTATACAAGTAATTATTTATTTTAATATAGGCTTTTATGTTAATATGTATTATAAGGGGTTTAAAAACTTATTTAGAAGAGTGGTCTTCAAATTAATTTCCATTAATTAGGTTTATTAGCCTTTAACTGGATAACGCCCGGGCGCTTATGGATTTTGGGCGTTTATTTGGGCATATGCCCTGGGCATTTGCCCCGACATTTAAACGCCCGGGCGTTTTACATCACTACACACACGATTTGTTTAGACTACCCGCATACTGCCAGGTGCGGTAAATACTAAATAACTCAGGCCGCTGGTGAGTCTATACCATGACCCGCTCTAACTCCCGCAACACCCTCCGGCTTACCTTCTTCTCGTCATGCTGCAGTCTCACAGCCTCCTGCAGCGACGCCAGGTGTCTATCCGAGATGGCCAGCGCCTCCTCCCGCTCCACCAGCTTGGCTGTCAGGGAGTCCAGCCGCTCTCGGAACCCTTTCTTCTGCATCTCATCGTAGGCTAGGCCGTGCGACTCCTGAAACAATGTTCAATCTTCCACTTAATAGACGGACACATCTGAAAAACTGAAAGTAACAGGGGTAAAACGCAACAGGAACTAGACATGCAGAGATATTGTTACTCTTTTCCACTCAGATTTATTGAAAACCTGTTGTTCCTTTACGCTTGCATGTTTTCTTCATTAAAAAAACATATTTTTTGTTTTTAATACATTTACTTGCCAATATTATATTTGAGTCATTGTTATTCAGCATAACATTTCACACAGACAAATTTCAAATTAATTTTAATTTTTGTATAGTAACATCGTAGGTTTACCTATATCTCATTACCTAAGAAATGTATTTTACACATTTTTTGGGGGCGGGGGGCTAATTTTGGTCTAGATTAGCAGACGTACAAGCAAACATCAAAGCAGAGCTAACTTCAAAGTTGACCAAATAGCTTTGAATTATTTTACTTATGCCCAATGATAGTAAAAACGAATGAGGAAATCATTGATTAGGTGTACAACATCCAATAAAATATTTTAGTACTAAAATAAAGTGGATGTATTAATTAATGAGCAGATACAAACAATCCTGCGGCACCCGTGACATCCAATGGAAAGATTTAACTTTGGGATTTGTTTTAGTAGATAGTCTTACTGTCCCATCCGTTTCTAACCAGCGGGTTTCCACACACCGGATGGTCTCATATTCTCATCGACAGTGCAAAAATGTTTAGTAATTTCTTGACCTGTTTTGTCATATACAGGCATGAGTTTAAAAGTTCATTGCAGTGTTTCGGATGAGGGCAAAAACATTGTGATTGTGAATTCTTTTAATTTATTACAATAATATGTTCCCCAAATTTGCCACCCCCGAATTATGCCTATGTGAACAGAGTTAAACAGAATGAAGGAGACAACTAATAAATATCACTAGGAGTTATAATCATTAGGAAGGTTCATAACTCAATCTTTTATGACTGTTTATATGTTTCAGATGATAAATTTCAACCAGCTGTAATAACATGTTGAATTCATGGTTCATTCAGGATATTCTCATTTCACTTTTCACTATCCAATCGAACTGGGGTTTCAAAATACAACGTTCGAATGAACAGTACTTCACAGTCGTCTGGAATATTCTGCTGTTCATAAATAAACTAAAATAAAGACAAGTACAGAAAGTGCAAATGTGGATGAAGTTCGGAAGGGCGTGAAGGAGAGAGAATCACCTCCCTTTGAACTCCCCCCTCCTCAAACAATTTACACTTCTATTAACTTCCTGACAGTATCCAACCACACATGGATCCATATGGGAGCACAGAATTGACTCTGTCAAAAACTGTCCCAGCAGGGAATCCCCTTTTAGTTTCACATCCCTTCCATCACATGCACTGTGCCAACAGACCAAGCCATCTGACCACCTCATCAGTGATCAAGCTCACTCGTCATCAGTGATCAAGCTCACTCGTCATCAGTGATCAAGCTCACTCGTCATCAGTGATCAAGCTCACTCGTCATCAGTGATGTCAACAGACACAAACAACTAATAAAGGTACTCATAAAATATGACAATTTCAAACCACAAATCTTACCTTTGTTAGTATATTGTAAACATAATTTTAAACTGGTGATTCATTTTTTGTTTGAAAGAGCACTTTTTTGTTTTCATGAAATTGTAAACTGTAAGGCGTGGACTGAGTAAAAGTATTACGTATTATTTGTATTATTTTCCGTTATTAACCGGAGGTGCAGAGCGTGGATTCAATACAATATTGAAATATATAAAAAGTAAACAATTACAGTTTTAACTAGACTAAAACCTTATACAGTACGCTGCGGCGGTTAGGTTAGGTTACTCTAATTTCTATACACAACAAGAGTTTTTGAGGGACACATAATTTTACTTTTCGAGTTCTGGAAGTTGTCTGGCAGAACTCGTTTTGTCTTGAACGTAGTGGGAATGAGCCCTAGCTTTATGGTATAGTTCATGCGACTGCCGGGTGGGATACTGAGGGAATTTGGACAAGAAACATTTATTCCTGAGCGTGTTCCCTGCTGGGGCTAGTCCTGACTGAGCACTTTACATCGTCACATCCAGATACCAGATGGACCAGATGTGGGAGGGAATCATAGTGGGAGGCGGCATCTCTCCCCTCCACAGCCTCTGATTCATCCTGAGTGGCACTGTCTGCACTCCCGCATTACCTTGACAGCGTGGTCAGCCTTCACCATCTCCAGTTCCTCCCCCAGTTTCTGGAAGTCACCAAGCAGCTCGTGGATCGTAGCCACTGCCTGGTACAACTTCTCTCTGAACAAAATTACAATTCATCACTTTTTTGCTTTTCAAAACCGGGGAATGTATTAGAGTAAGCCAACTTTATCTGAAATAAAGAATTAAATAGGGGTGTGCGAGTATTTGAACTTCGAGCTGAATTGCAGGATTCGGCTCGGCTAGAGATTTGCAAAAAAGTTTGAAGTTCGAGCCGAATATTTAAAACGCCGACTAGTGAAAATAGTTGAAAGTCAATTTAAAGCAAAATCTTTCCAGAATCAATGTTAGAATTTTCGTAGTTTGCGTCGGTACAGCTCCATAACAAATATAATTCAGCAATGCTAATGCTTTCGGTCCTTCGTTTAAAAAAATAACCAAACATTAAAATATAATACTGAAGTATTTTAAACTGCCGACCTGATCATCCAACGCAATGAAGCTACTTTCACTATGCTCAATCCCATCAAGTGGACAGTGGACATATCACACACTATTCTGTTTGCAGTGCTGTTGCTGTTGCCCAGTTGAGTTGTGCAATATTTCACGGTTAATAATAACTAATACAACAATTGTACTGCTCCCGGAAAAGTACCACAGCAAAAAACTAAAATCCATGAAAACACTTTTTCTAGCTGTTGCATCGGGTACAGTCTATTCTACAACTTACAACTTCGTACATTACACAATAATTATATTTCCTGGAGTCTGAAATTACGTCTGGCAACACTATTGGTGTACCCTACCACTGTGCGAACTGCCTTAAGAGGATGAGTGAAGATGGTTATAATGTAATAATGATTTAGCGTGACCAATAGTTAGGGACAAGGTTGTCGGTGATGATCGCTTAATAATCATGACGGCGTTTTAATATGCAGCCGAAATAGTACTCTCCAAAAATTGGATTGTTAAAATATTTACTAATTTCAAGGTTCACAAAATCTAAGGATTTTATAAAAATTCTGAATGGGTACGTAACGCATGTTTATAATGCTGGTGGTCATATTATTTAAAAGGTTGATTATATTGTATGTACGCCGAAGGCCCTAACCAAGAGCAGCAAAACGCGATCAAAGTGGTGCAGTGGTTTGTTACACTACAGCTGTGCGATTAAAATCATATTGTTAACTTTGCAGGATTTTTTTGAATTTGTGAATAAACGTCAGTAGAAAGCATATAATTTTGTAATTGTATGCTATCAAATTGTTAAAGCAGTGATGAAAGAAGAATGAATACATTGACGATCCTCTTCCACCTTCTGCTTCTGAAACCTTCTATTTCAGAAGCAGATATAATAATAGGTTAAGTCTATTAGGTAATGGGTTAGATAGAACTGCTAGGCCTACGATTATTGGATAACTTATTTCTGTGAGTACAATAAGATATAAAGATTGGTTTAACTTTCTTATATTTATAAAAGGATAACCTAAAATTTACTATTTACAAACAGTTAAATGAGAGATAAGCTACTGGGTTTTGGCAATTCCCAAGGCTAGAGCCGAAGTCTTTGGTAACATGGAGAGTACATATTGACATGTAAGTTTAGTCAATTATTATTATTATTATGGTCATTATTAAAAACGGTAATAACTGTATTAGTTAACCTGTGGGCTTATCAGCCTAGTTAAAAATTTGTAGTTCTCTTCCTTTGTTATTTTTTTCTATGTAGCCTAGGCTACTTTATATTGAAAGAAAAATTGTTTGTTATATCAACAAGTGGTCTCAATAAATTTTCCTTTTTAGTAGCCTACTTATTTTGTTATTTTCACACTGTAGGCTTTTATTTATTGAACGTGGTAATAATGAATCTAGGCTAGAAGAAGTGAATAAAAGATGAATGTACATTGTAAATATGTATATTGAAAGTTATAAATTATTTTTTACTACCATGATAAATAAAATGTTTGTTCTTTTAAACATAGCCTAATATAAAGAATACATATAGGCCTAATAAAAAATGCTCACAGCTCGAGAACTTTGAAAAAATTCTGCCCGGCTTGGCTCGAGTCAGAAAATCACTACCGGTATTTCCATCACACCACTAGAGAAAATTTCCATCAAAAAGCTTGGCTCAAGAAAGATCGAAGCTCGAGAACTTAGAAAAAAGCTTGGCTCGAGCCAGAAATCACTATTCGCACACCCCTAGAATTAAACTACATGTCACAGTGAAATATTTTCAATTCTTAAATATGATTTTGTTTATTTGGTGAAATGGATTGTATTCTTCTCAAAAGGTTTGGCTGCTTATCCTATCAACTTAAGTAGCAATTTGTACTCTAACTGCCAAAATAAATCTACGGCTATTTTAGCCGTAGCTAATAACCAGTAAACACCTGGTTATTAGCATATATGAAGTGAGTTGTTACAACACTATAAAAAAATGTAAAAATAGAGTTGAAAAAATAATTTAAAGATCCAAAGCTTCAAGACAAAAATAATGTAAGGAAATCATAAAAACCAGATTGTAAGCACTTTTAAAGTTGAATATTATAAAATGCACATATAATTTTGTTACAAATCTAATAACCCGATACTTAACGAACTGAAGCTTAAAAATTATTCCAAATTTCAGTCAATTTTTTAGGATTTTGGATGTCTAATTAATTAAAAAATAACACCATTAAATATTACACTGAAGTGTGAGTATGAGAACTTCCTGATCTGGCACAATCCCTCTCGGTTTCTGTTCCTCAGTTTTTCAGCCTCGATCTTTGACTACATAATTTCTTGACCAGATCCCGACCCTAGTTTTAACAAATACATGACTGATCTCATGCCTGAAGAAAGTCTGTGAGATGAATTCATTAGGTAAATAACATCTACAAAACCATCAATATGTCACTCAATATGAATTCCTCGTTCTTCCAAATGGATCAAAACCTTAAAAAGGACTTAATGTTGGATTTATAATAATCAAAACTGTATTTATATTTAGTAGAGATGTGCGAGTACAGGTTTTTTATGTCGAGTAAATGGCAAAAGATTTGAATCTCGAGTTTGAGTCGAGTATATATATATAAAAAAACAGTTTGAGTTTAACTGAGTCAAAACAGTGTATAAGGTACCATCTATACATGTTTTTATTAGAATATACTTTTATAGTCACTATGACCTGAAAATAAAAAAAGTAAGTAAAATAAATGGATTCCTTCTTCACTGGAAAAAGGTAAGTACATTTATCTGAAAATAAATAATACCAAAGTAACATGTAACATGCGTAACATTTTGCCATGAAGATAAAATACTTTTAATCTGTTGGTATTAAGGTTGTTAAAGCCTATATGGCATTAATTAACAGTTTCATAAAAAAATTTCAGTTTTTTATTTCCTACTTTTTATTTATTCTATGTTTAGTATATTATGTTTAGGCATAAGCTACATCTTTCTACAAATGGAGAAAATAAAATTACATTTAGGCCTATAAGTTAAAATAAACTTTATTTCAAAATTTAAAAGGCCTATTAAATGGTAAAACACCATGGATGACTTACTTACCACACAAAATGTATTTACTAACATATCTTAGCATTAATTTTAACACTAATAGTCCTAATAAGAACAATCTGTTAGTAACAACATGAAGATATGTCTGAAAGCAATTGATGAAATTAAAGGCATGTCTTAAATAGCGTTTTCAAATATTACAAATTATTTAAACAATCATTAATGAAACTTAAACAAGGCCAAAACAAATCACTTGTCTTTAAAAACAGCTCAATGCCAAAGGACAGTTGAGCCTAAAATTAATGGATTGCCTCCATTTAAATTATTATAGAACAAAAAACAAACACATACTTCTTATGCTTACCTATTATATTTCATTACAGATATGTTTTTTTTGATATTTTACTTTAAAAAAATGACTAGGTTAGGTTAACCTAAAAGTGGACTATACAGACAGTGTTCATACAACCTCAATCAGAAGGTCCTGGTAAATCCTCCATTTTGGTGTAAAGAGTAACACAAATTTATAAGCCACAACTTATTTATTAATTAATAAAACCCTAAAATCCACAATCACAACTCTTAACACCTCAAATGCGTTCACACTCAATTTGAATTTACAGACGACGCGCGGCCGCGGCCGACCCTTGGTAGCGCGGGTAAATGGCGGGAGTAAACTCGCTCGTAAAATCTCGAGTTTCAGTGCTGAACTCGGCTCGAACTCGAAATTTCGAGTACTCGCACATCTCTAATATTTTGTAGTGTTTTGTCATCACTTACTTTCTGGCAACACTCTGGGTCTGCTCCTCGGCTAGCAGGCGGCGCAACTCGGAGATCTCAAACTGAGCCGAGTTGCCGGTCGGATCTGTCAGCGTCAGCCAGCTGTTGAGGCTGTTGAACCTGAACAATAAGAAAATTATAAGATGCCTTGACTTGTCAATCAAACAAACAGCCGCCTGTCGCCTATTCTATACTCAACATGAGTAAAGCTGGGTTTTCCTTGGAGCAAAACTTTTCGGCAGCGGGGCGCGGAAATTCTCCGCTTGTAGTTTCAGCTCAGCGGGATTCTATTTTTCTAGACGCGGAATTTTTCGGCGACCGACTGCGGAATAACCTAGCTCATTTTGGTTATGACTGTTGAGGGGATAACACCAAGGGCAATAAAACAAAATAATATGTTCTTAATCGTAGGTCTATTTCAACACACAACGACCTGTGTTTAGTATTTTCAATATCTCCTCAACCAATTGTCGTTTAGCAATAATATGTAAAAGGACAGAAAGAAAAGGTTGTAATTTGTTATTCAATTTAAAAGAATTTAAATTTTACTTTGAAACAAAAAAATTGCCTATTATTTAAGCTAAAGCAAAAGTACATGACAGATTTTATGTTATTTCAAAAGTACGATTATTTTTGTAATTATTTCAAATCAAATCATCTTTATTCACAATATGTATACATAATACATGAGAATAGTATTATCTGTTGGTTATTATACCTGCCGTACTCCAGATAATTGGATGGCCTTGTATTTATTCAACTAATGTCTCGTCATCTGACGCCCTAAATTTACCCGAACTCATTCGTAACAACACAAAATCACAGGACACCAACATAACAACACTATTCCACGGCGGAGAGCGGGCTCCTCTCTCCTCTGCTCCGGGAGCAGACAAAGTTAATCCGCGGCGTGGCGCGGAACAATTCCGCTGTCTAGGGAAACAGCGCCATTTGATTACATGATGAGAAGAGACCAGCGTTCTCCGCTCTCCGCTATCGAAAAGTTCCGGGCCTAGGAAAACCCAGCTTAAAGTTTGCTTGCTTGCAATTCCGAAGTCAAAACCGGCTCCTAATCAAAATATAAAACGTCACCAATGGTACCCTATCCACCAACC
Organism: Allygus modestus; assembly: GCA_963675035.1. Lineage (NCBI taxonomy): Eukaryota > Metazoa > Arthropoda > Insecta > Hemiptera > Cicadellidae > Allygus > Allygus modestus. Next base: position 475,516,613 of record OY776112.1, read on the forward strand.
TATGGTTGCAATCTTATGGTGTTGTAATCCATAGAAAAGGGAAGTTTAATTGAGTAAAACAAGAAGAGGTTTTCAGCCTCTTTTTTGCCTTACTTTGCCTGTCCACATGACTACATATGTGCATGGAACGTACCCAGCAAAGCAAGAGGAGAGCCGTTACCAGCGAATTAAGTTTTACAACACAACTGCCAATAAAAAAGTTAAAAAAATAAAAAAATATCTATTTTAAGTTACTGTGTGGCATTAAATACTACTGTTCAAAATTGAAAAAGTTTGTTTTACCTGGTTTGTTCTTCTTGAATTGAAGATTTAAACTGCTGAAGAAGTCCTTCATATTTCGTAAGTTTTTCTCCGTAGTGCAAAGAATTCTCATTTTTCACCTGGGCAGTATGTGCATCCTAAAAATTAGAATTACGACACTTTATTGCTAAAACATAAATATTAATACAAGTGAAATAAATGAATATACAATAATTTAAACATCATGTCACTGCCACTGCTATGGATTTTGAGTCTATGAACATATCACTGACAAAATAAATGTATTGTGTCTAGATAGGAGTTACAAAACCCAAATTATTGGGGTGGGCAAATTGCCCAAGGGTCTAGGGTTACATCCTCTAATCCAGCTGTTTTCGTAATGATCTGATGCAGCTGTATAATAAACGAATCGTTGCAGCTATAAACAGAACAGCTGAACAGCTAGCTGAATTCTTGTTCACTTAGAATAGCTGGAACTATTTTCACCCCCGGAGCATTGAAACTAAATAGTTCCAGTGCTAGTTGCCGCAACATTCCTCCAAGAGGGGTAAATATCTGAGATACACAGTGCCTCATGCCAACTGTGCCACACCTGTTTTCTAGCAATCCTAGCTTTCATAACTGATATGGCCACATTTATTCTAGCCTAAATAAAAAATAAAATTTGAACTACCGAGTTTTTAACGTTGTCTATACAGAAAATGGTAAGGACCAAGCGAAAAATTTTAATTAAAGATTTTGAATTACAAAAGTTTGAACTATCCCTTTCCACTGAACCATGTTGTCCTGACTGAATAAAGAGGTTACTGATCGGCTGATACCTCTAGCACTAAGGGTTGAGTACAGGCAGTCACAGCTGTATGGGTTGAGTACTGCCTACCACCCAGAAGACCCGGGTTCAATTCCCGGTGAAATCCATTTGACGTTTGAAGACTACCACCGTGCTTTGGAAGGCAAGACGTTGGTCCCAGCTACATAAGTAGTGGACATGCAGCAGTACAATACAAGACATGCTTCAAATTTCGCCATGTCACCTCACCATCTAAGCCCTCGTACAAAGGAGTGCTGTACTACAACCACCAGCCCAAGCTGATAAGCACGAACTGACTAAATGGTTCCCTACTACAGTAAAACCTCGCTAAACCGAAACCCGGGTTAAATCATCAGTGTACCGTGAACTAACACACCTGCATGTGGTGGCTACATAGTGTCTTTTGCCGAAGTTATAAGTTTGTTCAGTACAAATTCGGCGAACGATTTTGACGATGTCCATGAAGAAAAAACGCATGGTACAGTAGTGAAAAGGTGGAGAAAAAGATTGTTGATTACTCAAAGAAATAGCCTTTTTAATGTGCATTTGTAAATCTTTCATATTTCAATAAACTTGCGTTGGGAAAACTCCAAGATGTATGCTTATTTTTCTGAAATTAACCTTGAAATACCAACAATAATTGACCATCTGAAAAAATGGGTTATCTGGAATGGTCCTGCCCCCATTATTTCGGTTAAACGAGGTTTTACTGTACAAATAAATCAAATTCCTGAACAGTTGTATTGTTAACTGCTTTTGATTAGCTCATAACTCTTTGACGCCTGTACTATTCTCCATGAACATGCAAGATTATTGTCTATTGACAATCAATCAATCAATCATAAATCTTTATTTGTCTTTGTACATATGATACAATAAATGGTATCATACTTATATTTAACATATACATAGGACCAGGGCCCACCAACCCCAAAGCAAGCACATGCTGCTCCCAAAACGATTTAAATCTAATTTTTATTGTAAAACTCCTGAAAAGAATATAAATGTTTGTTTATTATGAAGGATTTTAATTTGGATTTAAATTGATTTAAATTGTGTTCTAATCTTAGTTCATCTGGGAGTGCTTTAAAAAATTTGTTCCCCATGTAGGTAGTTTTTTTTTGTGTAGAATTCTAATCTATGTTTATCAAGATTTTTTTCCATTTTTCTTCTTGTGTCCTACTGATGTGTTGTAATTTTGATTTGTAATTTCGTATTAGTTTTAAAATATAATATACATTCAAAAATATACTGGACCATATACTGTTAAGATTTCAAGATTCTTAAAGTATTCTTTGGCAGATTTGTCGCGTTTTAGATTACAAATAGATCTTATGACCTTTTTTTGCAGTTTTAAGATTTTATCAAGATTTAATTTTGTTGTTGCTCCATACAAACAAATACCATATGATATATGTGAGTATATGAGGGTCATGTCACACACACTTTGACAACAGACCTTGGCCAGGTTACACCAACTTCTTTACCTCCAGCGCCTGCTCACTGTGCGCCAGTCTCCTCTGAGCCTCGGTCAGGTCCTGCATGCACCGCGCCAGCTGCGCCTGTAGCTTGTCGATGTCAAAGTCCTGCTGGCGCCGCGCCCTCTCCACCGCCTCCAGCTTGCGGGTCAGCTGATCCACCGTCTCTCTCAGCTCGGCCTCCTTGGCTGGCTGCAACAGACTTGTCACTGAAACCTGACTCTTGTCAAGGATGCACTTATGCAAGGTTCACACTGTGCATAATGATGTGCATTGTGTTAATGATTTCCTTGACTTTCCCTGGCAAAAAGAGTTAATCTTCCCGACTCTCGACTCGGAATGCAAACTTTATTTATGCAGTGGGCGCTCTTTTAACCGGCACTTTCAGGACAACGGCCCTGTCGGATAGCTGATTTTGCCGGATAATAGAACATAATTTTGGAATACTGAAGATAATTAATTCCACAATACCCAAATGAACGAAACACATATTTTTACAAGTTAGGTTGTGAAGAAAAACACAGAGTACAAAATACTGAAAACACAGGGTTCACAGAGTACTGAAAATGACATGCATTTAGGTTCAAAATTTTATGATAAAATCCCAAAAGATATTAGATCTGCTCCTACTTCATCTGAATTCAAGGAAAAGCTCAAATATTTTCTCATCAATAAGGCTTTGTATTCTTTTGATGAAATTTGATTTGATGATTAGAATAAGTAGCCATGTAATTGTATTATTTTAAATTTTAATTATGAATAGTAGGGGTGTGCGAGTATGGAATTTTTGAATCAAGTCGAGTAGTGCCAATTATTTTTAAGTTTTGAGTATTTTTGAGCAAGTATTTCCCTCAGTTTGTAGTTTAAAATCGTGTAATGGTATTTGGATACTACTTATATTTGATAACATAAACATGGTTGTAACTAATACATGAGGAGCAATACAACGTTTTGGCCAGTACAAACTGGGTTACGTATTGACAAACAAAACACGGTTTGTAATTTGTTCCCGGCCGATAAAACACGGTCTGGTGTCATTTGACCTTTTCACCTGGTCCAGACATCGCTTATAATCATCATTAGAGGACGAAATCATTAGTTAAGGCCGAAATTACGCAGTCCGATCGTCATTTTTGGCCGATTTTACGTGATGAGATCGCCTTTTGCAGCCCTTACTACGCGTTTTGGCCGGTCGCAATCATTAGCGATCATCCGGAAATCGGCGGGAAATACTCGAGTATTTTTCAAAACTTCGAGTTCGAGTATTAAAATACTTGGCCGAAAACTCAAAATTTTGAGTACTCCCACACCCCTAATGAATAGTTATAAGATTCATTTTGTTATGACACATTCACGTATATTTGTGTATATAACGAATAAAGAAAGTTTGAATTGAATTGAGTCATTAGCTTACAAGCACGTTTTTTCCCACTGTGAATTTACAATAAACAGTTTTTGTTTTTCTACACTACCGTACAATAGCATGCTACTGAAATGAACATTAAATTATGTACAAAATTGCATTAACACATTAGTTTGACAATACAAAATGCAACTAAATAATTTTAAATGGTAACATCAATTTTTAACAATAGTTTTAACAACTATAGGTACTAAATAATCGTAGGAATCGGTATCGGTAACGAGAATTGATAAAATTTTGGTATCGACTAATCCCTAATTTTTATCTTAAAAATTTTTAGGAATAAAGATATCGATGACACACTTAAGTTAATAACTCTCAATCCCTTCATTGCACACATAAATTAAATCAATCACTGTTTATTTTCCAGCTTTTCTTTTTTTCGGAAGCTATGTGGGTTTAAAAAAAAATGTGTTTAACAATCATACCTGCAAACTGAATTTCTTTTCTTTTTCGACTACAGTTCCCAATGACTCTTGAAGCGATGCCAGCTGTTTCTGAAGACTTGCATTTTCATTCAGAAGCTGAAATAAAATAACACTTTTAAAAACAATACACATCCCAAATTGGTAACAATTAACTACATTAAATTCTATCTTTTATTGATAATATTAACGCTGAACACACTAAAAACACGTCTGATTTTTTTACGGGATGTAATAAAAGACGTCTTACAACACTTAAGAATATATTTACACTTATGCTGATTCACATACAGACGGTAAATATAATATATAAAAGATGGAACAAGGCTATCGATTTTGACCAGTCACACCGGTCATCATCAGGCCAATGAGAGAACTCAGTTCAGTTCAGTTCAGTTCAACTGAGTTCTCTCATTGGCCTGAAGGCCGGTGAGACTGGTCGAAATCGATAGCATTGTACCATCTGTTATATATGTTTACCGTCTGTATGTGAATCAGCATATATCCTTAAGTGTTGTAAGACGTCTTTTATTACATCCCGTAAGTAATAACAACACGTAATAAGCTAATCAAAAAGTTGTTTATTTTTTTACAGATATGAAAATGCATAATCCTCAATTATTCCACTTTTTAAAGGAAAATATTTTAATGAAAACTGTACCAAAGTTGACAGGCACTCAACTTAGTTAAAATCTGCAGGTTCATTCATGAACATGTTTTACCTACATTATTGTATATAACTTGTAAAGGACATTATATATTTTCAATTTTGTGGCTTCTAAAAAATGCAATTTAGCCGCAAACGTTAAAAAACAGCAAGACGGTTGAGGTGAGATTTAGAACTAATATTTTACAATCGTTAAACAAAGTAGTTTGTAGTAAACAAATTTAATTTAAATCAATGAAAATTGTACTACAGATCTTCCAAGTGGAAAATGTTTGTGTACTTCACAGTTGGCAGGGTTCTCAATCGAAGGTGCCAATTTTATTGATCACATGCAAATGTGAATATGGTCGATTTTTGCCGTAGAGGCGTCCCTGGCTTGTCAATAGAGCTAGGTAAACAGCGCAGGATGCAGAAATGGATGTATCAACAGCAGAAATGGATGTATCAACAGCAGAAATGGATGTATCAACAGCAGAAATGGATGTATCAACAGCAGAAATGGATGTATCAACAGCAGAATTTAAAAAAAATACTTACTTTAAAAACAAACCTCATAGAATGCAGACTTTTAAGTTAATAATCATATATTGGCCTAATTTAGGCCTATTTATTTGTTGTTATTTTTCTTTGTGAGGAGAGTTAAACCAGTTGGTCATAAATGAACTACAAACAGTTTTGTATGTACTTACTTTGGAAGCTTCACCCCCGAACGCAAGGTTGGTTTCTTTTAATTCTTTGTTTTCTTCCTTTACCTATAAAAAATAAAAACTTGTTCAGTGTTTCAATATTTGAAATCATAAACTCCAATCACAGCTATCATCAAATAACAACTAATATTTTAAAGATTTTTGTATGTAGGGTAATAAACAAAAACTAAAAAAAATGTATTTAAACCCAAAACTCTTGTTTCCTGAAAACTTCTGTTTTGGGGACAAAACTTCACTGTTTCTCATCAGTTACATAGATTAACCTTCTACATTCTAGTCATAATAGTTGTCAACTTGTGCTTCATAAAAAAGCATAATACATCAATTATCTTGTTTTTAACTTCATTAGGCCTATAGCTAATCAGACTTTTAACTATCTAAAACTATCATTTAGAATGCCTATTGAAGGACAATTTTGTATTGGTTTATGTTCTTTTTTGGCAGAAATTTGCTGTTTGAATTACATTTGTTTGCAAGAGGGCCTGGTTACTCTACAGTAGGGTTTCTTGTACTTGTATCACTTCATTTAATTTAGGCTAAATATATACTCTAATCTTCTCTAATATATTCTCTAATAAGGAGCCGTAATATTGGTTAAAAACTAATTTTAAATTAAAACATTGAATATTGGTGAATGTTTTAATTTAAAATTATTAATATATATCCTAAAATTTGCAGTGCTACCTATTACTTATTTTTGTGTATGTAGCAATTACAACAACTTAACTTTAAATAATTCACAGATTTTTGTATTTAAATACTCACTTGCTTTAGTTCTTCATTTAGCTGGTTCAATTTATCTTGCAATTCATTCTTTTCCGATCCCAGCTAAACAAACAACACATTAGAATTCCAAAGATACTATTAGTATTTCTATATCAGAGTTTATTCTTGGAGCAAAAAATTGTTTAGACATAATACAAAGCCAGTTTAGGGATTTAATGTATTTAATAAAAGCTACAGTGAAACACTACCTTGATTGCTCAATATTATTCACTAAACGGGCAACTATTTTATCAGTTTTATTAACTTCATGAAGTGTTATCCTGGCGCTGTGTATGTATGACGTAAATTTGATGAATTACATAGTATTGATTATTTGTTTTTCTTCAAATCATATTAGTGTAAGCTTAATACTCGATATATAGATAGTAAATATGTTTTTAATCCTGTTATTTGTTGAAAAAGACTACATAAAAGATACCAAAAAAAATGCACTTGTCCTCTGTCCTATCCGACGCTTTCCATATCCAAGATAGGATAAGTCCCTTATTACCCCGAATAATCAAGAGTCTACTATAACATACAGAGGTAATATTTATAAATATGGAAAGTTATGACTCGGGCCTATATAAAGACAATTGCAAACAGTCCATAACTTCCATACTGAGCCAACAAGGACAAAGAAGCGTGAGGGCAGCAAGGGTGATTTCTCCCTCAATATTTCACCCAGAGAGCTTCCCAAGCACAATCAGGTGTACATTACTACAAACTACGGCCTGTCCTTACTGTACTCTACTGGATTAGTGGGGAGGAAGTTTACCGTAGAAGATGTCTCACTCAGCTTTACCAACCTTCATGCATCTTTTGGGATTGCCCAATCCCAAAGCCATGAACTTGCACAAAGAAATAGGCAAGTTTTTGTAACCCTGTTAAAGAAATAGGCAAGTTTTTGTAACCCTGTTAAAGAAATAGGCAAGTTTTAGTAACACTGTTAAACATAACCAGCTGGTGTTATAAGGAGGAAGAAATGTTAAAACTAATTAAAAGTCAATTACCTTGATAATCAACGACTTCGTCTCTTCGAACTTAGCTTGGTGCTGTTTCTGAGTTTCCAATGCCCTATCCTGTAGCAGTCTCACCGTACTCAGCTGTTGTTTCATAGCCAGATTTGTCTGGTACAGGTTTTCTAAAATCAACAAGACTCAATTACAACATTAAACTTTAAATCCTGTAATACTTAAAATCTGTTAATGATCTTTCTACGAGAATTCAAGTATTAGGGGTCCCATAGCGCCGAATCCAACAATGCCGAATCTTAGAAAAGATCAAATCGTCCAAAAATGGGAAAGTGTGTCACAGCTCCTAATACATATTTTGACTTTTACGATATAGCAGAAACAGTAGAATTTTTAGATAAAGGAAAACGTCCATGTTTGTTCATGTATTCGTTCGATAAATGCTGAACGATGATTAGAAATTCGGTCGAGTCAAGCAATCCACATAAAGTTGAGTTGAATAGTTTTAAAATTAAGTCCAGCCGTAGTAAAACTTCGAAACCGGACAGGACTTGTCCTGGATTAAAATAGGATGGTTAAGAGAAAGGCGATGGTGCTTGGCCTATAGGTTAGATTAGGTACATTGTCACTAAGGGGCTGCACTATATCGGTGATGCAAAATTGACAAACTGGGTTTTCTTGCGTGAGTTTCCTATGTGGGGAGTGAGGGACCGGAGCAATATCCACACGACGTGATAAGAATAAAATTTGTATTTTGATCGCCTCAGTCACTCTATCGGCTGAATCAGTCTTGTGCAGTCCTCTGTCTTTATCGCTCACACAACAGAACTGCCACTCAGTCGGATCTCTCGTCACTCACGTCGCTCGTACTGCATTGCCCACGGAGTACAGCGCCTGAGACGACCCCTCCCACAATTAGGGTGAGTCTAACAAGTGACTTTGACTGAGTTTAGCATGTATTAATTTTGCTAACAACAAATCTTACAACTTTTCAAAGCTATATGACTATTTCATAATCGGTGGTATGACACACAGTTTGGAATTTTGGTATTATTAATATTCAGTCTTATGCAAATATGATTTTCGGAGTAGTTAAACAAACTCCCATTTTGGAGCTATGGGATTCGGTGTTATGGCATTGCACCCTCCAAAAATGTCTGGACCATTGAAATATGTAGGAGGTAAGAGGACATAGTCGGTCTCTTTCAAGAGAGCTGTATGTTCTAACCTTCTCTTTTAACCCAATAACCAACAAGAAATCATTTTTAGATGTTTGTATTTTTCCAAGAACAACTATTATGTAATTGACGTTCTTGTTCTAATTTATGGTAGCATGGACAAGCAACTAGATAAGACAGTATTACGCTTTACCGTGTATTTTTAAGGTGACATTGGCCTAGTGTCTGAATCAACACTGGCTTTCTGACAAAACTCGGTACTGTACATACTTTTTCTTTAAAGTACCTACAGAGTGAAAACATCAAATAATTTTAAGTGCAAAATTTGACGAGCCTATAAGATATTGACGTGAATTAACAATTTTACTTCTTTCGTTAAATAGTTTATGGCTAAGTAGTGGTTAGAAAGGTCGCCTCGTAATCTGGGGTTTGTCAGATCGATGTTGAATAAAATCTTAACATTTTGAGAAGGTTTGGTACTGGACCCGGCTGCCCCTTCATACTGGGCTGTTAATTATCGTGTTTTCTATCAAAATTTTGAAAAATTCAATTTTTTCAAAACAAATCTAAAATAACTTTTAATAATTACTTTATTATTTATAACGTTACAGTGGTTTTGGAGCATAAGAGGATGCAGACAGTAGCTGCTAGATGCAACACAATTTATAGATATGACAGGGAATAATTTTACAATTCAGACTTGTCTGAAGTCGTACATATAGCTGATACATATAGCATCAAGAGTCCAATTTACTAAGAAAGCTCTTGAATTTGTATAAATTAAAGTTTCATCCCCACACAAGGGTAATTTGAGTTATATTTGAGAAACAACTTTATCTGAGTTTACTTTAAATGCCATCAATTATCTCTCATAACATTGTCTCTTATCTTATCTTGCCAATGTGAGTCATGTACAACGGCGAACCAGAATAAACCACAAAATGTTTGAACACTTTTCTTAGTGTTTTACTCAAAACTAAACTGAATATGATCAAGAGAAGTAACAATAACGGATATAGCGAAAAATAGTAATAAGCATTTATACATATCACAAATATATATTAATCACCATTTTGAAGTCGTAACTCTCAGAGGAAAATTGTTTTGGGCAAAATCTGCACGATCTTTAACTGATTTTTTTAGAAATTACTACATAAACGGAATGAACTAGGAGAACACTCTACTGCCTCGAGGTGGGTAGCCTACGTGTCACCTGACGGAAACATTTAGCGCGAGAAAAATAACTATACCAGAGCAAATTCATTTAAGCTGTTCAATTCTGTTCCTTACATAATGAAGTTGAGGTAATTCTGAGCAATTATCCGGTCAACTCTAATATTTCTCATACTTTAGTATAATGTTATAGACAAGCAAAGACAATAATAAAATGTAAAATTAGACGTCGCAAACGTAATGCGATAAGGCAGGAAGCGATAACGGGGTCAAAGTCCAAGCCGAGGCTATTGACAATGAACGCTATTGCGGCTGGTCAGTTCTGTGCGTGATGTCGGCTAGTACTAGTAGTGCGAACCCGTTTCTATGTGTTGAATGTGATAATACTATTTTGAGTTTTGCTGTGTTGTCAGACAATTCCGATCTATTAGATACATTTTTGTATAATCATGGTGTTTTGCCACGCAATAAAAAATGTCCGTCGTGTAGTAGTGTTATGTCGTTAAACATTAATAAACACAATTTTGATTGCCACAACTACATTACAACTGTAGACAAGCATAAGAAAAAAATCAAAAAACAGTGTAAGAAATCAGTGTCTCAGTATAAAAACACTTGGTTTGAAAATCATAATTTATCGAAGCAAACTATTTGCCGCTTTGTCGTTTGCTGGGCATTACTAAAGCCTCCACGTCATGATGTGTTGAAACACGAACTAGACCTGTCTGACCATGCAGTTGTAGACTGGAGTAACTACTTAAGAGAAGTCTGCATAGTTGTTTGTAGTTTGTAGCTGATACAGATAGCGAGCCAGATGACTACTAAGGTAAGTTTGACAATATATTTTCCTTTTCCGACACTTATTTAGGTCTGAATATTGATATTTACTACCGTACATATATTATAGTTAAGTATGAGGAATATTAGAGTTGACCGGATAATTGCTCAGAATTACCGAAGTTGATATTCGACCCTTCCGCGGTTTGATATTTTAATCGCAATAAAAGTGCCTGGTTATAAAAGGATTTCTCAGATTATATTTTCTAAAAAAACTTTGATAAAATATTTTTTATTGTGGCGCACAATAAACATTAGATCAAATTTAGCAAATTCTGGGTTGATCGTAAATCGCGTCTGACACTTATCTCTCGTGGCGGTTGTTTTCAGTAGGCCTATAAGCAATTTATATTTTCGATTGATCTTCAGTGTATATTTAATGATTGACAACACAAATGAATAGAAACTTACCCTTCAAATTTATATTTTCATGAAGAACCTCTTGCAATCGCTTGTCTATCTCCTCAACACTCACAGATATGTTGGTGCCGTCATAAGGAATTGGCATTGGATCGACCAAAGCCTGCGAAAAGACGTTAGAAGTGAGCAAGTGATCATGTTTTCTCAGTACACTAGCGTTGAATGGAACCAAATTGCTATTGCTATACTATGCACTAGAAAATAATATAATTACTGTATACAAAAGGCTGCAGTTCTGAAAGTGGCCTGTGAAACAACTGAATAAATTATAGGCTCCCAAAATATCTAAATCTCGATGATAAAAATTCTGCCAGGCTAATCAGTTGGCTACTAATAATTAAGGTCTTGAAATGGCTATTTCATACAATGTGAATTAAGGACAACGTACAGTAGAAACTTGATTTGTGCTTTTTTCCACATTTCTAAAAAGTTGCACAAAGCTATATCGATTGGTAGTTTTCAATAGCCTGCGTTTCTCTTTCTTTTCAATTTTGGATAGCAGTATGCTACATATATTTTCAATAATTGTGGGATTGTTGACTACTCTATTGACTAGTAAAGAGGTTCAACCAATTTCATCTTGACAGTGCTTGACGAGTTTGTATGATATATTATCTAGTCACGAAGAATATATTGACGGAGAGCTGCTAAAGATTGATGGCTATTAATTTATTGTTATTTTGTAAGTCTTAGGTTCAGTTGCAGCAGGTCTATCACTTGTATGTATATCAAATGAGTCCTTAAACGAGCTCGCACGTGCAACAGAATGACGTGAGGGAAGAAAATTTCTGCATAAACAACTTAAAAAGTCAAATACAGTATTGAAACCTATTCCAATGTTTATAGAATTTACAAAACATTATTTTTGGCTGTTCTAATGCTCCTGGTTCAAAAATCTTCAATTGCTGGGTTATGTGCCATGCTGGGTAGTAGGTATTAGCTGGTGATGATCAAATTATGCCAAGATATAAAAAACAGCCTTTTTTAACACGTTTGCTGCGGCGCGGTCGATTTCGACTGGCTTGGCCGTGCTCGCACGCTGCGCGATCGGAACCGGCCTCCCCCTCTATTGAAACTAAACCAGTCAGTGTGAGCCCAGCACTGGCTAGAGGCAGGTTATTTGTTGTCAGCGTGTAGTGCGGGTCCGTAGTGTTGGGAGTTTTTGGATCCAGCGTTTGTCATTTTTGGCGGTGATACGTTGTTTTTAAGTGTATTCTCATGTAATTTTAGTGTTTTTGTTTAAAAAAATAGTGCATTTATATAGTTTAAAACATCAATCCTCTAGATTGAGGTTATGTAGCGTGTTGTTTTGGCGGGAGTTAGTTATTGTATCCCCGCTTTGCCTTGTATTTCGTGCCTTGTCAACGTGGGACGGCCCGTATCGACTGCGCCGGGCCTTGTGCGGGTTCTGCGAGGCCGAATTTGACTAGAATATTATGACGTCATAAGCGGCTAAACTAAAGTACTAGAATGCTTGAAAACCACATGATCGGTCTTCGATTCTTCATAGGTAAGTAGTTCTACACTTATAATTTTAACAAATTGTTCCAGCAGCCAATGTGTTAATATAAAATCCCCATTAGACAAAGTACTGTGTATAGTCAAATTACATTTCCTATAATAACTCTGTAAGTATTTGTGCTATAATTGTGAGAGAGCATTTCAATTTGTTGGCTCTTTATGTTCTACATATAACATTTTAAGTAAAGCCAACTCTGGTTTATTTGCAATCAGAAAGAAGTCAAAATTATGAAACAGCGATACTCTGCTCTCATACATAGTTTTATTGCCTATGGGCTATGTGTATATCGTTCAACAAAAAAGGCTAAGTGAGATTAAAAATCAAAAAAATGTAATTCGGACCATTTTGAGGTTACATCCTATGTATTAAAACACAAAATTAAAAGTTTTCCGGAAGAACGTGTGAATCATACACTGAACCGATTTACATGCGGGTGGTGTGAAATGAAAGGGAATAACCCCTATATTTGCACATTTTACCTAAAATTTTGGCACCTAGTCAGTAACTACATTTAAATAATGAAATTGAAAGTTTTCTTATGGCAATCTGACATGGGGAAAAGTTTCAACTTTGCACTCCGTTGGTCACTTTATTTGAGGTTTCCACTGGACCGATTAATATGCAGTTTGTTTTAAATGGAAGCTCAATCTCTCTATATTTGCACAATCTACTTACATTTTAAAATTAATCTCATTTAGAAAATCAACGAGTTCACACACAGCACCACGCTGACATGAGGATTCGCTTTTGTTCTCATAGGTTGCAATTATTACGGTATTAATTGACACAATCTACAATGTATACATAACCCTTTAAGTAATGAATTTGTTTTTATTCATTTTTAGTTTCTCGGTTGCAAGTTAGTCATGTTCAATTTCTCCTCTCTTTTGCTATTTTTCTACTCAGATTTTGCACCCTCAAACCCTAAATGTCCATAGCACGTACAGTACCTTGTATGCCCTATGTTTATTAAATTGGTAAGCGATCTGCTTACATAACGGCTAAAGTAAAGTACTGTCCCCAATCAATGGACTCAAGTGGTGCTAGCCTCAAAATGTTAAAGAAAGGGGGTTTAATAATAAGTATCGTGGCCTACCTACTGAAATTTAAATAAGTCATGTTGTAATACGGATCCCAACTTGAATAAGGTTCAGTTAAGCCTACTGTCAACAACTAATTATTGTCCATGTAAGTTAGGGCAGCTATTAAGTTTAATCTGGTTATTGACGAAATATCAGAGTTAGCATACAAACAATCAGTTGGCTATTGAATGACAGTAAGAATGACCGGTGACATTAAAACTATGAATTTGACCAGCAAGTAAATCTTCAAAGCAAAATATCTTTCACTATTACACTTAGCTTTTCCAAACCTCACAGCCCTTGCCCCTAATTTAATAAACCTTCCATTATTTAGCATAAACTTAACTTAGGGTCGCTTTCCCAAAATGTGGGTTAACTATGATGATGGTTTAAACTCCAGTTTAACCAAAATATCACTTTCCCCAAAAAACTTCCTCCACTAGGTTTAACTTAAGTTAGCCCTAGGACCGCCCTTGGCCTAATTAATGCTAAATTGCTCGGTGCCCTAGAAATTTTTAGTGAATTTCCTTTGGAAAGTGAACTATTAGCATGACCCGCACGGTGAAACTTAAGCCCGGGACCACCATAGAAGTTCCTAACGTGACCCCCTGAACACGTTTTGGGGGGTCGTTCAAAATTGTATATATATATATATATATATAGACATATATATATATATATATATATATAGACATATATATATATAGATATATATATATATATATGTGTATGCACTCTAGCGGTCACATTTTTTGTCCGATTTACATCAAATTTGGTAGGGACGTTCCTTTCTATAATCTGTTAGACAAGTTCGTTGGGCAAAACAATCGGAAAACTCTAAACCCATTTTTTGGGGATTAATCTTTCAAATTTCGAGTTTTTGGGCCCAAAAAGGGTCAGAAAAGCCCCAGATGTAAAATTAATACATGTAAAAAGATGGGAATTAGAGAGGCGAAAGTTTTAAGCCCTCTCCCGTCATTCTAGCATAAATATTTACCGATTTATTACAGAAAATGTGTATCGGCTAAACACAGTACGTTGTCTTATGGGGGTTTTACACTAGAAAAGCGTGTAATTCCTTTGTTAGAGTACTTTTATTACCCCCAGCAACCTTACGCCTACTTTCAAGCCTGTCTGGACCTTCTACTAACCTTATAATGTGCAAAATTGTATTCCCAGCTTTGCAAGTAAATGAAACCAGGAGTAACAGAACAGCCAAAAAATCAATGTTTTCAGATTTCAATAAAAATTGGAAAAATGTATGTTTTTACACTGATTTTGAGTTTTAAAAGTTTTTATGTGGAAATTCACTTCCCTCACGTCAGCGTGCTGCGTGCGAACTTGTATTGTTGTTATTTTGCAGAGGTTTTTTTAACAATTCGCAGAGCCCAAACTACTTTTGATAACCTAGTCATATTCAAACTCGTTTTGTTCAGAAAAAGAAAAAGATTTTGAATATAATAAAATAAAACGATTCCATGTTGGTGGATTTTTTTCGCAAAATGTAAAAGACCATAATTTTATAAAATTGTTGAAATAATTTTAAAAAGTAGAGTCTTAGTATTTTTACACAACTTTATTTACAAACAATCAAAGATATACAAAATAAAGGCAATTTATTTCCTTACCTAGAAATGGATGTGATTTATTTTAAAACATTTTTTTACCCGAATTAGGAAAGAAATATAGAAACGTACGCAGTACATTTGAAAAATCAAAATCAAATCAAAAGTATAACAGTAATATACTAAAATTGATATATTACTAAAGGTAACAATAACATTATTGGAAATAATGCCCTTTTGTACAAAGTAATAGCTGATTTATGAAATTTATGATAAGTTGAAAAGGGGTTTCGCCGAAAGCCAAAATCAGTTATTTGAGGCTAGATATAATTTTTGAACTCTATTTTAATATAATAAATGGTACATATATCTATAGTAAATATATTTCAGAACAAAAATATATAATGTACACAAAAATATGACAAAATGAATTTGAAAACATAAATTTACAGCATAGTTGTATTTTAGCAAAATCTGAGGTTACTTCAAACTATCACTTTGTCCAAACCATAAAAGATTACCCTATCACATGCTACTTTTTTTGTTCACAAAAGAATATGTAAATTGACTAATATCAAATAATTCAAACGCTCTTGAGGTAGATTTGTAGATAAATTAAAAAAAAATAACAATTTTTTCTCCGAGGCGGCATTTTACTGTGATCCGAAAACCATTTCAATATTTTCAACATTTTCAATAACGCACATTTGAACATAAATAATAATATCTACCCATAGTAACATGGATAAATATTACTAATAACTCACACACTACACGAAAATACACTTGATTATCACTAAAACACTAAGATTCGACAATAAAAAACGGATTACAACCTAGCAGAATCACGAATATTTGCTTTACTATTTACGTACTTCTACGAGTCACGTGAAGCTCCATAGAGGAAGGCAGCACAAAATAGAGGAAAAACTTTTTCCTAGATTCAAAGAGATATGTGATTTACATCATGCTAAATCAATTACCGATCTATTTATTAGTGATTTACAACTAGCCGAATTTTCGGCTAATGGGGCAAATGACGGGCCTGACATAATAGCTGATTCAAAAATTATGACTCAGACTTTTTGAAGTCGTATAACAAAAGATATCAATATTATTACATTTCTGGATCATTTTCAATTCATTATAAGCAGTTTAAAAAAATGACCCAATTAGCCGAATGTCGGCTATAGGCCATCCAGCGAACACATGCAATAGACAAATATTCGGCTAAGGGCAGTCCTAGGGTTAAACCACCTGGAGAGGTCGCTTAACGAGCTATGGTGGTTTAAACTAAAGAGAAATATTTACGCATAGAGAATAAACTATCACCGAATCTGAGTTTTTTATTAGCGAATTTCCCCTATAGGGAAGAAGCTATTACCGTAGGTCTCATGGTAAGACTTAAGCCCGAGACCATGATAACTTTTCATTTTGAGGTCCCCAGATGCCAAAAACACCATTCGTTCAAATATATATATATATATATATATATATATATATATATATATATATATATGTGTGTGTGTTCGTAAGCACGATAACTCTCGTAAAAAAGGTCCGATCTTAATGAAATTTGGTACAAATGTTTAAAGTACCATTTATTTGAACGAGTTCGAAAACCAGATGAATCGCACCATCCAAAGGGGGGTTTTTGGGGGGTTTTGTACCCCAAAAATGTGTTTTTTGGGGTTTTCACGTGTAATTTTAATTTAAATCAAATTTTAATTTATACCATTGAATTCAGCTTAAAAAAACAAACAATTTGGTATTTTGATCATTGCTCTATGTCAATTGGTTACCGAGATATTGAAAGTGCTAAACACAGTACTTGTCTAATGTTATTCTTATGGAGAAAAAAAAAATTGCATATCTCGCTTATTTATAAACATAAACTGGCCAAATTTGGTATATGGCTTGATCTGGTTGTGGTTTATTATTGTTTGCACAAAAAAAATTTTTCGCTTATGGCTCCTGTAGCAGCAAGCCTAGGTACTTGGTCCCCATGTTATTCTTATGGAAAATACTTAAAATGTTATATATCGCTTATTTATGAATGTATATGGATGAAACTTGGTATGTGACTTCACTAAGATGAGTTCTATTGATATTTGCATAAAAACCCATTATTTTGTGTGCCTTGTTGCAGCAAACCTGCGTACTCTTCCCCAATGTTATTCTTTTGGAGAATAAATAATATTTTAAATATCGTTTGTTTGTGAATACATTTCTTATGAATCCTGTAAAGTTTTTTAATGTGTTATGTTATATATTCATTGGAAATTCGCTGAGTATGCAGGTTTGCTGCAACGGGGGTATTTAATCCTAACCTAAATTGACCTGAAAATTTGAAAGTTTAAGTAGTGCAGCCTAAAGGAAAAGGTTGATTTTTATGTTTGCTTATTTAATGTGTTAGGCCTGTTATATTTATTAATTTATCTTTACTACTGAGGTTAACAAAGTTTGCCGTGTTGATAATTCTATACTGTAGGCCTAGTTTTTTATAAACCCCATATGATAACAACAGTAAACGAGTTCGCACGCAGCACGCTGACGTGAGGGAAGTGAATTTCCACATACAAAACTATAAAAACTCAAAATCAGTTAAAAACATACAATTATTCCAACTTTTATTCAAATCTGAAAATATAGATTTTTTGGCTGTTTTGATGCTCCTGGTTCTATTTACCTGCAATGCTGGGAATACAATTTTGCGCATTATAAGCTTAGGAGAAGGTCCAGTCAGGCTTTAAAGTAGGCGTGAGGTTGTTGGAGATGATAAAAGTACACCAACAAATGAATAACAGGCTTTTCTAAAGTAAAACCCCCATAAGACAACGTACTGTGTTTGGTCAATACACATTTTCATTAATAACTCAGTAAATATATATGCCAGAATGACGAGAGAGGGCTTAAAAGTTTCGCCACACTAAGTTTTCCCACCGATTTTCATTCGTTAATTTTACATCCGGGGCTTTTCTGACCCTTTTCGGGCCCAAAAACTCAAATTTCTAAATTTAAAATCCCCAAAAAAGGGGGTTGGAGTTTTCCGATTGTTTTGCCCAACGAACTTGTTCAACTGATTACAAAAAGGAATGTCCCTACCAAATTTGAAGTAAATCGGACAAAAAATGTGACTGCTAGAGTGCATACACACACACATATATATATATGTATATAATTTTGAACGAACCCCCAAATCGTGTTCAGGGGGTCACATTAGGAACTTCTATAGTGGACCCGGGCTTAAGTTTCACCGTGCGGGTCATGCTAATAGTTCACTTTCCATAGGAAATTCACTAACAATACATAGGACAATGATGTGCTTGTGATATTTTCCTAAGGCCTTTTGAACAAATTTTTTTTAACATCTAGCTAGCTGTAAAAATCAACGAGCTTAAAATATCTAGAACTCTCATACACATGTTTAGTGATGTAAAATGACCGGATATTTAAAACTTGGGGTATTTACCTTGATAATTACCAAAAATTCATGACTACCCGGGTATTTTGGGTATTTATGATATTTTACCTAATACCAATGTAATTAATATCTACCCTTACTGCCCTTGTTATTATCAATGAATAACAACATTTGAGGATATTATACTGATTAAATTTCATTTATTAGTTATTTTACCAATAAATAAATAATAAAATGGACATTTTTGTAAAACGACCTGTCAAGCTTACAAACCACACCATTGCCAAACTATGAGGAACTGGTGAAGTAGGAGACATTTTATACAAACTTAGGAATATGCAATTTTATAATTGGACAAATACAGAACAAAACCACAATGTAATTCAATTTCAATTAATTTATCCACAATTTTAAATTTATGAAACATTCCAAAATACCATCAAAGTAGTAAATACCCAGACCTGAGTATTTATCTTGATCTTCTTCAGAAGTTAAATGTGTGTGGTAACCATATTGTACTCTTCAAAACAGTTTTTATGGTAACTTTCTAATATTTACAGAATGGGAATTTCAATGAACCTAGTAAAAATCCCACAACATCATAAATACCCACGTTTTGAGGATTTATCCGGGGCTTGGGGTAAGTACCCGGGTAAATACCCATTTTTAGCGAATTTCCCCTATAGGGAAGAAGCTATTACTATAGTCGGCATGGTAAGACCTAGGCCCGGGACCAGGATAACTTTTCGTTTTGAGGTCCCCAGACCCCAAAAACACCATTAGTTCGAAACTGTATATATATATATATATATATGTGTGTGTGTGTGTGTGTGTGTGTGTGTGTGTGTGTGTCCGTGACACCGATAACTCTCGTAAAAATTATCCGATTTTGATGAAATTTGGTATAAACGTGTAAAGCAACATTTATGACTAAGTTCGAAAACCAGCCAGATCGCTCTATCCGAAGGGGTATTTTGGGGGGTTTTGTACCCCAAAAATGGGATTTTCGAATTTTTTACATATAATTTTGGAAATAGTCAAATTTTAGATTTTACCATTGGATTCAGCTTAAAAAAACAAACAATTTGGTATTTTGATCATTTCTCTACGTCAATTGGTTACCGAGATATTGAAAGTGCTAAACACAGTACTTGTCTAATGTTATTCTTATGGAGGAAAATAAAAATGTTATATCTCGCTTAATGAACGTATACTGACGAAACTTGGTATACGACTTCATCTGGTTGTGGACCATTGATATCTGCTCAAAAAAACAATTTTTTTACCAATGGCTCCCGTAGCAGCAAACCTGCGTACTCAGCCCCATGTTATTCTTATGGAGAATAAGTAACGTGTTATCTCCCTTCATTATGAAAATAAATTAATGAAATTTGGTATGTGGCTTTACCTACATGAGTTATATTGATATTTGTATAAAACCCCATTTGTTGTGCTCCTTGCTTCAGCAAACCTGCATACTCAGCCGCCATGTTATTCTTATGGAGAATAATTAAAATGTCATAAATCGTTTATTTATGAATGTATATCGATGAAACTTGGTATGTTGCTTTAGGTGGTATTAATATACATATATATGCATTGGAAATTCGCTGAGTACGCAGGTTTGCTGCTACGGGGGTATTTATTTACCTACCCACTGGGTATTTACCCAGCCCACATCCACTGCACATGTTAATCTTCAAGAAAAAGTGAAGCCTACATGGTGGCTGCCATTTTCCCTAAATTCATAAACAAACCCATATTGAATAAAAAACACCACTGTGTCTTAGACCATATGTTTTTTTAATGCAGAGGGGGAAATGGCTATCATCTTGTATATGCTTAACTTTTGTAGCAGTGACAAAAGCTCGACGTGTATAACAGTAATCTTGTTGGCAAAAATACAGACAAAATGGCAAATCAGTAGGGCCAACCTGCTACTTACAAGGATAAACTAAACCAAAGCAACTGAGCAGTTGGGGAAAATTATCTGTAATTTAAACTCCCATTTACATTTAAAGAAGTTTAACTTAACTTCATTGGGGAGCGGCCCTTGGGTGGTTAACTTATTAGTTGTTTTTGGCTGCAGTTTCAAAACATGATTATGCTTATTAACATACTATTAACACTACCCAGTGGCATCAAAGATTTTGACGTGTTGCCTGAAGTGGCAGGGTCATTTTGGGAATTTGTCATACTATTCTTTAGAAATTCATAAAAAAATCCAATTTAAAAGTAAACAATATCAGTATGCATATTTGACAGAATTTGAAAATTATAAAATAAGTGAAAATTTATAAAGGTATTTTTCAAGATAAAATTAAACATAAAAAATTGGAAATTTCTTTTATAAATTTTTTCAAGTAAAACTTTACTGTAAGCAAACTAATTTGTTTAGATAAAATGATAAATGTACCAAATGTTGCTTATATAATTCCCTACGTAGCAATATGTACAAGTCCTACAAAACAAATTATATGCATAATTACATTGAATAATTTGGAAAAAGTGCAAAACGGCTATTTGTACGTAATCAGTTTGATATTCCAAAAAATTACCCCTAACAATAGGGCCTATATAAGTTAAATAACCAAAATTTATTTATATTTATTTATTTATTATAATATTTGGTACTTTGGTATTATACGGATGCCACTATTTTTGGAGGTTAAATTTTTACCGGATACAAAGGATAACTACATAAATCGAAAAAACGTACTTTTATTGACTTACTGTACAAATTTTACATCATTCTGATGAGCAGTCTTTGTGTTGTGCCTCCCAAAAGGCAGCGATGTCCGCTAGGATCGTGTTGAATGCGTCGCCGCCGCTAGCAGCCCGACCCGATCGCCACATGTACTCCGCCAAACATACAGCGCGCTGCGGCAGTTATGTTAGGATGGGTTATCATAAAAATACGTACGTTTTCCTCTTCATTTCGAGGTAATCCCACACCAAAAGAACGTCACTCATTATGAAAACAAATGTAACGTAGTGCACGGCAATAAATCACTCATGACACTGACCCAGATACAGGCGGTGACAGGTGATGCGCGCGCTCCAGTCAACGACCTGACCTTGGCCTATTTGGAGGGGGTTTGGCGGCCGGAAGTATGACTCATCCGGTATCATTCGATTCGTAATGAAACAAGAAAAGTCCTACAATCATTTTTATGATAACCTATCCTAACATAACTGCCGCAGCGCACTGTATAAGGGTGGCATCCGTATAATACCAAAGTACCTAATATTTATATATTTTATTTGAAGGTTATAAAATTATAGACAGTGGTTTAAGAATGAAAATAGCCTAAGCAATTTTTTTCAAAACATTTATCTAGCCTATATGAAATTTGAAAATTATTTTGTTGAAAACAACAATTTCTGTTATTGAAAGTGAGATAATGTTTTTATAACACCTAATTCTCTCAAATGAGCTATGTAATAAGATTCAGTAATTATTTCCCTACAATAAAATATATAGGTAGTTATGAATACAAATATATAGGCACACAAGTAAAATTGTTATCACGTTTTTGAGGCAAGTTGTATTTGTGAGAGCCTAGGCCTAGGCCTAGCCCCCTATGATTCACACTGCATAATTTATCACTTTTAGTAATATTTACGCATAAATAATGCAACAAATACAACTATTCAGACACACAGTACACTTCACAACATATATTTCACAAAAACACCGTTGATTTACAGCGAAAACACGGATTATAAACTCACTTACAATGATAAACAAACCAAACCCCCCCCCCCCCAACATCTGTTGGCACCAAACAATTACGTCATGCAAGTTTTTTTTATTGGTGCGACAGGCAATATGGAATATGGAAAATATTCAGTGTTCTTTCCTCTTGAAATTCATATGAGAACAAACATACAATATGAATGTAAACTTCATACAAGTTAACATGTGTTTTGCTAACCCTCACTTTGTAATGGTTCTGCCAAGTCTTAACCCATTGGAGACTGAATATTCTTTGAACTAGCATGACCATCAGAACCCTATTAAAAATAGCGAATTTGTAAGGTTTTAGTATAAAATCCATAACAAATCTGTTGCTTGACCTAGATACATGCAATTGGTGTTGTTTTACTCTGAAATTAATTTTCTTTCACGTAACATAAGTTTTTAATTAATATAAAAATTTTTTTTATTTGTTATCTTACGTAACATTTATAAAAAAAAATTAAAAAAATATTTTTTGAAAGCAAGGATCAAAAAAATTGTATTTTTATGTGCTAGAGTTTTATCATTTCCATAAATCTATACTGTATTAATTTCCTTACGTGGAAATATAAAATTTATTTTTTTATCTCTTATACTTAGAAAAATAAAAATGTTTTTGTAAATTACGACAAATATTGAAATGAAGTCATTTTTCAATATCTAAACCAAAATAAAAGCAAGTCAGGATTTTTTACTGTTGTGATTAAATCTATTATTTAACTGCACAACAATTATGAACAATAAAACTAGTGAAAATAAATAATAATAATAACAATGGAATCTTACCATGAACGTTATTCACTGCACTCGCCGTGAAGTTCACAAATCCAGGATTTCATATACAAATTTCATGTTCACTCACACACAACTTTTCCTAACATACTGTTTTAATAAACTTAGGCTAAATTGTGCCTAGCCTACATAAATATTTACACTATTTACAAGTTTGTTGAGGTCCTTTCTAATAACTGGACGTAGTATGGTAGGTCTCGAAACATCCCTCGAGATGGAGTGGCACTTGACATTTCTTGCATAGCCACCTAACTTCTGAGCGAAGTTTGTTCTTGTAACAGACTTTACAATTTCTTGTAGGGAATTGTTTTTTTTCAGTGGGGGGGATTTGCATGGGGAAATGGCCCCATGCTTTACTCTGCAGGCGCATTGGGTTGTCTTTTGACGGACGACCTGGACTTGCACGATTTGGTAAAGCAACATTTTCAAGGATTTGCTCTACCAAATCAATCCTGTAGTCCCTGTAGTGTATCTTTTTTCCATGGATCATTTTCCAGATACAAAAGGAATTAAAAACCGTCATATCCATTAGATAAAAAAACAACTTTTTGTAGGACTTGACAGTTCGTCTCATTATCGGGTGACTGGCCAACATCTGGTCTTGTACGTCGACACCGAACATTCCTTTGTTATACTGGATTACGCATTTAGGTTTCATGATCTGTCGCACTTCTCCCCTCCTCTCAATTTCCTTGTCAACTGACATTTCAATTCCATTATTTATTGTGGACAGAACATGGACGTCCTTTCTGTCTTTCCACTTGACTGCCAGTATTCCGTCCTTACTGCGCCTCATTGCCTCTCCCATTTCCAGTTTTGCAGAGTCAAAATCCTCAGGCATATTCACTCTCTCAAGATTTACTGTGCCTATACAATGGGTATTCCTTGTCAGTAGGCGTTGACAAAGTCCTGGAGAGTTGTACCAGTTGTCAATGAACAATTTATGGCCTAAATCCAGAACTGGTTCTGCCAAATTCATAACAACGGCTTCGCTAGCTGGGACATTTGGAGTCTTGTCATCTCCAGTGTAAATTTTGAAGTCCCCACAATATCCACTTGAACTTTCACAAAGTTTGTATATTTTCACTCCAAATCTTGCTCTCTTTTTGGGATTGTATTGAATGTAGGATAGCCTAGCTCTAAGTTTTACAAGGCTTTCGTCAATGGCCAAGTCTTGTTTCATTGTATAGGTGTGCATATACTTTGTCTGTAAGTATGTAATAACTGGCCTTAGCTTCTTCAGCTTATCACTTCGATCTGTGAACTCTTCATCAGAAAAATGCAAAAATCTTGATATAAGCTTGAACCGCTGGTAAGTCATTACTTCTGCATAGACTGGAGTTTCTAGGATTTTTCTTGATGTCCAGTACATCTTTATGGTTGGCTTTCTAACTTGGCCCATCAAAATGTAAAGGGCAAAGTATGCCTTCAGCTCAGGGACTGTTAGATCCTGCCACTTATCATCATCATGAAGTTTTTGCCTGTTTACGTTAGATAGCTGCTTTTCAGCATAATCATTTGTCTCACGACACACCATCAGAAAGAATTCTTCTCCTAGGAATTCTTCGAGACACTGGAAAGCTGAAGGGTTGTCCCCGAGTTTTCTAGCTGACAGAGCGTTTAGTCCGGACACATCAACATACGGTATGTCTTTCACCACATTGTCTTCATCAGCCCACACCCAAGCATCTGCCCTCTTTTTTCTTTTTCTCTTTTTCTGTTTCACAACCTGTGGTTCATTTCTTCCTTGTCCTCTTTCTCTACCCTGACCTCGTACTGATCCCCGACCTCGTACTGATCCCCTACCTCTTCCTCTGCTAGGCCGTGTCCCTACCGTACCCCTTGGTCTATCACCCTGACCCTGCTCTCCTTCAGATTCATCCCTGTCACTGACATCCATTGGTTGAGGGGCTACAGTTTGTTGAACTTGTTCTTCTACATTTTGGTCCTCTAGTTCTAGATCATAACCTATCACTTGGTCCAGATTAGGTATAGGAAAATCGATCTCATACCTGAATTCATCTAGGCCTACAATATCTTCCTCCATTTCCATTGGATCAAGTTCAATTTCATCCCGAATGTCTGCCTGTCCAATAGTTTCAAACAAATCATCATCACTGTTGTTCTCAGAGTCCAATTCCGAATCACATTCTTGTAGGATTTTGTCAATTTCACTTGAAAATACACGGTCAAACTTACTTTTTGAAGGTCCTGCCATTTAGAAAACAATCCAAAGAATTGAACAATACACATACAATCACTGTGATAAACAGTAGTACCGTAGTTACGTAGTACAACACGTAGTACAACTTCGAACGCATCAAAACAATACAACTACTATTAGTCATCTGTTTTACAGGACTACCAATACTGCAATATAGTAAAGCAGACGAGAATTTTGTCAAAGAGTCTCAAAGATAAATTTCGGTTTCGGAAAAATAACAACCAAGAAACATATATTCATATTGTAAGTTATACTGTAACAAATTTATACGAAATAAAAATGCGATGCAAATTATTTTTGGAAAAACTTCACTTTTTAGAGTATTTTTAACAGTAATATATTTTTTTCTGAAAGTAAAAGTCTTTATTTACGTTTAGAAACACTAATTTCAATTATTTAACGTGAAATAAATTTACTGCAGTTAAAAAAAAAAGTCATGTCGTCATCACGAGATAGTCCCGTGATGAGGCTTTTGGGCCGCCATAACCTATCACGAGACAGTCTCGTGAAAAGTCTCCAATGGGTTAAACACCTAAAATATTACTATTTCCAAATTTCGCCACAAGCCTGTCTGATTATATCTCGACGTAAAACCGAAAACCACCATAAAGGGAATTTATCCCTGTTTGTAATGGTACCACTCGTTTGTGGTTACGACCGAAATTGACCTCGCTATGATTTCTTGGAACATACTTTTTTCAGTCATTTCAGAACACATACAAGGCAACTTTGCGCAAAAGTTTCATTCAAATATAACTTTCAATTACATCGATCTACTGCTGCTAAAAGGTTCATTCATGTAATGAAATGAAAGTTTAGAATGTTATCTTTCGATTGGTATAAAAATTATCCGATTCCAAGCGGTTTTTCAATGCTAAGTTATTTCTGCATTTGAAAAAGACTTTAATCCTCACAGTGCGAGGGTCGCCACTTCAGATACGCATTTCAAAACCTTGCATTGCGAGGATTGCCACTGGGTTGATTAAATCAAATAAAATTTAAACAAATTAAAATCAAATATAAAACGCAAAAATATTTTATGAAAAAGGTATGACTATTTTGAGTTAGGTTAGATTAGGATAAACGATAGGCCTATTAGCCTACAGCCTAGGTTTTACTATCCATCAATTCGTAATGTGACAGGCTACCCGCCACAGAACGCTGTACAATTTGGTAGCCGGTAGGACTACTCAATATAAGCAAATTTCCACCATTAGAAGTGGCTCTCACCTTTCATCCCTTGTTTTCCTAAGTTAGGTTTTTTGGTACTTTGGTATTATACGGATGCCACCCTTATGCAGCGCGCTGCGGCAGTTATGTTAGGATGGGTTATCATAAAAATGATTGTAGGACTTTCCTTGTTTCGTTACGAATCGAATGATACCTGATGAGTCACACTCCCGGCCGCCAAACCCCCTCCAAATAGGGCAAGGTCAGGTCGTTGACCGGAGCGCGCGCATTACCTGTCACCGCCTGTATCTGGGTCACTGTCATGAGTGATTTATTGCCGTGCACTACGTTACATTTGTTTTCATAATGAGTGACGTTCTTTTGGTGTGGGATTTACCTCGAAATGAAGAGGAAACCGTATGTATTTTTATGATAACCCATCCTAACATAACTGCCGCAGCGCGCTGTATATTTGGCGGAGTACCTGTGGCGATCGGGTGTGGCTGCTAGCGGCGGCGACGCATTCAACACGATCCTAGCGGACATCGCTGCCTTTTGGGAGGCACAACACAAAGACCGCTCATCAGTGATGTAAAATTTGTACAATAAGTCAATAAAAGTACGTTTTTTCGAATTATGTAGTTATCCTTTGTATACGGTAAAAATTTAACCTTCAAAAATAGTGGCATCCGTATAATACCAAAGTACCGTTATTCTTATGGAGAAAAAGAAAAATTGTATATCTCGCTTATATATGAATATAAACTAGCGAAATTTGGTATATGGCTTGATCTGGTTGTGGTTTATTGTTGTTTGCACAAAAAAACAAATTTTCGCCTATGGTTGCTGTAGCAGCAAACCTAGGTACTTGGTCTCCATGTTATTCTTATGGAAAATACTTAAAATGTTATATATCGCTTATTTATGAATGTATATGGATGAAACTTGGTATGTGTCTTCGCTAAGATGAGTTCTATTGATATTTGCATAAAAACCCATCATTTTGTGTGCCTTGGTGCAGCAAACATGCGTACTCATCCCCAATGTTATTCTTATGGAGAATAATTAATATTTTAAATATCGCTTGTTTGTGAATACATTTCTTATGAATCCTGTTAAGTGTTTTAATGTGTTGTTATATATTCATTGGAAATTCGCTGAGTATGCAGGTTTGCTGCGACGGGGGTATTTTAATAATACAATAATCTTAAACTAATTCTATATCACAGTCTACTTAGTTAGAGCTCAGAAAGTGGGGTAGGTTGCGAACATAAAGAGAAAACAGATTCAAGTGAGTATTTAGGTTAATGTTTTAAGTCAATCCGGTGCTATAAACATAAATGTATTTTTCAGTTGTGTACATTTATATTGCTTTGTGAACAGAAAACCCCTATGTTTTTAAACGGATTAGTACAGGAACACCTGACAACTCTGAAAGGAAGTTTTTTTTTGTGCTTACTGTAAACTGACCTCAGTTCAAGTTTTAAAGTGAGGGTTCGATATAGCCTACCTCTAGCCTAGCTAGCAGTTATCATCTCGGTCTATGAACTTATGTTAGGTCTACATAGGGTTACGTAAACATATTGAAAGCCTATGTAGTTTACATTCAAGGGCACACTGAGTTACCTGGTTCTGAGCAGAAATTGCACTAGTATTCATCCCTGTTGACATGTATGTGCTGGTTGAAGTCGACATAAAAGCAGGAAATGAACAACTAGGCCCATTCGGCTGAATCTGAGGTTGGGCATGAGGATTGGCTTCAACAGTTAAAATCATATCATTTGCAGTAGATCTTTCCAGGACAACAAATGATTCTTCATCGTCTAGACTATCCAACAATAGGCTGTTGCCTGCATCACCATTGATGCTTGCTCCTGTTCTGTCAAACCCAGAAATGATAGGCATGGTGGAAAGTGCAAGATCCCTATGACAAAACTTAGCTATTACAACAGGTATTTATTTTAAAAAGTAACAAAAGAATAATTTGTATCGACGACTTCTCAAACTCAATAATAATTTCGTCACGACTAAAGCACTCTTGAAAATGATGGTGCAACAAAAGCTGGATTATCAGGATTTTTTGTCAGGCAAAATGGCATGTCTTGGCTTGGACCTTCTGATGCAGATACAATTAACAAAAAAAAGAAAAGAATGTCAGAAGTGGTTGAAAATATGTCTACTTGTTTACTGTAAAACCTGATAACTGGATACAAACTTAACTAAACACAAATAGACGACAAAAACAAAGCAGTCTGTAACCAGTCGGCCAGGGTACCACGACAGTCTACTATACACCCACAGTCGCGCAGTGTTGCCAGACTGGGTTTGCCATTTTACCCGCAAACCCCCTATAAATCCCCGCTTTTACCCGGTCATTTGGTTTAATCCCTGCAAAATCCCCGTGTGGGCTTAAAATACCCGAAAACAGGGTAATTTCTTTCAAGTTTCCTGATAACTGCCCGAAAATTATCAACGATGGCAGTTTTAGTACTCTCAGCGCTTATTAAACCTAGACATCCATTTTCGAAGAAGGAGGGAGGTTTAGTGTTCTCTTGGTGGAGCCCCATACTACCCCTGCGGGAGCGGGTGTGTACGAAAAGCATTCCCACCCTCCGAAAAAATCCTTAAGTTGGTACACTGGACACTGATCAGCGTTTTATTAACTATAATGCCAAACGGAGTAAGTGAACAAAAATAATCTAAAATAAACTATTTTGTTGCAGTTAACTAGCATTTGATTATTTGATATTATCATAGATTAAGCAGTATGCTTAATCTATGATATTACTTAATAATAGATTGATTTTTTCAGTTTTTTTCAAGTGGATGCCGGCTGCACCTGAACAAAAGTTGACTGGATCAAATAGCCCGATCAATGAGGTAAATATATGTAGAGGTATCGTTGGGGGTACATAAATGTACCCTTCATGCTGTTCATGCTGACCGTCATTTTCATTAAATCCACCCTTGTGACCTAATCCATAGACTAACTACAGTAGTTAGTCTATGCCTAATCTATCCCACTCAAGCAAGTTAATATATCTAGAGGTCTCGTCAGTAGTGTGGGTTTGCGGGTTTTGCGCCGGAAGTGACGTCATCCGGTCACGTGACCGGAAGTGCTGAGTCATGAAAGATGTTATCTGGGGCTGAGCCAGTGACGTAGGCGGTTTTGTGACGAAATGAGTTAAAGTTCAAAGTTCAAGGTCACGGGGAGGTAATTTTAAAAAAGTACTACCTCGCACGCGTAAAATCCGATTGTGATTCGATAGTTTTAATTCGATAAAATATCGAATGAAAATTATCGAATGAAGCAATCGAATGATACGAGTGCGAGGTAGTACTAATACAAATATTACTTTATTTTATTTACAATAATTCATATTACAAATATTACTTTATTTACAATAATTCATGTTTACAATAGTTCCCCGTTGTTGGTTGTCATCGATGTTGTTGATCCGGACGAGTTGCGGCCTCGCCAGATGAATAGAGTCATAATGAATACACCTAATTTTGATGGACATTTCAACAGAGAGCTCGATGTACACCGGTCGAGAGCCGGAGGTGTACTGACTACTCGCTAGCTAGCGTTTTGGTATCAAACAAAATGGTGGGGGTAAAAGTGTGGTGGGACGGAGCAGATGGCGGACGGCAGATGGCAGGCGACAGATGGTAGGCGGCAGGTGGCAAGTGCGCGGCAGATGGTTGCTACTACATCCACCATCATTAGTCAAACCCTATTAGGGATGACATTATTGCTTCTGCATCAGTAGATATTGTGCTAGAAACTTCATGTACTTGTATTTCATCATTTGTATTGTCAGCTTGCTCAATATTAAAAGAAGAACATGTGGAAGAAACAGTAGTGCCTTGTATTTGCGAATCCATGTGAACTATGCAAGAGCCGCAGGTATACTGAAGTGATACAAGCATGTAGGATAGACACTCGCCTTTACCCCCCACCACACCAGTTTCCCCCACCAAGTTTTCACATCGCACAATAACTACGGGACATGCATTAGTTAGGGTCTAGCTCTGACTCTGTGAGGATCGGAGCTCCGTAACTGAAAACATTAACAATTCTTGCTCGACACTGTTTTTACGCAATCATAACAGTCACTGTGATCTAATTTATTGCATGTACTCATATGATGCATCTTGCGTAGCAGACAACTTGCTAAGAATGTTTCAGCCTGGAGTATTCTACGGCGAAATCGCTCACAATCCACTAACAGCGTAGACCTTCTATCTTCACAGTCGGAGAAGTAGAAGGTGGTGGCAGGCGGACTGTTGAAGGACACCTTCGTCATATTTCTGTAAAACTGTGACATCTTTAGAATAACACAAACTCTATAGGTAGATGTTAATCCTGCAAGAGCTAAAAGTATAATGATATAGCGCTAGCGTGTATGATACCCACCCGACCTACCCGCACAACAACGTTACCTCGGTATACTTTAAACTATAAATAACTTGTCGTAGTTTAATCCATAAACAAAGTATTTATTAATGTCAGGCCTTGAAAGTGTTGTTTTCGCGCTGTTTCTTCCCTAATCTCAGTCGGATCTGAATTATATTCGCACCATCTTGTTCGTCTGATTAACCCGCGTAATTTGAGTACCCACTCGCTATACTTTAACCCAATAATAAAGAAGTTATTAGTATGTAACCTTGAAAACATTGTTTTTTTCGCTATTTCTGCTATACCGTTGGTCGGATCTGAATTCTGTTTGCACCATCTTGTTCGTCTGATTAACCCGCGTAATTTGAGTACCCACTCGCTATACTTTAACCCAATATTAAAGAAGCTATTAGTATGTAACCTTGAAAACATTGGTTTTTTCGCTATTTCTGCTATACCGTTGGTCGGATCTGAATTCTGTTTGCACCATCTTGTTCGTCTGATCAATTCGCGTAATTTGAGTACCCACATGACATACTTTGGACAAACTTTGTAGTTTTTTCGCTTCTGCTACTATACCCTTGGCCGGATCAAAATTCTGTTTGCACCTCCTTGTTCGTCTGATCAATTCGCGTAATTTGAGTACCCACATGACATACTTTGGAAAAACTTTGTAACCCCCCCCCCCAACATGGGTCATGTTCAAGGTCAAGGTCAAGTTCAAGGACTTTGGGACTTAGAAAATTTCACAAAGTGGGCTGCACAAACAAACTCTCCTGCCTATGTACAGGCCAAGTCCCTAACTTGAAATGCTTAGGGTGGTCCTGAAAAGGACCGTTTGCGTGCTGAAGGTTGGTCGGGATAAGGATCAGTTCAAACTTTATTCTTCAAAACCCACTTTACCCTCCCATCTTTTCTGGTTAAGAATAACTCCTGTGTATCAGGTATCAGAGGAGGTGGCGGTGGGAGAGACTGCGGCAGACGCACCTCGATGTAGTGGATGGTGTGTTGAAACAGGAACACGTGGTCCCCGTTGGTTGCCACATATTTATACTCCGTCATCCGCTTCAGATTTCGAAACTCGACCTTGGAGACTTCAAACGGTGTCACCAAGTCGTTCAGCCCCATCACCCTTGTCCGTTGCATCACCTCATCGACAGTCGGTGTTGGAGACGAAGGTTGAGCCGCCGATGTAGAAGGCCGAGGCTGAGCCGATGTAGAAGGTCGAGGCTGAGTCGAGGGTCGTTGTTCAAAATACAGCGGATGACCATGGAGATTCCGTTTGAGAGACTTCAAAGTTGAAGGTCTCTTAAACCCGCTCCTTCTTTCCGTCGACCTCTTCAAAGATTCCTTTAAGCGCTGGAGTTTTTCAGGAGTCAGAGGAGAAGACATGGTGTAAATAGGATGGAAAAGAAAATGGATAAGATAGAGTTGGATAGAGCACGTGTGTACTGGTTGCAATCCAAAGCCGGAATGAGGCGGCTGGCAGAGTGAAGCAGGTCGTAAAGTGAAACCTTGCCCTATCCATATATGGGTAGAAAGCTGAGGACTGGTTTAGAACCGGCCCCCCCCCCAACCCCCCCGACGGAACCCCCCCCCCCGCGACGGACCCCCCCCCCCCCGACGGACCCCCCCCCCCCCCCCGACGGACCCCCCCCCCCCCCCCCCCCGACGGACCCCCCCCCCCCTTTTGGGTCATGTTCAAGGTCAAGGTCAAGGTCGAGGGAAAAATGTTCTTGGAAGTGCGGGATAAAATCCCGCAACGAAGCAGGGTTATCCCTTATCCCGCTTTCCCCTTAATATCCCGATTTCCCATTCTCCGTCTATATAACCCGAGATTTCGAGCGTCTCTTCGCAGTAGCCTGCCGCCCGTTGCGATGAACGTCCCACTGGGTTGCAGTGCCTGCTGCAGCGTAGGTCTGTTAAGTGTGCGTTGGGCCCGACGCGCAATTAAGAGATCCGCGCCCTTGCATGTTTAGTTAGTTTGTTTAAGCATGTTAGATAACGCTTGTAGTTTGCTGCTAGTTAAATATATTTAAGGGGATCTTGGTCAGGGGATTATTGTACTTCGGTTCGTAGTATTCTGAAGCCTACACAGTGATGAACGTCCTTGCGGTTTCAGAGTGCACGACTGTTGTAAACTGACCATATTTTGATGCTTTATAATAACATTGTAGATGGAATGTGTTTCCTTAACATTTAATGTTTTGTAGTTTGCTTAACACTTAATGCTTTTATCTTCAACGTGTCCTTGACCTAGATTAGGACTTAGAAAATATTCAAGAAACATTCAATGTACACAACCACGTTTTAGCACAAAATTTATGGAAGGGGAAATTTAATATATACTGCAACAGCGTGGTAAAAATCATCATATCGCTATGGAAGCTGTAGGTGTAAACACTTGGCTTGTTCCTTCCGAGCTTGCTATTTCAGAAGCCTTTCTGTCCATCCTTACTTATGAGTTTCGAGGCATTAAATTAAAAGTAAAAATAGAGCTGAGACCGTTGCATAGAAATGATATGCATTGTATTTTGGTGGAATGGGAATCGCCCTCCGGCATTAATCTTTTCCATTTTATCAAAAGATCGTGCAAGGAGTTTTGCGTAAAACGGATAACAGTCTCCCTTGTTTAAACGTAGTACAGATTTCTTCCAAAGTAAAATAGCAAAGGTAACACCTTTGCTATTTTACAAAATATTTTAACGTGTCCTTGACCCAGTTACCGGACTTGGAGCAATTCAAAGTGTGCTATACAGCGTTAGAACAAACTACTGTCGAAGCCCCCCCCCCCGATATATTCCTATAAAAGCGGGAGCAGCCCGCAGAGGGTTCGCAGTCGCAGGCCGACAGCCTAGCTAGCTGTTTGCCCGCGCTGTCCGCAATAGTATCTCTAGTATAGAGTTGGTACCACTATATATTAGAGATGCTACCTTAGCTTAAGGCATGTCTGTGTATTATTAAGCATGTTAGAATAACGCTTGTAGTTTGCTGCTAGTAAATGTAGTTAGTTTAACTGTAGTTAGTTTGGTGTTGGTTTTAAAGTGTTTTTGAAGTGTTTTTTATTTACTAATGAAATATGTACTTTTCTTTCACGCTCCCATTCAAAAAGGTATGGCACGAAAACCGACCTTATGTCTTTAAATATCTCAGGGGGGATTATGTTTCTCAAATAAACACCTTTCCTAACCCCTTACAAAAAGGTATGGCACGAAAACCGACCTTAAGTCATTACGGCGCGCAAACCGGATGACTTTACCTATCTTAACCCTTACTCACGAGAAACAGATTCAGTCAGTTTGCTTATTTTTGGTTAAATTTAAGGGGACCTTGGTCAGGTAATTATTGTACTTCGGTTCGTAAAACTCTGACGCCTACACAGTGATGAACGTCCTTGCGGTTTCAGAGTGCGCGACTGTTGTTAACTGACCATTTTGCTTATCTTGGAGGATACATCATCGGGGAAATAAACTTAAGGGGACCTTGGTCAGGTATTATTGTACTTCGGTTCGTAGTACTCTGACGCCTACACAGTGATGAACGTCCTTGCGGTTTCAGAGTGCGCGACTGTTGTTAACTGACTATATCGTTTGTGTGTTGGGTGAATAATTTTTCGGGGGAGAGGTTAGTGTTCCGTTATCAGGTTTATTTGCCTATAATTGCGAGCTTTAAGCTAGTCCTCTTCTCCTAATACAGAGCGGGGAATAGAGCAGTTTGTGGTCCAAGTGAGAATCACTTACTGCTCTATTCCCCGTTTTGGCAACATGTTCAGATGACCTTGACCCACTTCGGGACTTAGAAAATTTTCGTTTAGTAAAACATTACAACAATATTCCTTCCCTAACCTCTAAAGCCCCCCCCCCTCTACAACTGGGTATAAAAGGAGGGTTTTCACCAGTGGTAAAATCATTCTGCTGCTTACACATCACGAGTGCAGTTCAGTTCCCGAGATGTCTGACCGTAGGAAGCAACTTTTGCCGAGGAAGGTTGAGCACTCTTTACCTGCTCCGTCATCTGCTCCGCCAGCTCCTTCCATCCTTCGGCAGGCGTTAATATTATCATGCATTGTTCCTGAGGAGCCTGCACCACGACCGCAACCACTTCAAGAAAACCTCGTTGCTCCCCCGTCCGCTTCTTCATCTTCTTCATCTTCTTCATCGTCTTCGTCGTCTTCATCTTCTTCGGCTACTTCTCGCTCACCTTCTCCATCACCGAGGAAGGATGAGCAAACAACTGCACCATCTTTGGCTTCACCAGCTCCTTCGCTTCTTCAGCAGGCGCTGGCAAGCATTCTTCCACCTTCTACACCAGGCTCTTCAACACCATCTGCAAGTCTACATTCTTCTTCTCCTACCAAACCTTCTACACCTTCTGTAAGTGTCCTTTCCCGTCCTTCAGTGATCTGTATTAACAACGAATCTCCTTCAGAGAAATTTCAACAATTAAAAACCTTGAGAAGGCAGTCCATACTTCCTGCACCAAGATGCAGCTACAGTTTTAAAAAAGGTGCAAGGAAAGGGGAACGTTGTGCTAAGTCTTGTGTTTTAAATGAAGAAGTATGCAGATCACATTTAAAACAAAATCACAAGGGCACCGTTTCTCTTTCTACACCCCATCCAACAGTGAGACCAACCAAAATTCGAATTAATAGGCTTTGTAGAAATAAACGATACTTTTTTGTTAAATCAAAGGGCTTTGCAAAGGTGGTGGTTCAATGTGAAGGTAAATTGTACTATGTAGAGTTGCCTAGAGGCATGGACCTCCACGTCAAAGAACTTACCAAACAGAACTATTTAATTCGAAATGATACAGGTTTCAGTGTGTGGAAAACATTTAAAATAAAAAAGATTAAAAAGTGTATTCCAAATTAAAAATAATCTTTTCCAAATTAAAAAAAAAAGTGTGGACAACCTATTTACAATTTGTAGCATATGCTGCAGAGTGTAAATAGGTTGTCCACACCTTTTTTTTTACAATGCTACAACGACCTTGACCTAAATAACGGACTTAGATATATTGTACTAAGTCAAAGATAAAACTTAAATGGAAAAAGGAGAAATATTATATTAATGACATTATTCAACAGTAAAGAGGGGAGGGGGTAAGCGGGTATTTAAGCGAGAGATTCGGAATATAATTATTAGTTGTATCGTCATGAGCGTCAACAGCAACACATGGGGAAAGGAAATTAGCGAAGAGGAGTTGTACGCGATTGTTGAGGCTGCTGAAATGACTGAGGTTTATAAAATTAATAAGGTTGCAGAAAATGGTGCTCAGTCTCAACCGCAACAAACTACATCACCGATGCAGTCTACAACGCAACAACCAAGACCCTATCATGTTATCCTGGAGGAGTACAATGAGGCGATGAGGTACGCCTTTACTAAGTGGTGTGGTCAACCGCGTTCTCCTGAACAATGGGAGGAGCATGATGCAGACTTTCGCCTGGTTGCAGACTTAGAACTTGAGCTTCAAAGAACAAAGGTTGCTCAATAGTGAGAAGAGTTATTGTTTACTTTAAAATACAGAGCGGGGAATAGATCAGTTTGCGGTCCAAGTGAGAACCACTTACTGCTCTATTCCCCGTTCTGGCAACTGGTGTAAATGACCTTGGGACTTAGAAAATATTAGTTTGATAAAAAATAATGAAAGATCTTCTTATTTCTCACAACAATATCTTTTCCTAACCCCCACCACTACCTAAACTAAGTATAAAGGAGGTTCTCCATCGCTGGTAAAAATTAGTACTCTGCTGAAAATGAATGCATCCACTACTTCTATCTCTGCAGCAACTATAATAGTTAGCAGACGGGTCGAAAACATTGATCAGGTGCTTGCTGTAAGGAGATTACTGCTACGGTATCTTGATATAGAGGTTAGTTGTCAATTGTACATGTGGAGACCAACAGGTGAAGTTTATAGTAGTGAAAATGAAGCATTTGAAACAAACTACAGTAGAAAGTTATATAAAATCTTTGGTAATATGGTAAGGTTAGTCGATAAAGGATGGAACATTAATATAACATTTTATATTGTTCCAAACCTGTAATTAAAGCAAAAAAAAAAACAAAAAAAAAAAAAAACGATGGGTATATAAGCCCGATGTTACAGAGACAATTATCACTTTGGTTCTGAATTGCGTCAAGAGAGCACCTACCATGGTATACCTCCACTATATTGACTCTACTGCTAAAGCGGATACTTTTATCCAGCGTGTTTACCAACTGTTAACGGAGTACCAACATGTTCAGGTTAAAGGATTGGGTATTCGTGGAACAGAAGAAGTAAAAATAGATGTAAAACCAATCCCTTTGAAGAAAAAAATTGTCCAATTATTACAAGAAGGCTACACACTGTGCCTTTATTACACAACCTCATAAACTAAATAAAACGCCAAAGGGGGGGGGAATACAGAACGGGGAATAGATCAGTTTGAGGTTTGAATAAGAATCTCTTACTGCTCTATTCCCCGTTCTGGTAATAGGATAAGGTGACCTTGACCCACTTACAGGACTTAATCATTTGTGTTACAATAATACCTCTTCCCTATCACTTTTCCCTACCACTTGCACTTTCAACACTTACCCCCACCACCACCGAAATCATGTATAAAAGGTGGTTTCGTATTAGTGGTAAATCAGTCTGCTACTTGGAATGATGTCGCCCAGAGATAACATTTTCCCTTCTAAGAAGACTATACTAGAATTGATTGAAAATATTCCATTAAATTTAAACGAAGATGAAGACGATGATGATTCAGAGATGGAAGGTGAACTATTTAGTGATCTTGAACTATTTAGTGGCTTTGAACTACTGAGTGAGTTTGCTAGCAGTGAACCATATCTTGGAGAGATGGAGCTGTTGGAGCTGTTGACTGACGACGAAGATGTCGATAATAATGAACCGGAATTTCATCATCAGTTGCTTTGCTTGGAGGAAATGGACCTTGTTGATAGTGAAACCCCTCCAAGCAGTATTAATATCGATGATGTAGTTCTAGATCCAGTCACAGGGAACTTTTGTGTTCGTCGTCGCTTATTTAGTGATATGAGCTCATCATCATCATTATCATCGGAAGAATCTGAATAAGTTTTTGTTGTCTTCAAATAGTTTACTTTAAATACAAAGCGGGGAATAGATCAGTTTGTGGTTATAGTGAGAATCACTTACTGCTCTATTCCCCGTTTTGGTAATATCGTTGTATGATCTTGACCCATTTACATGATTAAAAAAGTGGGGTAACTTATACATTTAATGGTGGGGGAACGTCTATTTAAAGACGATGCAACAGTGTATATTTATCATATAGACATGATGAACCCACCAGGAAACTCCGTTTGCTACAGCTTTCCCCTCATCGATATCGATGATGTGATAAAACTTACATCAATAACAAAACGGTTCGAACTCGAAAGGCGACTCATAAAAGTCGACGTAATTCCACAAGATCTTCGTTCGGCAATGTTGACTATTGAATATGTTAAAGATGAATCTACAACTGAAGATCCCTATTGTTTTATGAAATTTTTAGTTGATCAAGATGCAATGTGTACAATCCAACTTCACATCCGAGTTTAAAATTTATCAAATGTTTCTGTTGGAGAAAATTGTCTTAGTTAAATACAGAGCGGGGAATAGATCAGTTTATGGTTTAATATAAAATCATTTACTGCTCTATTCCCCGTTTTGGTAAATTTGTTCAATGACCTTGACCTAAATACAGAAATTTGTAGC
This sequence comes from Allygus modestus, assembly GCA_963675035.1. Lineage (NCBI taxonomy): Eukaryota > Metazoa > Arthropoda > Insecta > Hemiptera > Cicadellidae > Allygus > Allygus modestus. The sequence continues at coordinate 475,555,389 of OY776112.1, forward strand.
CTCCAGCTACAATAGTAAATATAAAATGCAAAAAAAAAAAAAAAAAAAAAAAAAAAAAAAAATAGTAAACTTAACGTAATACGTACCCCCATTACTTTTGCTAGGGTATAAATAGAGGGGTATTTGCAGTGTTGTTCATTATTGCCTTGACCCTTGTGGAGATCGCACCTACATTATGCATCGCTGCGATATTTGCAAGTCTTCATTTAAGGATGAATTTATTTTAATGATACATAAAGAACTGAAACATAACAAAAACCAAAATGAAGAATATGAAGAAGAAGAATTGAAAGAAATAGATCAAATGTTAGCTCAACACCAAAATTCCAGACCTAGTGTTATTCAATATGCACCATCAACATCGACTTCTACCTCTGCTATGTCTACACTTCACCGTCCTTCAACATCATCATCATCATCATCTGCATCGACTTCTACGCCTGTTCTGTCTACACTTCATCATCCTTCAACATCATCAGCTGCATCGACTTCTACGCATGCTCTGTCTACACTTCACCGTCCTTCAGCATCAACAGCAGTAAATGTAGAACTACATGCCCGAGAACTTCCGGGTAATGTAGTAACCCACTTCAAAATTGACAATGCAAAATTACAACTCGAAGAGTTTTTAAATAACGCAAAAGGATTGGTAAGCAACACTTTGCAAAATGAATTAAAAAGATTAAATTTTATTAAATTTGGACTATTAATGGATGCTTTATTTACAAACATTCAAAATGAAACTTCACCGAGAGGGTTTTTAACAAAAAACCGAACTATTATGTTTTCGTCAGATATTGATTCAATCGTATCTGAATGTTTTGAAGAGCTAATGACTAAAATACAAGAACATGAAGGAAGAGGCTCTGGATGGAATTTGTTAAGCATCACAGGGCTAGACTTAAGAGTACACAAACACGGCTATGGAATTCGAGGAAGTAGCTACATTCCTCTACCAACAAAGATTAGAAATACCTTATCCTGCGTCAACGTACAAAATCAAGATACTGAGTGTTTTAAATATGCTATGTTGGCCAAATATGTAACAATTCATCCGGAAAGACCAAGTCACTATTATGAAGAAGTACAACATAGATATAATTTCCAAGGGATGACTTACCCTGTTGCTATAACAGACGTTTCAAAATTTGAAAAACAAAATCCTTCAGCTTCTGTCAACCTCTTCGGATTGGATTCGACAAACAATTTGTACCCCTTGCGTATAACACCAAATGAGCGCAGAGATCATACCGATTTGTTATTAATTACTAAAGGTGATATTTCACACTTTGTGTATATCAAAAAATTTGAAAGTCTTGTTTCTAATCAATTATCTAAGCATAAAAGAAAGATGACAATTTGCAAAAGATGTTTTTGTCACGTGAACAAAGAACTAAGAAGGGGAGGGTCTGATTGGTTAGTAGAACACCAGCGGTTATGTAATGGAAACTATGAAGTAAGAATTAAATTGCCGCATCCTAGCAGAGCGCAGATAAAATTTGACAAAGTAATACAACAATACCGTGTACCTGTTGTTGTTTACGCTGATTTCGAGTCTTCTTTACATCCGCTTGAACAACAAGAAGAGGACGTTACAAGAAGAAGCAAATACCAACTTCATTCACCAAACAGTTATTGCATACTAATTAAATCCACGTTGACTGAAGACCATCTTCAAAAATATGGACTATCATCTTCTCCAAAGATTTATCGCGGTGAAGAAGCAGCCAAATACTTTGTCGATGATTTGTATGACATAGCTGCAAAGGTAGAAGAACTGTATGGAACAAAGGTACCCATGTCACCTATGGAAGAAGAAGAACTTCAACATTATGATTCAACAACAACGTGTTATTTGTGTAATAACACCTTTACACTGGATAACGTTAAAGTTCGTGACCACGATCATCTTACGGGAGCGTACAGAGGTGCAGCCTGTAACGCTTGCAACTTGAACTACAAACTACCATATTTTATCCCCGTAGTTCTGCACAATCTGAGTGGTTATGATTCGCACTTCATAATCCCCGAACTAGGAAGAGATAATGGAGCAATAGACGTTTTGGCTACTACAATGGAAAAATTTATAAGCTTTTCAAAAAAGGTGGGTAAAATTAAATTAAGGTTTGTTGATTCATTTAGATTTATGCCTTCAAGCCTCATGAAATTATCTGAAAATCTAAGAAGAACAGATTTGATAGAAACAAGCAAAATTGTACTCAATAGTAAAATGGATTTGGTTCTTCGAAAAGGAGTCTTCCCCTATGATTACATCGATGGACTGCATAGATTTGATGAAACATCACTACCTTCACCAGAACACTTCAAAAACAAACTTAATGATTCGGAAATATCACTTGAGGACTATCAACACGCACGTCGAGTATGGAACGAGTTAGATATGAAGACCTTAGGAGATTACTCGGACTTTTATGTCAAACTAGATGTAACTCTTCTTTGTGATGTAATGGAAGAATTCCGAAACACTTGTTTTGCTGCATACGGTTTGGACCCTCTACATTCGTATACTTCACCAGGATTAGCTTGGCAAGCCATGTTAAAAGAAACAAAATGCAAACTCCAACTTTTAACAGACATTGACATGGTTTTAATGGTTGAAGCTGGAGTAAGAGGCGGATTGACCCAAAGTGTTACCAGACATGTCAAAGCCAACAACAAATACCTACCTGATTACGATGAAACCAAACCGTCAACCTATTTAGGATATTTCGATGCAAATAACCTGTACGGATGGGCAATGTCAAACCCACTTCCTTTTGATAACTTTAAATGGATTAATCCCGACTCTATTGGCGATATTTTACAAATTCCGAAACATGGTGACACTGGATATATTTTGGATTGCGATTTTGAATACCCAGAAAATTTACATGATCTTCATTATGACCTTCCACTTCTTGCTAAAACAGAAATTTCACCAATTGGAAAACACCCCAAATTAATGATGACATTAAATAATAAACAACGCTACGTGGCTCACTTTTGGGTGGTTCAACAAGCTATCGAATTAGGACTACGTCTAACAAAAATTAATAGAGTTTTGGAATTTTCTCAATCATGCTGGTTGAAACCCTACATTGATTCAAATACCATCAGAAGAGCAGCAGCTACATCAGACTTTCAAAAAGATTTCTTTAAATTAATGAATAATGCGATATTTGGAAAAACATTGGAAAACAAAAGAAGACACAAAAATGTTAAACTTGTTACCGACGCAAAAAAATTACAGAAACTAGTACAGCAGCCAAATTTTGGAACATCTATAATTATTAATGAAAAACTTGTAGCAGTGTCCATGAAGAAGACGAGTGTGAAGATGGATCGTCCTTTGTATATAGGCATGTCAATCTTGGACATCTCAAAAACACACATGTACGATTTTCACTACAACAAAATGGTGGCGTTCTACGGAAGAGAAAATATATCTATTACATATATGGACACTGACGCTTTTATATATCGCATAGTAACATTGGACATGTATAAAGATTTACGTACATTTATTTACAAGAACGACTTTGATTTCTCCGATTATCCAAAAGATCATCCAAACTACGACAATGACAGACACAAAAAAGTACTAGGCAAATTCAAGGATGAGGCTAATGGTGTTCTGCTTGAAGAGATTGTTGCACTGATGTCTAAACTATATTCTTTGAAACTCTATAATGAAAAAGAAGAAGAAGAAAAGAAGAATAGCTATATTAAGAAAGCTAAAGGTGTAAAGAGTTTATATTTAAAGAAGAAAGTGCATTTTGAACACTACAAGCAATGCTTATTTGAGGATAACATCATTACAGCTAAATTCAACACCATCAGAAGTTTTAACCATCAGCTGTACAGCGTGACTGAAGTTAAAAAGGCGCTATCCTGTAATGACGACAAAAGACAAACCCTTCCAGACAACATCCACACTTTACCATTCGGTCACTATTCCCTCAACCCTATTGACTAATAACCCTTTCATCGTCCTAGATCCTCTATCCTTTTCCTTTCCGTAAAAAAAGGGGAAACACAGCAATGTTAAGCTGTGTTTCCCCTTTTTTTACACAAGTTTTGAATGACCTTGAACTATATGTATATATATATATAAGCAGATTTATACAAAAGAATATTTAATACCATATCAGCTGCCTTCGTGAAACCATCATGTCAGACCTGAAGGAGAAGATTATTAATGAACTACACAAACCTGCAAGAATAAAGTTTCCAAGAAGAAATACTGTTATAAAAGGGATAAATGATCTATATCAAGCGGATTTAATTGAAATGCGACCGCATAGCAGAATAAACAAAGGATTTAAATATATACTCACAATTATTAATTGTTTTACAAAAGTTGCAGACGCTTTGCCTCTAAAGGACAAGACTGGTAAAAGCGTAACAGAAGCCATGGAAATAGCCATAAAAAGAGATAAAAACAAAATTAAACATTTACAAACTGATGATGGAACAGAATACTTTAATACAAACTTTGCACAGTTAATGAATAAATATAAAATAAATCATTATTCTACAAATTCAGAGAAAAAAGCTGCTATTGTAGAAAGATTTAATAGAACCTTAAAAGGAGCACTGTATAAACAATTTTCAAAAAGAGGTTCTTACGTATGGTATGATGTTTTACCACAATTAATAAATGATTATAACAACAGGTTTCATAGAACTATTGGTATGAAACCTAACAAAGTAAATAGAAGAAATGCAAAAGATGCATTAAAACGCATAAAGAAAAATACAAAGCCTAAAGTAGAAAAAATGCAGCCAAGAAAATTTAATGTAAGTGATAAAGTACGGATTAGTAAATATAAGGGAGTGTTTACCAAAAAATACCTTCCCAATTGGACGAATGAAGTTTTTACAGTGTATAAAGTGCAACCGACTGTACCTGAAACGTATATCCTAAAAGATAACAAAGGAGATTTGTTGCAAGGTGCATTTTATGGACATGAAATGTTAAAGTCAACAGTAGGTGATGTATATCTTGTTGAAAAAGTGTTACAAAGAAAAAAGGACGCAGTTAAAGTGCGGTGGTTAGGGTTTAACAAAACTGAGGATTCATGGATACCTATAAAGGACTTGGTTTAATACAAGCAACTCATTTCATCGTTAACCTTTGAGCAGGATGGAGATTATTCACCATAAAGATCGATTCAATATTAATAACATAGATGATTTAACTGTGGATAACGTTAAAATCAACAATGGTAAACACGGTAGTTTACTTCCAAACACTGTTCGATGTATAGTAAGTGGCCCCTCAAACTGTGGAAAGACCAATGTTGTCTTTAATTTGATCACTAATCCGCAGGGATTAAGGTTTAGTAACCTATATATTTTTTCAAAGTCTCTACATCAACCAAAGTATCAATTGCTGGATAAAATCCTATCTGATGTGTCTGATGTTAATTTTTACAAATTTAACGCTAGTGATAGCATTATGCAACCAAACGAAGCGAAACCGTATTCTGTATTTATATTTGACGATGTATCTTGTGAAAATCAGGATACTATTAGAAACTACTTTGCCATGGGAAGACATAATAACATCGACAGCATATATATAGGACAAACTTATAGCAAAATCCCAAAACAACTTATCAGAGATAATGCAAATATTCTAATTGTATTCAAACAAGATGATACTAACCTAAAACATATATATAACGATCATGTGAATGCGGATATGCCATTTGAAAAGTTTAAAGAGCTTTGCGGAAAAACATGGGCGGAAAAGTATGGATTTTTGGTTATTATGAAAGATCAAGCTATAAAAGATGGTCGTTATAGAATAGGTTTTGATAAATTCGTTTTAATACACTGATTAGCGGTATTACTGTACAAGTCGTCAAGGTGTGAAGATGGTTAACCAGGAAAAGCTATTAAAGGAAATAAAATCACTTAGTGATTCTATTAGACAAAAAAACCGAGCTTTAAAATCAGGTATAAATGAAAGAGAGCAATTTTTAGAAACAACATTCAAACCTGTTACTGAACCTTTAAAGCGATTAGCACAAAATATGGAAAGACCTTCAATTCGCTTCGAAGGAGACAAAATGCTACCAATTTCCAAATATGAAGAAGAATTTCAGAATGATGAAAGTTCTGACCAGTTACAAACATCTGAAGAAAGCGACGAGTATGAAGAAAGCGGAGATATAGGAGATTTAAGGGAAAAGAACATTGCAGGAGATACAAGTACAGAAGATACAAGTGCGGAAGATACAAGAGCAGAAGAAGAGTATATCAACCCATCCAACTTAAGCAAATTAGGCACAGATATTATGTTTAAAGGAACACTTGGAAGAAAATATACATTAAAAATGTTACATGGCACACATGCTAATCGAAATTATCATACATATGGAGCTAGAATAGAGGATAAAGGATTAATGATTGGAGATAGAAAGTTAGATATAAACGAAAATGATGATATAGTTATTGGGGATAAGAAATATAAAGGTACAACAGGTTTGTTTGAACTCATCTTTAAAAATAATCCTGGTAAATATACTAAAAAGGATTTACAATTGTTTAAAAATATACTAGAGTATACAAATGCACATAGAAAAAAATATTCCAAAGAACTACCTATTCATAGAAACAGGTCAATAAAATACACAAACATTATATCTAGTCTTTTCCCCTCGAAATCAAATAAAGCTCCAATTAAAAGAAGAGCTTTATCTTCTGCTGAATTAAATGTTTTGCATAAAAAAAGAAAAACAACTGATCCTACTACATCTGGAAGGGGATTATTAAAAAATTTGTATAAAACCAATATAATATATTACAACGATATAAATAAGTTAGTTGATCGAATGAGGTTATTACATGAAGCTATGGAAGCCGGGCACACTGGTTTAGAAAACGAATGGGTAGCTTTGGTTGATGAACTGCGAAAACGAGAAATAATTGTTCAGTAGACGTATATATATATATATATATATATATATATATATATATATATATATATATATATATATATATATAGTAAGAACCTAAACGATAGCGATTCAGTTACATCATGAGTGTGGACAAGTTTGGACGGTATTCCGAGTTTGGAGTAAAATCTGGATATAGTGAAAAAAGAGCTGGGTTTCCGTTAACACCTGATGGTAATTATAATTTTGAAGGAAAAGTAATTCAAAATGTTGGTGATCCGCTTTTGTCTTCTGATGCGGTTACGGTACAATACATGGATAAAAGAACCCCGATTGTACACGAAGACCATTGGGGATTTTCCGGTAAAAGGTTAAGCAATATAAAACATCCCATTTATGATGGTGAAGCAGTAAATTTAGCGACTTTAAAATTGTTAACGATTTACAAAAAGAATGAAACTGATACAAGCTATGATGTAAAAAAATTAAAATTGTAAAATGTAGGTGATTGTGAGCAGGATGGAGACGCTGTAAATAAGAAAATATTTGATATAGTACACAAGAAATGGACTACAGAATATGAAAAACATATGGAAAGGTTTGGTGCAGCTTTATTTAATTATATCCATCGGGCTTCAGGAAGAGCTGTAGCTTCAGATGTTGACAGCCACAATTATTTAGACTGGAAAAAGATACACAATCCAGAAAAACCTAATCAATTAGATAAACCGTCTGAGCCTTCTAAAGTCAAGACATTAGGAAAGGGGGATAAAGTGAATGTGATTAATGAACCAACAGAAAACGATGAAGATTATATAAGAGAAAAAAGAATTTAAATACCCATGATAAGGGATAAAGCATCAGTTATATTCGAGAGATGATACAGAGAGGATGATGGAATCCAATATTACTGCGTGGAGTTTAATATCTCAAGAGCCGAGATTTCCCCAAGGAGTGCTGACAGATGGTTTTGTTCAACGGTTTGATAGATATATGGATTGGGAACAACTTTCCATACACTACCTCTTCACAATGACTATGTTAAGAATTTATTTTCACAGAGTTAACTGGATTCATATTTTACAAAGACAACAGTTTTCAGAAAACTTCCTTGTAGAGATGACATCAAATTTTAATAACTGTTGGGAAGTAATAAGTAAATATCAAAATCTCTCTGAAAATTACATTGACAATTTTAAAGATAAACTAGCCTGGAATGTGTTATTTAATTACCAACGATTAAGTGGCAAGTTTCTAAGGGAACATGACAACTATTTAGATTTTATTCATTTTACCGAAAACAACGATACCATCACCAGCGGAGAAACATTTGAAACATCTTCAATTACACCTTATTTCTATTTTTACTACTTTTATTTATTATGTCTACATTTAATTAATTAATCCATTTCTATATAATAAATGGATTTTAAACAGTATATATAATACAAGAAGCCAAGACTAATATTACATTCATTGTAAAACATTTATAGAGTGCACCTACTGATTGTAAGTTTGGCTATAAATAGTCATGCCGAGGGCTAAACGCATCAGTCATAATCGAGAGAGATTACAGAGAGGAAGGGGAATAGCATCAACAGCATTTTCTCTATTAAGTAAACCGGTTGGAGCTATAGTTAACAAGGCGATTGATGTATTACCTGTGGAATTACATTTACCTGGAGGATATCAATATTGTGGTCCTGGAACCAAATTAGAGAAACGGCTTGCTAGAGGAGATCCTGGAATAAATAAGCTTGATCAGGCTTGTAAACAGCACGATATAGCGTATTCCAAATTTGGTGATACAAAAAATAGATCAATAGCAGATAGAGCACTTTCTGAGAAAGCTTGGCAAAGAGTAAAATCTAGTGACGCGAGTATTGGTGAAAAAGCATCGTCTTTAGCAGTAACAGCAGCAATGAAAGCAAAAACTACGTTTGGAGGAGGAAAGAGAAGAAGGCGTGGGAAAAGACCCGCTAAGAAACAAGGAGGTAATATCAGAAGAAAACGTCGATCTACTAGTGGTAAAGGTAAAAAGAAACCAACAATATGGTCAATGATAAAAAAGGGAGGAGGACTATACCTAAGACCGTATCGTGTGTATTAAATAAGAAAGAGCAATTAATAATTAAAAACAAAGAATTAACCAATGAAGAACTGATTACATATGCTTCTTGTTTGAAAATCCCATTTTTTAGAGGAGTATTTATGAAAGATGAATTACCGGTTAAAATGTGGAAAAATGAGACTGGTATAGTAAATTTGGATAATAGTGAAGGATTAGGCACTCATTGGGTGTGTTACAAGAAACTTGGTGAAACGATTTATTATTTCGACAGTTTTGGAAACCTTCCACCACCGAAAGAACTTCAACAATACTTTCGTGCGGCAGAAAATGTTTTTTACAATTATACAAGAAAACAACCTGATGATACATCCATTTGCGGTCATTTATGTTTAGACTTTTTAGCTAAAAGTGTTAGTCAACTTTAAGATGTCTTCGTATACAGTGTCATTAACCGGTAACTCATGTACTTTGCGCAGTATTCTGTTTCCAGCGCTACGTTTGCAAAAAGGAAGACTATGGGAAGCCGCATTATTGGATTTAACAACATATAACTCTATTCCAAACGTTAGTGAAGGAATTAATAACAAAATACATTATTACAAGACAAAAGATAATAAAGGAAAATATTCAGCTTTGGAAGAATTCAGTTTACCAACAGGAGCTTATGAAATTGATAATATAAATGAAGTTATACAAAAACATATGGGAAAAGAAAATATAACGATAAAAGGCAATAACAATACAATGAAAGCCGAAATTACTTCTAAGTATTATATTGATTTTGGCCAAGAACGTTCAATTGGTAGTTTATTGGGGTTTTCTAAGGAAACAAAGGTATTAGAACCTAATACAACTCATTCTGGGAATAGAACTGTGACGATCATCAAAGTAAACAGCATAGACATTACATGTAACATTATACAAGGATCCTACAGAGATGGAGAAAATCGGCATATATTACACACATTCTACCCATCAGTCGCACCGGGTTTCAAGATAGTAGAAAAGCCTCAAAACCTTGTGTACCTACCGTTAAACACCAGTTTCATTTCAGACATCGTGCTGAACATAGTGGATCAAGACGGAAACCTTATTGACTTTCGAGGAGAAGCTATTACTGTAAGAATACATATAAAATCATCCGCTTAGATAATGGGGTTATCATTTAAAAAGAGAGAGCCAACCAGCAAAGAGGTCAGTAGCTCATCAGCTGTAGAAGGATTAACAAGTGACAACATTCGTTTTCTAGAAGAAATTGGATTAAAGGTCATTAACAATGGATATACTGGATATAGCGCAGGGCCCAACATTCGACGAGACCTTATGGGAAAAGGAATATCACACGCACAACCCTTACGCTTCGTCCAAATTAAACAATAACGATGAAATTAGGATTCCTATACAACAACAAGACATTTATACTCTTTCATGCGAAAGTTATTTATATATTGAAGGAAAAGTAACAAAAGCTGACGGTACTGTTGGAACCACTGTTCCGTTCATAAATAATCCTATGGCATTTTTGTTTGACGAGATTAGATATGAAATTTCAGGAGTTACAGTCGATTCAACAAAAAAGGTTGGAATTTCCAGTACATTAAAAGGATTAGCGTCTTTAACACCAAATGAGAAGAATCTGTTAGCTGTTGCAGGATGGGTTGCACCAGACAAAAGTATAATTACTCCTGACGCTTCGGGAAACTTTGATTTTTACGTACCTTTAAGATTACTTTTAGGATTTGCTGAAGATTACAGAAGAATAATAATAAATGTAAAACAAGAACTAGTTTTATTAAGGTCATCAAACGATAATGATATTATTAAAGCATCTGCTGGAACAACTGAAGCCAATTTAGACTGGAAACTAACATTAGACAAGATTGTTTGGAGAGTACCACATGTGCGACTAAATGATGAACACAGGATTACATTATTAAGAAAGTTAAAATCAGATCGAGACATTGTAATACCATTCAGAAGCTGGGAGTTTCATGAATACCCCGTTTTACCTTCAACACAACGGCATACATGGACTGTAAAAACTTCTACTCATTTGGAAAAAGCGAGATATGTAATCTTTGGATTACAAACAAAGAAAAAAAGTATATTAACTGAAAATGCTGGTGAATTTGACCATTGTAAATTAACAAACTGTAAAGTGTTCCTGAATTCACAATTCTTTCCCTACGACAACTTTAATATCTCTTTTGATAAAAAAAGGTACAGTGTTTTATACGATATGTACGCTAGGTTCCAAAATTCATATTACGGCAAAACAAACACACCTCTACTATCTCCCGTACAGTTTGAATCGAAAGCTCCGATTGTTGTAATTGATTGCTCCAAACAAAACGAATCTGTAAAATCGTCTAGTGTTGATATAAAAATAGAAATGGAATTTCAAGAAAACGTACCTGCAAATACATCTGCGTATTGTTTAATTTTGCACGATAAAATTGTTACATACACACCGTTGACTGGTATCGTAAAGACGGTATTGTAAAACGTTGTACCACCACCGACACCGCCACTGTCGCTAACCTATAAATAGCGGAGCAACAATGCAGGTCTTCAGTTGATCGTCTATCGTCGCATGGGCAACATCTTCTACAAAATGAGTTCTCCATCTGTTGTACAAGGTGATGCAGAGGTAGCACCGTTATTGGAACGTGATAATACTAGTGAAGAAGAAATCATCAAGGAAATAACTGCATTTTTAAAGTTTGGTAAAAGAGATAGAGAGGAGGAAAGTAATGCAGACCCATCAAAGGTAGTACCAAAGAGGAAGAAGAAAGTTGAAGAAAATATTCCTCCTCACATTTTAACTGAAGTTTTTTTGCGAATCTTTTACCCCATCTCAGCATGCATCAGTAAAAGTGTATCAGTTGGATTGATGAAGTCATTGGATTATTCCCCTACAGTAATACTACACCATGGAACAAAAAAGGTTTTATTTTCGCAAAATGCTTGGGAGTCATTTTTGAAACATGTACATTTAATAGAATGTTATTTAACTAACAGTTTGTGTGGAAGGAAAACACATATTCGACTTTTGGATTGTGACAATGAAATCGATATTGTTAAACATCGTGGACAACTACAAGTGCGAATTAGAGACTTGACTCAACATGAAAATAAGATTCTACTGTCACGTGAAGAATTCTACGTTTTAAACTACGCAACAGAACCTATTACAAGGTACATGAGACAGTTGGTATTTGCAAGCGCTATTATTAAAGAATATTTAATCGATACTTTGGAAAAACAACCTGATAGCACCATCGTGTACGGACCTGTGGATACATCTATTTTTAATAGAATACCTCATGAAGTTTGCATGTGGAGAAAGTTAAAGGATTTTGAACCACTTGTAGAAATCGCTACAGAAGCTACAGAAGAAACAACACAGGAAGAAGAAACGGAGAAACAAGAAGAAGAAGAAAACGAAACACAAGAAGAAGAAGTTAAAAAAGACTAAAGTTTGACTTAGTAAAGAAGAACACACGTGGGGTAGGCCTATTGGGGACGGTGCCCACGTTAAATATACACCAACGCGCCTGCAACTGTACGGCCTGGTATTTAACCTACCGTGGTGTGGAAAACAGTTTAGTTGATCGCTAGGTGCCATGATGAGCGGAGGGGATGAAGAAGTGAGTGTAAAGCCTTGTGTAATAGAATTTCAAGCATTTCGAAATAATGATGATAGGTTTATTATCAAGGAATTAGTAATTTTAGACTTGCTTACATTTGTAGTTTACCCATTCACGTTTGAAGCTCCTTTTTCTTTTAACAACCTTAACGCCAAAGCAAAAAGTACAAACAAATGGATAACAAACTACTTTCATCACATTCATTGGTATGAAGGATTTATAAGCTACAGTAATCTGCACAGTATTATGTTTAACTTTTGCAAACAATATTCACATATATACACAAGAGGATTAGAAAAAAGGAACTGGATACAAAAGTACACGCACGGTGATGTTTTCGATATAACCATCGGTAAGGACTTTAACATTAATCTCGGTAATATTTGTGTTGCTGCAAAAGATCCTAAACACGGACAATTAAACTGCGCATTGCACAACGCATATCGTTTGGCTGCTTACTTGGAACAAACGCAGAAATGTGGTGGGGGTAGCAAAGAACCGGAATGTGGTGGGGGTAGCGGGGCCTATAAATACGAGGAGCCAACACAGCTCCGGCACGAGTATTATTCGAGACTCCGAAGAGGCAACATCACAGAAGACACCACAACCACCACTGACGAAGATTACATCACAACAGTTTCTACAAACACTGGTTGATCAATTCAACACTCATTCAAAATCCGACCTTCTGCTAACTAAAAAGTGTTCAGAACTAAAAGAACAAAAACACTACATTATTCATAACATCAAGAAAGTGGAAACCACACATGGAGAAGCAATTCTAGTTTCATTGAGCGAAGGACCTTTCTCTCCAGGAGATGAGCCGAAGTTTCAAGTATTTCTTCCAAAACGATTTGTTCAACTGCTACAAAATGAAGATTTGCGAGATATTCAACCGGGGACGTTGTATTTGGTATCACACGGTGTAAGCGGCAACAACTCGACGGAACTCACTCTGCACATCACGCATCCTTGTACATAATGTCTCTGTTTGTATTTTATTGTTTGTATTTCTAGTTATCAATGTTAAACTTAAGTTTATTGTATTGTAAGATGTTTGTTTAATAAAGAAAAAAAAAAATAAATAAATAAATAAAATAAAATAAAAAAAAATAAAAACAGCAACACAGCAGTATATTATTTTATATACTGCTGTGTTGCTTTTTTTAAAATTCAAATGGATGACCTTGAACTTTCATTCAGGGTTAACTTATGAAGAGGTATAAAAGAGAGGGAGCAGTGAAGTTAGTCTCAGTCTTGTCTAACACACGCTGCAGCTAACATGTCGGTGTCACCTATGAAAAATTTATTTTTCGATAACAATTTGAAGACATATTGTTGCGAGTTACAATGTTTTAAAATACCAGGCGATCAAGTTGACGGGAAAGCTTGTCGTAAGTGCAAGTGTTTCAGCTATTGCATATGTAGATGTAAAACGTATCAAATGAACCGACAAGATAAACTACAAGAATTACGCCGAAGGATTGCATTACTGTGGCGGCGAATGTAGTAGCAACCAGCTGCCACCTGCCGCCTGCCATCTGCTGTCCGCCATCTTCTCCGCCCCACCATTTTGTTTGATACCAGAACGCTAGCTAGCGAATAGTCAGTACACCTCCGGCTCTCGATTGGTGAACATCGAGTGCTCTTCACAAACGTAAAACATTGTATTAAAATGTCCATTAAAATTAGGTGTATTCATTATGACTCTATTCATCTGGCGACTTTCCAAGACCTCGAGGTTTTTAATGAAGAGTTAAGACTTCTCATTGCGTCCGGTTACGATTTATCTTTGGAACTTTACGCATCAAAAAACAACATGGACTCTGCGCAGGAATCGAAGTATATACCGTCTTTCTTCAGAAAGCGAAGTGATGGCCGCAACTCGTCCGGATCAACAACATCGATGACAACCAACAACGGGGAACTATTGTAAACATGAATTATTGTAAACATAACTTATTGTAAATAAAAATAAAGTAATATTTGTATTAGTACTACCTCGCACTCGTATCATTCGATTGCTTCATTCGATAATTTTCATTCGATATTTTATCGAATTAAAACTATCGAATCACAATCGGATTTTACGCGTGCGAGGTAGTACTTTTTTAAAATTACCTCCCCGTGACCTTGAACTTTGAACTTTAACTCATTTCGTCACAAAACCGCCTACGTCACTGGCTCAGCCCCAGATAACATCTTTCATGACTCAGCACTTCCGGTCACGTGACCGGATGACGTCACTTCCGGCGCAAAACCCGCAAACCCACACTACTCTCGTCTTGTGTAAAAAAGTGTAGTATACATGGCCGACCGCCATTTTGCCCCTCTGCCCACTCTGCTCCCATGGCAACAAATAAAACCCTCTCTTCCCAAGTTATATGTGCTGACAACAAAATTAACTTGTCAAGAGATGATTTTATTAGTTACTTAAGCATCGGCACACACCTTGGGAGGGGCCCGCACCACTGGTAGCAGCTGGGAACCTACAGCTAGTAAATCCGGCCCTTTTAGGTAATCTGATTTCACCCTATCCTCTACCTTGTCCAGAAATGTTCCCGATTAAAACGATGATTTGAATTCTCTATAAACAACGAGCTGATAATAATATAATAGAGCTATCAACACATGTTAATTTCCCAAGACAAATTGAACCCTATATGTGGGGGCGCCATTTCCCCCACTATATTCACTAACAATAACCTTCTACATGTTATCCAACTCCTTAAAACAATCCTTTAACTTAAAAAATCTTTAGCAGTCCAAAATAAAAGTATGATAAACTTACAGGGATATTATTGTTATAAAGCGCTTCATAGGGCATCATCTAACACTTTTTAACAATAGCCTAATTTTGGTGGAGGCAGAAGTAACTATATATATTGCCACTATACGAAGTTACGCACGTTATGTTGTTTATGTTTCAAGTTGAGTTTAAATTACTTGAATCTTGAATCTTTACCGTTCGAATTGACATTTATACCAACTGTCACACAAAAATGTATAATACTTGATATTTCGGGTAAATCCCCATATCTCGGGTCCAAAATCCCGATTTTACCAGGTTTTCTCTTAATCCCCGCACGACCTTCAAAATTTCCGAAAACCGGGTAATTACCCGGTTTCTGGCAACACTGCTCACTCATCATTCTCTCTTACACAATCTCTCTCTCTCTCTCATGGCATTGCTCAGTGACTCAGGATTGTTTTTATTGTTTTCAATTCAGCTGTTTACTGTTTCTCTCAATCAAAAGTGTTACTCTATGTAGCCCATTCATTTTAAAAGAAAAATGGTATGTTTTCAAAAAAATTGGCTAACTGGTGGGGAACTTTGCACACATGTTACCTGATACCATAGATTAAGAATGCTGATACCTTCTCTATGAACCTCAAAATTCCCCAAAAATATAGTTGTGCTCAAGCCGCCAACTTGGAAAATGGCGGCCAAAAATGGGTTTTTAGGTTGTAGCTTCTTAATCGATGGGTTTATGAAAAGGTGTTAGAAATAAAAGTTGTTTGTTTTGCGATATTATACAACTTTTGTATTTACCATTTTTATGTGCGACCACTTTCAGAGCCGCCATCTTGGAAAATGGCGGCAATGTTAATTTTCTAAGTAATAACTGCTTTTATATTGAGTTTACAAATACAGTATGTGTTATAAGCAAAAGATGTTTCTATAAAGATTAACTACAACTTTTGCTTTTGGCGTTTTTTGGGCATTTCCCAACAATAATGGAGGCACCATATTTGAAAATGGCAGCTAACAATTAATTTTTAGCCTGTTACAGTTTAATTGTTGAATTTACAAATACCAACGTCTCAGCAAACATGCGTAATCAAAGAATTTCCAATGCATGCATTTATGTTTCTCAATACCGGTACCACATAAAGCTACTTACCAAGTTTCATAAAAATCCATAAATAAATAATTGATCTGTAGTAATTGATTTATTCTCCATAAGAATAACATTAGGGCTGAGTACGCAGGTTTGCTGCAAAAAGAATGAGAATAAATATGTTTTTGTGCAATTATCAATACATATCAACCAGGTGAAGCTACATACTAAGTTTAATTTATTTATTTTCATAATTAAGGGAGATATAAAAACTTTATTTATTCTCCATAAGAATAAATATTAGGGCTGAGTATGTAGGTTTGCTGCTACGGGGATAAAAAATTTCAATTTTTTTTTTGCGCAGATATCAATAGATCAGTACTTCGTGAAGCCACATACCAAGTTTCATCAATATACATTCTTAAATAATCGAGATATCAAATTTTATTTATTCTCCATAAGCATAACATTGGACAAAGTACTACTGTGTTCAGCATTTTGAATAATATCTCGCAACGGTTGGACGTAGAATCACAATTTAAACACTAAAATGATTTTTCTTTTGTAGAGCTTAACTGATAGGTAAAAGCAAATGTGACGTTTACATTAAAATGAACTTGCATTATGAAAATCTGTTAGCTTAGTTTCAAATTATCCATGTAAAGAGTATTTGGTGTGTTTTAAAACTTTTACATCGGAGAAGAGTACAATTTTAAGATTTATATTGACTATTTTGTTAAAAATTGCACAATATGAGGGATATTTTTAGATGTTATCAGTTGACTTGATAAATCATCCCCTTACCAAGTTTCATAATCCTTTACTAATATATCAAAATGGGATGGTGTGTGTCTGCCTGTCTATCTGCTTTTTGGCATCAAAATTTACAGGAATTTTCCTTATATATATACCAAATAAACACATAGGCCTATTTTCGTTTTGAAAATCCTGTAGGGCTCTGCACCACGGGACTTCCAAGTTTCCATGTAATCCTTATGGACGTTAATTTTTGTTTGAGCTGATGAAAATACAAACAGCTGATCTTGATTCGTAGCTGTTCACGGGCTAGACACAGAATGCAGCACACATAACTGTTCTATTCCCGGGTGAAACCGGGTACAATGTCAGCTAGTAGTTTTGTATAAATCATTTGCGAGGCGAAGCTTGCGGGAAACAGCTAGTTATACATAAATAAATAAGTGATAAATAGTATTTGATTTATACTCCATAAGAATAACATGAGGGCTGAGTACAGTTTTGCTGCAACAAGGAAGATGAGAAATGTATTTTTATGCAATTATCAATTTAACTCAACCAACTGAACCTTCATACCAAGTTTTATTAATTTATGTTCATAATTAATAAGGAATATATACAACTTGACTTATTCACCATAAGAATATCATGGGGGCTGAGTTTGCAGGTTTTCTGCTACGGGGACAGTCACCAAAACACATTTGTTGATACTAATCAATATACTACTATTAGGTTAAGCCGCATACCAAGTTTCACCAATAGACATTCATAAATAATCGAGATATAACATTTTATTTGTTCTCCTTTAAGATAACATTTTGGACAATGTGTTTAGCACTTTGAATATCTCTTCAGCTGTTGGACAAAGAATCAAAATTTAAACACCAACACATTGACAACAACAGAATCCCTCAAAGTAACGAAACACGTTATCTTGGTCTCCATCTAGACTAGCGATTAACATGGAAGACACACGTAACAAAAAAGATAACTGCTCTTAAATCAAGAGCTAAGCAACTTTATCAACTACTCAATTTCAATTCAAAATTACTATTGTACAAAACTCTTCTAAAACCAATATGGGCTTATGGTATTCAAATTTTTGGTTCAGCAAAATTTCGTCACTTAAAGAAAATTCAAACCTTTCAATCTAAAATGCTTCGCTTAATTTCTGGCGTTCCCTACTATGTAAGTAACAAGACACTTCATACAGACTTTAAATTGTAATTTGTTCACGAAACAGCAAAAGAATGCTATCAACTATTCTTCAACAAACTTGATGGTCACTCAAATCCTTTGATTCAAGAACTCCACACACCGACACTTCCTGGCATCCTTCAGAGAAGATTAAAAAGAAACTGGAGCCGAGATCTTCTAAGATGACTGTAGGCACAGAAGAGCAAAACAATACGTTTCAGAAGAAACCTTTGAAAATCAGTTCAAAAAAGGAAGACTACTGAGCCTACTTTTTAATATTATTTGTTCATGTTTTTGTTAGAATAATTATTAGCACATTTGCTCGTTGTATGTAATTTTACAGTTGCAAATAAAGAATGAAAGACAAAAAAAAAAAAACAACAAAATAGTTTTGAAGAGCTGAAGTTATTGGTGAAAACAAATGCGCTTTTTTTTGTAAAATGAACTGAGGAAAAGCTTAAATAAATCTGTTTCCAATAAGATTAACAGGGGAAATTTTATGAATACGCTTTTTGGATTTTCAGCCACTTCACGTTTCAACCACTAATTATTCAACATAATAAATTATTTGATTTATTAAGCTCCATAAAATGATTATAACCAAAACTGAGTGTTTTTTTAAATCGATGGGTAAAAAATTCAATACTGATTTTTGAAAAATGTTGAAAGCGGGGCCGGATTTAAGCATAGGCTACATAGGCGCGCGCCTATAGAGGTCCACACCACATTAAACCACACACAAAACCTGACTTTAAAAAAATTGTCACCAACTTGGATCTGGACGTTAACAAGGGCCCTCACCACAGGTTTAGCCCAGGGGCCTGCGGCTCCTAAATCCGGCGCTGGTTGAACCCCCATAAACCCCCCATTCCCAAGGTCCGATCGTTTTGGGTTTCGATCTTAAAGTCAAAAATGTTACTCTCCACATATGTGCTAAGTATCATAAAAATCGGACATTTCTTTCAAAGTTATCGAGGTATCGAAATTTGAACGAATGGTGGTTTGGGCACCTGGGTCCTCGAAATAAACAATTTACCGTTGTCTCGGGCTTAAGTCTTACCATGCCACGGTAATAGCTTCTTCCCAATAGGGGAAATTTGCTTACAGTGCTCCTTTACTTTTACCTTTACCTTCGGCGTCCTCTCCGTAGTCTCTGGGACCAGGGAGTCGTCATCTTTCAAATTGGATTAATTGTCACAAGTCGTTATGTCCTATAGTCAGGGCCTATCGTATGATCGTCAAAACATTCCTGTAGGCTATAATATGATTTTGGTGTTAGATTTTGTTTAAAGTATTATTATTTATTATTGTTTTTAAGTTTTTCTGGAGGGAATTAAATATCTTTGAACCCATGTATTGTGGAGTTCTACTAGGTTTTTAGCCTATGTTGTGGTAGGTTAAAGTTAGATTTGTTTCTCATGTTATGGTTATGACACTCATTTCTTTTTGTAGGGGGGTTTAATTTTATTAGTTTCGTTGTTTCGAAAATAGAGAGGGAAGTAATGGTCAGGATCTGGATTATGGCAAAAGACTCTCGGTAGGATTCTTGAGGTTGGAGGTTTTCCCAGATGCGGATGGCCCTTTTCTGGAGAATTAAAATTTGTTGTGTGGATCCGATGTTTCACTTGATCCTCCCCAAGCTATTATTCCATATATTGCAAATGTGATTCAAAGAGTGCGTGTTAGGCTATCTTGATACGTACAGAAATATTATCGGACCGGAGCAGTGTGTCCGAAAATAGCTGCAATGGATATTAAATTGAATGTACAATAAACTAATATTTTTAATACATTATTCAATTTTATCCTCATAAAATGCTGACATTTAACTTATTAACAATATATTCGGTGTAGGTGTGTCAGTAAAATATGAGAAATATTGATTTTAATAACATTATTTTGATTAATATTAGATTATAAGCAGGACATTTAGGTGTTCCATAAGGGTTTTTTGGGACAACGGGACACACTGCAAAAAAATAAAAGAACGGGACAATAATTCCTTTTTTATGGGACGTCTCGACGTCTGGTTACCAACAGTATCTCTCGGATGAAGTAAAGTATAACATCCGACATCCGAGTAGTATCTAGAATAAACATGTGGTAACACTGCTTGTCAATGATGTAAACGAATTTGTTTTTGTATATCGTATCGGCTCATCGGCTGACTGTGGCACTGTCACTGTCACTAGTGTCGTAGTGTCACTGTGAACTGTGAATCTGTGAACGACAGGACCAGTTAACAAGTCAACCAGTCTTCTAGAATTTTAATATAAATCGTAATCTGTATATTTATTTATAATTGTTGAATGATAGTCGGTCCAAAATGTCAGAGAGAGACTACGCGCCACTAAGCCCGGCTTGTGTTAGAGCACTGAATGATAAATTATATGACAAAAGGAAAGCTGCTGCCTTAGAAATTGAAAAGTAAGTTGAGGTTATTTTCTCGTTTGTATATTAGTACGTCATGTTTGTTTTGTTTAGTTTGGTTATCATTCAAACTAAAAATAAATAAACATAACAATGACATGACATGATAATGTTGTTTCTGGCAATATACATGTTTGTTTAGGTAATAGTGGAATCAACGTTTATTATCTGGACAAATTTCAACACACCTTAAACTGAAACATAACCGAAACCATAACCGAATAACCTAAATAATCGTTATACCGTATCGAACAATTTCATTCGGTTTTCTATATTGTTCCGCTTATGAAAGTCTACCATAACTTGTAAATTTGTGATGCAATAAATGCTCAGGCCTAGTTTCCAAAGTGCAAAGTAACTCGTGTGACAGATGTAAGTAGCTAGTGCTTTTTTTCAAACTGCCAACTCCGCAGACCTGCACTTTTGTAGGACTTTACACATCTTTTCTGCTGTATGACAGTTGCCTATGTGTTATTTTTGTTGGTGTAAAACTGTCACTGGCTACTTGGCACCGTAGAAACTAGGCCTTAGGATGGCCATAAGTGTTTTGGTTCAAAACGGGACATCATAAAATGGTGGGGGGGAGTCCGGTTAAAAGAAGAACGGTCAATTTTAGGATGTATGAAAATGATTTACATACCCTTAACCTCCTTGGGAAATAATTACTTTTAAAATTAAAAGTAATAAGCGCTAAACTAATGAAAATCAAAATACTACGGTTGTCAAATCAACATTTAGCGTGAAAAAATTTAAAACGGCGGGAAATAGTGACGCTAAAAGAATTGGCGCGGAACGCGCTTGTGCGTTGTTCGCACCACTCATTGCAGCGGCGGGCGGGCAGATGACGCACAAGCGCGTCATTCGCAGCGAACGTGTTAAAATATTTCTTAGCAGAACACATGATTTAATGTCAAATGGATAGCTGGATCTAGTTTGGTACTTTTACATGGTTTCCTGATGCTGAGGATCGATCTGCGAACCTTTAAAGTTTCAATGTTTCCAATGGGTCTGAGGGTTTGAGTTGGTCATATCATTATAATCACAAACCTACTATCCATAATAGTTTCTCTGGTTCTCCTGAAAATTCGGCACATAAAGCCTATCTGTTTTTCCACAGGCAATAAACCAGAATTTTCCCAGTAAGTTATAAAGTGGTTAATTAAACAGCGTCACATTCGCTAAACATTGAAAAAACATTGTATACTCAATTATTGCATTTACATCTATAATGTCGCCGACAACTGAGACCGAATCGCATTGTCTACAATGATTGCAACAGCATCGCGGAAAGTTGCAGATGTTTGCTACTACATCAGTTAGGTTGTCAACGATCGAGGCCACGTCCTCCATGATCGAGGCCATATCACGTAGTTACCGACTGACAGAGCACATTGCAACTTAAAATAAAAAAATTGCTGATTCACTAATCCTATCAACTTAGGACCTAAGCTGCCTTGTAATTAAGGTCCGTCCTCACTCTACAACTCTGCCCACACACAAGTGAACTCTCCATGAGTGTCACATAAAATTGTTTGCTGGGACGGGATTTCTACCCCCTGGCCGGCAGGATAGCGCCATAGTTCGTTAGACTAATTGCTGTATTACAGTCTTGGGGCTAGACGAGTTAGTCATGTTTTTCCTCCAAGATTACACAACATGTCACATTCAGACCATTGACAAGACTCGCCAGAAGACCTTAGCGCTTAGAGAGTTAATCCTTCCAAAGCGGCGACTGCGGGGCGAAGTCCTACTCTGTACGCTATATATTTTTTTGGGCGGGGTAAAAAATAGATTTTGAAATATTGATTTTTTTTCACTTAAATTATATCTGATGGTTAAAGTAAATAATGTTCACTTTCTTGATACAAATTTTGCAGTATATATTTTATGGTGAAAATTAGCGTGTCATATATACGTCAATCGCTCACTCTGAATGTAATTTTGAAAAACAACACGACACATTAGAAACCATTTCAAAACATCATTAACTTGTACTTCACACAACAATTCTTAAATAACTGAACGAACGTAAACAAACTGTCTGTGAACAAACAGTAACAAAATGATTGCATCAGCTGTCCAGTCTATAACATCTGTTGCGAGAACAGTGTTGCCAACTCACCAAATGAAAATGTACCACTAAAATAAGCTAAGAAATAGACTAATGGCTTAAAGTAACTATATACAACACGGGAACCACCATACAGTACATTAATTAAATTGTAATGTCTGGTATTTATATTCGTCATATGCTTGCAAGTTTCAATTGAGTTGCGTATATATACGTCCATCGCTCACAAACGAAAATCACCGTTAGCCAAACGAAATATACGTCCAACGCTTGGGAAGGGTTATGTAAGCCTGTGGCTCCCATCTGCTTTGGACGTCTCCTGCCGGATTAATTTCACAGGAATACACACCTTGCACATTCTCACTCACTGATCCCAATCCATTATTTGATAGTAAATCGATTATCAGTGCACTGCAGCTGTTAGGTTGAGTCAGGTAATCCTTAATCCGTCACAATTTTACCATAAAACATACTGTACAGTACTCATTATTATAGGCTAATTTATTTTGTCAACATTTTGAGGTTGGTATACTAATTTTAGTTTTGGATGAGGAGCTGTATACTTTACTTTCACCTAAAGTACAATTTTATATTTTAACGTCGTCATTATCAGGGCCGTACTTAGCTCTTTCACGGGTCCCAAGGCAGGCCTGGTGGTGTTGCTGTCCGGATCCAAGTTGGTGACCTTGTTTCAGACAACAGTGTCCTAAATAAGACACAGCCTGCCACCCCCCCCCTCCCCCACGACAGGCCCGAGCCTTCCTAACAGGCCCGGACCCTCGGGGCAGTTGTCCCCCCTGAGTACGGCCCTGGTCATTTTAACACTTTATGTCCTATCACTTTCAAACTTATATGTTTACATACACAACCCTAGGCTACTTAATAAATTGTAATAAATTACCCAATGAATTAAAAATTGAAATGTCTTTAAATAGTTTCAAACATAAATTAAAAGAATATTTATTAACAAATTGTTTTTATTCGATTGAAGAATATGTAAACTGTCTATAAATTTGATTTGTAATTTTAAAAAGTAAGTTACCAAGTTAGTTTTTTAAATGGTAAGTAAGTGTAGGAAAAATTGTATTATAATTATATTTACCTTTACATGTCATATTGTTAATTTGAATTATTATTTTATATTTGTTTATATTAAGACCAAATTTATGTATTACTTATCGTTACCTACCTGTCATATAAATATGATGTTATGTAACTGACTGAACAAACTGAATAAAAGTAGGCTAATCTTATTTTTAACACATAATATTACATTTCATTGTATTTTTATTCAGGATGGTGAAGGATATGGTGACTAAGAATAGACCAGCCGAGATTCGCAGATTGTTGAAAGTGTTGGGCCAAGACTTTGCGAACTCGCAAAACAACCCTCACTCCAGGAAAGGGGGCCTTATTGGGCTCGCAGCAATGGCCGTTGCTCTTGGCAAGGTAAGGTGACAATACCTCCAGCGCAGCAAACCTGCATACTCAGCAAATTTCCAATGCACATATGTGCCCTTGGCAAGGTAAGGTGACAATATCTCCAGCGCAGCAAACCTGCATACTCAGCAAATTTCCAATGCACATATGTGCCCTTGGCAAGGTAAGGTGACAATACCTCCAGCGCAGCAAACCTGCATACTCAGCAAATTTCCAATGCACATATTTGCCTCACTCCCACATAAAGCCACTTAGGCATACCAAGTTTCATAAATAAGTGATCCTACTAACATTTTAGTTGTTCGCCTTAAGAATAACATTATAGCTGAGTATTAGGCTTGCTGGAATAATAAATACATCAAATGGATATTTATGGATATGTCAATAGAACTAAACCGGATTAAGCCACATACCAATAATTTATGATCATAATTAAGGGAGTCATACAATTATTTCACTTAATCTCTATACGAATAACATAGGAGGACTACATACTATTATGTCTAGCACTTTTAATAGGCCTGTTTCAGTAACCAGTTCATTTGTATTAATAATTCAAGTTACTAAATTGTTTGCTTTTTTAAGCTGAATCCAATGGTGAAACCTAACATTTGATTTTTTTAAATAGTTATTATGTGTAAACAGTAAACAAAAATTATTTTAAGGCACAAAATCCCCCAAAATATCCTCTCAGATAAGGCGATTGGTCTCTTTTTCAAACTTAAATTAAAATTCATTAATGTTAAATTCATAAATGTTGCATTCATAAGTGAACTTCCTAGTGATTATCATACTCAGTGCCCCGCCACTCTGAAAAATTCACGGTAACTCCCATTTTCTACAAGCTAAAGCAGCTGAATAGGCTGCTCAAACTATCAAATTTTTGCTGGAGAGTGGAGAAACTGTTCAGTGATGTCTCGATCATATTTTTAACAGCTTTGTTGAAACCGAAAGGTTTTAATCCACTGACTTAGTCAAATGCTTCCAGGACACTTCTGAATACACAGAGGGCCTCATAAGACCAGTTTTAAACCACTGACTTAGTCAAATGCTTCCAGGACACTTCTGAATACACAGAGGGCCTCATAAGACCAGTTTTAAACCACTGACTTAGTCAAATGCTTCCAGGACACTTCTGAATACACAGAGGGCCTCATAAGACCAATCCTGGCTAACTTCAACCATTCGGACCTCAGGGTGCGCTACTATGCCTGTGAGAGCCTCTACAACGTTGTCAAAGTCGCTAGAGGTGCAGTGTTGCCACATTTTGTAGAAATATTCAACGCTCTTGCCAACCTTGCAGCAGATCCTGACCAAAATGTCAAAAACGGCTCCGAACTCCTCGACAGGCTGATGAAGGTTGGTATTGGTTAAACATTTGCAGAAATCATGGGCATTTGATTTTTTTTGCAAATATACTCCTTGTATGTAAAAACTATTACGACCTACATGGTAGGGATAGATAGGCCGACTTACTATTTAGTTGATTGGCACTAAAGAACTTGTAAGTTTTTGTAACGCTGATTTACTACATTTTTAACTGACCACTAGATACACAGTACACTCCTCCAACCCCTCCCCTCCTCCCCTTCTCCTCAATAAGACTGAATAAGATTTATTACAGCCATTACACAAAACAATTTTTGCAATAGGCACAGTCAAAATAAAACGATACAAAACCACACATTACATCAGCCTTTTACAGGTCAAATAAATATAAGGTAAACTAGTTAAAATCTAAGTCTGATATACTACAGTTTATATATCCTCTAATTGAGTAGAACTCTTGCCTTTTTAAGTAATTTACCATTTTTCTCTTAAATTATCTAAAAGGAAGCTCTCTAACATTAATTGGAAAAACATGTTGTAAGTATAAGTGGCTGTTGACGACTTGTGGAGTTACAAGGTTGTGTTTGTGTCTGGTACTGTACAGGTGAAAATAGGGGAAAAGAGTAAATGATTGATTTTAATGTGAATTAGATTGCAGAAGATGTACATTGAAGGTAGTGTCAGGAGGTTTAATTTTACAAATTTTGCTCTAAGAACTTTTTTTTTGCCAGATAAAGGCTTTTCCCGCAAAATGAGAGCCCCCCCCCATAGACGCAAACCATATTGAAGTTGAGAATGAAAAATACCATAGTACGTTGTCAACAAAACATTAAAGCTAACACAAGACTTCAGTTTTCTTAGGAGATCCGTAATTCTGGCTAATGTTTTACATAAATTATTGATGTGGATCTCCCAGTTTAATTTTGTGTCAATATGAATGCCAAGTAGTTTTACAAATTGAGTAACATTGTTATTAATTTTGTCTTTTTTAAGTGTAAAATAAATTGTTTCGGTCTTTTCATCATTTATAGCCAGATTGTTGACATTGTACCAAGTTTTTGCAAACTCAAGTGCTTGATTAAGCTGTGATTTTACTGATGAAAAGTTATTGTTTTGACAGAGCAGTATTGTATCATCAGCATACAGCACTGAGTGAGCAGGAACATTGTAACTGAAATCATTGATAAAAATTAAATACCCCCGTCGCAGCAAACCTGCATACTCAGCGAATTTCCAATGAATATATAACATAACACATTAACACTTAACAGGATTCATAAAAAATATATTCTCAAACAAACGATATTTAAAATATTAATTATTCTCCATAAGCATAACATTGGGGATGAGTACGCAGGTTTGCTGCAACAAGGCACACAAAATGATGGGTTTTTATGCAAATATCAATAGAACTCATCTTAGTGAAGTCACATACCAAGTTTCATCCATATACATTCATAAATAAGCGATATATAACATTTTAAATATTTTCCATAAGAATAACATGGGGACCAAGTACCTAGGTTTGCTGCTACAGGAACCATAGGCGAAAATTTTTTGTTGTGCAAACAACAATAAACCACAACCAGATGAAGCCATATACCAATTTTCGTCAGTTAATGTTCATAAATAAGCGAGATATACAATTTTTCTTTTTCTCCATAAGAATAACATTAGACAACGTACTGTGTTTAGCACTTTCAATATCTCGGTAACCAATTTACGTAGAAAAATGATCAAAATACCAAATTGTTCGTTTTTTTAAGCTGAATTTAATTGTAATTTTAAAAATTACAATTTGATTTAAATAAAAATTACATGTGAAAACCCCAAAAAACACATTTTTGGGGTACAAAACCCCCCAAAAACCCCCCTTCGGATAGTGATTAAGATTGGACCTTTTTTACGAGAGTTATCGTGCTTACGGACACATATATATATATATATACACATATATACAAATTTGAACGAATGGTGTTTTTGGCATCTGGGGACCTCAAAACGAAAAGTTATCATGGTCTCGGGCTTAAATCTTACCATGAGACCTACGGTAATAGCTTCTTCCCTATAGGGGAAATTCGCTAAAAAGGAAAGGTCCCAAAATCGAACCCTGTGGAACTCCAGCTTTTGTACATTGTATATCAGAAGATGATTGCCCTACCACCACTAGCTGCTTGCGATTCTCAAGATAGGATTTTATGAGATTTAATTCCTTATTAATGATGCCGTAATAAGAAAGTTAGTTACAAAGAATGGAATGAGAAATGGTATCAAATGCCTTAGACAAGTCTCCAGACAAGTTCCAATTACCCTTTTATCCTCAAAACCACTTAAAATGAAATTCACTATCTCCTCAACGGCCATGGAGGTTGAACAATTGGGTCTAAAACCATATTGATTAATATACAATAGATCATTCTGAATAAAATAAGTATATAGTTGTTGAAGCAAACATGACTCAATTACCTCTCCCAAAATTGGTACAATAGCAACTGGGCGGTAATTACATGCCACTTGTTTGTCACCTTTTAAAAAAAAGCACATGCACCTTTTTTAAAAATTGGAGTAACCTTGGCTGTTTTCAGACTCCTCCCACAACAACTCTACTTCCTCCTGCACCTTCTGTTCCGAATCCTCCTCCATTTCCTCCTACAACCCTGGAGAGTGCCCCAGTAGTAAAACATCCGGTCACCAGACTAGAAATAAAGCAAACTTATTCATATGCATCCTAATTTAAAAAAAGGAAAATTTATAAATACCGTACCGTAGTAAAAACATAAGATTTGGATGGGTTTCAAGAAAAAATAAATTAGAAATAAAAGAAAACAATTGCAAAGTTATTCCATCTTTTGTCCGATTAAAACTATTTTTTCTTCCCATTTCAGTAGTTTGCGTTCTCAGCTCATAACACATGTTGATGCTGTAAAACCGATTTTTGTTTTAAATTCATCTGCTTTAAAATGCAGATAGATTACAATTTATTTCTATCATTTCCTTATGGGCACAAAACAAACTTTGAGAGGGGCCTGTGCCCTTCAGAATTGGGATATCGAAAATTGAAAACCACTGCATAGTTACGGATCGAGGCCATTCATTTATTACCTCATGTTGTCAAAATCCGTACAGAAATAACGGAGGAGTTCTGTTGACAAATCGCCGTAGCGTATTATAGAATATAGATAATCTTGCATATCAACACAGAAACAAATATTCAGTATTTGTATTCACTCAGCACAAATAGCCTACATTAAGATAAAGTATTTGTCTCGTATTAAAACAAACCTTATTTTCAGGACATTGTGACGGAGAGTGCCACGTTCGACTTGGTAGGCTTCATGCCTTCCCTGCGCGACAGGATCCGCACCAAGAACACGTTCGCTCGGCAGTTCATAATCTCATGGATATCTGTGCTGGACGCCGTTCCAGACATCAATCTTATTATTTTTCTTCCCGAGATTCTAGACGGGTTATTTATTATCCTGGCCGACCCGACATTAGAAATCAAAAAAATGTAAGTAAATTTATCGAATAGTTTACAAATATCTTTCTTAAGAAAAGTTACATTAACAAATTAACTAAAATCAAAAATAAAAAGTATAATTCAAAATACAAGAAGTTACCTTATTTTACTATTATGAGACGTTCACGGAAAACGTTGCAATTATAGTTTGTGTTTTGGGAGGAGGGCAGGATATTAGTCCTGTTTTGCTTGAAATGTAAAAAAAAGGGTAATCAATGCCAACAAATTTAAATTGTCAATAAATTTCAAACATTTCACAGATTTAGCTAGAACATATCTATCACCTGCCAAATGTTTTCTATATTGTTCTTGTCCATTTTTTGTGATGCTAATAATTTTTCATCATGTTAACAAATTGATTTAACTCAAGGACATGTTGCTAGAGACTGAGCAAAGTTTTTCTATCTTGGAGCTCATGAAAATAGTTATTAGCTGTCAAAATCACTGTGCAGCCATTTCAGTTGATTGTGTGCATTATTCAGCTCTTTTACATATGCTGTAATCCTTTAATACTGGTTAAATGTGTTAGAATAAAATTTAATACAAATTCAGGATAAAATTTAATACAAATTCAAAACTGATCTCCATGTTATCCTTACGAACAAAAAACAAACTTTGAAAGCAGCCTCTTACCTTCATAGTAGAAGTAACAAACATTGAAAACCATTTTTTCAACTACTGACTGTGGGATTTTGTTCAATACTTCAGTCATCGAAATTGGTTCAGAAATAATGGAGGAGTTGTGTTTACAAAAATTACCTTAGCCGGTTATAAGTATAGTTACTCTGAATATTTTTGTTTTTGTCTCTAGGTGTGAAAACGTACTGAGTGAATTTCTGCGCAGTATAAAACAAGACCCAAGCAGAGTGGATTTCGCTGGCATGATCAACATTCTTGTGAGCCACTCGCAGGCCACTGATGACCTTGTTCAGGTATATTGAGGGATATGCTTACTAACCCTTTGAGCGCTAAGGGCCGTTATATCGAGTAATATGTATCAACCCTTCGAGCGCTAATGGCCGTTATATCAAGGATTATGCTTATTAACCTTTTGAGTGCTAAGGGCTGATATATCGACTTTTGAATCTGCCACATAAAAACATTGTTAATTGCTGTATCAGTAATTGTACCGTTACGAGTATTGTTTGCAGTCTGTGTCTTGACAATTAGTGAACCTGTCGTCACAAACGGAACTAACTTGTTCATCATGTAGGCTGTAATCTCCCGGTCTGATACGCTGCTGGTCTGATATGTGACTGAGTGGTCTAAGGCAATATCCTTTTGGCCAGGGAATGGTACATGGATCAAGGGTTTGAATCCTGTGGATACTGTTCACCTGTCTGTGGCAGTGTTGGTGTGGAGGGTGGACCTTAAACAAATGGTGGACGGCTTGGGTTCAAGTTGACAGGATGTGTGGTTTCTTTGTATGTTTCACCTCTGATCAGGTGTCTTGATACTTTTTACGCATCCTTACTGTGTGTCCACAAGAAGCACTTTTTAAATGTTAAAGGTACAGGCAATCAACATATCAAAAAAATGAACAAAAAATCAAGAGATTCAACCATTTAATTTACAAGCTTAGAACTCAAAGGGTTAAAGTTTTTAAAGCATGCTGTGATATATTAATGAAGAACTTCAATGTAGTTGTGGATTCTCATTTTTTCTTCAAATTACTTTATACCATATAGTTCTAGATGGGTTTTTAACTTTTAGGTGCATCAAAGAGTTTCATGACTGGAAAAAGTCAAGATTTTCTTATTTCCAATGCCTTTTTAGAACTCTAGTGAAAAAAATGCTTCTTAATGGAATAAGTAAGATGCAAGTTATCATTTAACAGCTGTATCAAAACTTCCTTCAGCTTTCATGATGAAAAACGAATGGAAGATGTATTGAACACATATAGCCTATATGCTGCCACTATAACAGTGGTTGTAGCTCAGTGGTAGAGCTCTGGGTTATCACCCAGCGGGCCCGGGTTCAACTCCCGGCTCGTGATAAAAAGCTCGGCCGGCCGCTCCCTTGGTTTGGAAGTCACGTTAAGCTGTTGATCCCCCTGCTCATGAACAAAAACAAATACCTACGTCGCAGCAAACCTGCGTACTCAGCGAATTTCCAATGTCTTAATACCACTTAAAGCCGCATACCAAGTTTCATAAAAATATATTCACAAATAAGCATGTATACAATTTTAATTATTCTCCATAAGAATAACATTGGGGATGAGTACGTAGGATTGCTGAAACAAGGAATGCAAACGATTGGTGTTTACGTAAATATAATTTAACTGGGTAAAGTCACATACCAAGTTTCGTCAGTATTAATTTATAAATAAGCAATATATAACATTTTAATTATTCTCCATAAGAATAACATGGGGGCTAACGCAGGTTTGCTGCTATGGGAATCATCGGTAAAAATTGCTTTTTTGTGCAAATAACAATAGACTACAACCAGATGAAGCCATATACCAAGTTTCGTCAGTATTAATTTATAAATAAGCAATATATAACATTTTAATTATTCTCCATAAGAATAACATGGGGGCTAACGCAGGTTTGCTGCTATGGGAATCATCGGTAAAAATTGCTTTTTTGTGCAAATAACAATAGACTACAACCAGATGAAGCCATATACCAAGTTTCGTTTGTATACATTCATAAATAAGCGAGATATAACAATTTTCTAATTCTCCATTGGACATTGAACATTGGACAACATACTGTGTTTAGCATTTTCAATATCTCTGTAACCAATTGATGTAGAAAAATGGTCAAAATACCAACTTGTGTGTTGTTTTAAAGCTGAATCCAATAGGGGAAACTAAAATTAGACTTTAAAAATATTACTTTTAAAAACTTAAAAACCCCCATTTTTGGGGTACAAAATTGCCCCAAAATACCACTTTGGATTGGTCGATCTGTCTGGTTTTCGAACTTAAAGTCATAAATATTGCTTTACACGTTTTTACCAAATTTGATCAAAATCGGACCTTTTATACAAGAGAGTTATCGTGCTCACGGACACATATGTATATGTATAAGATATATATATATATATATATATATATATATATACAGTGTCAAATGAATGGTGCTTTTGGGGTCTGGGGACCTCAAAACTAAAAGTTATCATGGTCCCGAGCCTAGGTCTTACCATGCCGACTACGAGAATAGCTTCTTCCCTATAGGGGAAATTCGCTAAAAATTGCAGAAGTCTTGAAAGGTGAGGAGAACTCCCTCTTAATTGGCGGCCTCCCTCCCCATACGACTATTTTAAATTTTATTGAACTCATAGTCGAGCTGTAGTGTAGTGTAAAATTTATGAATGTGACCAGAGTTTTAGTTAGCCCTACAAAGAATTGTTCTTGAGATCACAATTTATTTTTGCTTTATCGTAGGCTATTTTCTTCTCGTTGAAATTTGATAAATGTTTGTTATATGTGTATCAGGGTTGCCAGATATCATGACGAACAGTCGGGCAAATGTTGGAAAGGGTGTAGGGACGAGTTTGTGAGTGTGTGCTTGTAGTGACAAGTCTAATCTTGAATCATTTCGTCAAGATTCATGGAGACCTTTATATCCGCTGTCCAATAACCCTGACGAACAGTCGGGCAAATGTTGGAAAGGGTGTAGGGACGAGTTTGTAAGTGTGTGCTTGTAGTGACAAGTCTAATCTTGAATCATTTCGTCAAGATTCATGGAGACCTTTATATCCGCTGTCCAATAACCCTGACGAACAGTCGGGCAAATGTTGGAAAGGGTGTAGGGACGAGTTTGTGAGTGTGTGCTTGTAGTGACAAGTCTAATCTTGAATCATTGTGTCAAGATTCAAGGAGATCTTTATATCCGCTGTACAATAATTATTTTTCAATGATTGATCTCTTCTGTGCAGTTCACCGCCATCACTTGGATCAAAGAGTTTGTGCAGCTCGCTGGCAAGGAGATGCTCCCGTTCACGTCAGGCATCATGATGGCCATACTGCCTTGCCTCGCCTACGACACAGACGCGAGAAAAAGTATCCTTTCATTCAGAGGTTGACCCATTGAGGTAGTCATTTTATTCTATTTAGGGTAACCTACAACGGACTCCGATTGGTTCATTCTAGGAGCAAAATTTGTAACTAATGACTGCGGGCAGCTATGGTTCTATCCGCTAGGGGTGTGGACTGACTATTAACCTATATAACGCCTCTAGGCCACTAGTCGTGATAGCCGAGTGGGCTAAATCGTAGAAACACCTTGGCCAGGTGTTCTTATGAAGTTTGTGAGTTTGATTCCCGCTCACGACTAAAACTAACCAGTCATGCAACCCTCAATGAGTTAACCGAATTGTGGCGACGTTGGTGGGAGGGAGGGCCCGAGCAAAATGCTAGTGGCAGCCTTGCTAGGAAGTTGACAGGATTGGTTAATTTGTTATCAGTTGTCCGTAGAACAAAACTAGTACGTAATGGACTTATAAATTGTTAAACAGTTTTATATTTTACTTTGGGTGGCTGATATTAATATCCACAAACTGTAAACCTTGGAAAAATCTTATGATTTAATTACAAATTTTGTGAATCTAGGAATGTTTCTTAAAATTATGTGAATTAAGGAAAATGTATTTGTTTGTGTTTTTCTGAGAGTGATTTTTCGATTGTTCTACCTTTAAATTAAGTAATTTTTAAGTTTTAGTTAGATTTCAGAAATATAAAACAGGCCTCTAAACGTGCTGTCTGTGGTGAATAGGATTAAAAAAGTTGTAATACTGAACAATCACAGTAAATCACACGTTTTATAATTTTGTATTAATACAATTGTAGTCTTATTTATGTCCATTTATCATCAAACATGTGACCTTTATGTTACTCTGATTATAAAGGAACGTGTTCTTATTTTGAAACACAATAATCAATGTTCGTTCTACTTCAACTATGAAAATAAATAGGTGTACAGTACTTGTAAGTTGTATTTTTTTTATGTACAAGAGGGTCTGTTTCTCTGAACCGAACAAAGCTGTGTCATCTTGAGTCTAATTATTTTAGTAGTTTGCGTTCTCAGCTCGTAGCATAATATTTTGGCACTGTAAAAATGTGTTTTGTTGTATATACAAATGTTTTGGTTGAAGTAAAATTTACCTCCACGTACCTCCTGGGCAAAACACCAACTTTGACAGTGGGATGTGCCCTTCAGAATGGGGAATTGAAGATTGAAAACCACTTTGCACCACTACAAATCCAGGCCATTTATTTGCTTCCTCAATCGTCAAAATCAGCTCAGAAATAACGGAGTAGTTCTGTTCACAAAAATCACCTTAGCTTATAGATCTAGACGGTTTGCAATTGAGAATGGAATCAGACTGGATTTTTGTTACATCCTTAATTACTGCTGGAACAGATATCAAGGACACAGCGAAGGCAGTTAACTACAGCCTTATGAAACTGATATCGTTGGAAGATGATTTCGTCCCAGAGGTGGTTGAAATAAAGGTGATTTTTAAAATAATAATTGTTTATACATATGTTTTACACAAATGAACAAAATTAATGACAACTAGGGACATTCCGAAACTGGCTTGGACCTGATATTTGGTATCGATTCAATATTGAAAACCAATATTGGTATCGATACTATAGGTACCTTCAGTATCGTGTGGAATGGTATCGAAAATTCTAATCATTTACAGACAGCAATAATTAAGAAAAATGTTCATTCAAAATTATGACCAATATTTATTATTAATAATGGATATTACAAGAAAAACTAAATAATAGTTTGTAAATGAATCACGATCCGGAAGGCAGGATGGCAGGACTGCCGAATGATCAGATTTACTTATGTATTTCTGTAAGAATATTTAGCTTACAGTTGATTCTCTCTATCAAAAGTTACAAAAACTATGTTTTAAGTTATTTGTGTTTATATTGCTAACAAGTATGTTTAACTTATCTATGTTTTAAGAACGTAAAAAACTTTTACCGTTACCGATACTCAAACTTGTTTTTCGATACCACGATAATATCGGTCAACCGATACCGATACCGAGTCCTTGAGTATCAAGAAGAATGTATCTACTCGTATCGGAAGTATCAGATTAGCCACATACCAATGTATTGTATAAATTAATACACTTGATTCGTGGAAATTGTCTAGCTAAGTTTTTTCTTTTTGTCACTAAATGTTGTATTTGAAACACTTAAACATTCAGTGACAATCATTCTCGATACTTTATTCCTTTATTTGCTATGGTATCATCTCCGATCTCGCCGGTTGACGTGTTGGCTGCCGTGTTACAGGCGGAGGGGGACCGTAATCTGTCTGAGGCTGAGTCACAGCTGGACCTGCCCTCAGTTGTCAAGGTGCTGACCACTCAGCTGCTCCACAACTCCGTCCAGACCAAGGTGGCGGTACTGCGCTGGATATACCACCTCCACACCAAACTGCCCCACAGGGTATGTAGTGCAGTACAACTCAACCTTGTGGGTTAACTGTGGTGCATTAAATCACAAAGCTTGTGTTGCGAATTTCCTATGAACCAATGAGCTATCAGCATGGACCAACATAGAAGTACCTAATGTGACCCTCTGAACACGTTTTTGGGTGGTAGTTAAAATTGATATATATTTGTGTTCACGCTAAGGGTGTGCGAGTAGTGATTTTTTTAATCGAGTCGAGTAGTGCCAATTATTTTCGAGTTTTGAGTATTTTCGATTGAGTATTTGCCATCAGTTGGTCATTTAGAATAGTATAATGGGATTTGGATACCACCCTAGATTTGATCATCTAAACATGGTTTCTAACTAATACACGAATAGCAATACCTAGTTTTGGCCAGCACAATCAAACTGGATTACGTATTGACAAACAAAATGTGGTTTGACATTTGTTTCCGGCCGATAAAACATGGTCCGGTTGTCATTTGGCCAATATGACCTGGTCCAGACATCACTTATAATCAATATTAGAAGACGAAATCGTTAGTTACAGCTGATATTAAGTGTCCCGGTCGCCACTTTTGCCGATATTATGTTTTCCGTAGTAATTTTCAGCCGATTTTACGTGATGCGATTGCCTGTTGCGGCCGTTACTACGCGTTTTGGCCGGTCGCAATCATTGGCGATTGTCATTTTTGGCCGGTTTTACATGATGCGATTGCCTGTTGCGGCCGTTACTACGCGTTTTGGCCGGTCGCAATCGTTAGCGATTGTCCGGAAATCGGCGGGAAATACTCGCTCGAACTTTGGAGTATTTTTCAAAACTTTGAGTTAAGTTAATTAAAATACTCGGCCGAAAACTCAAAATTTCGAGTACTCGCACACCCATAGTTTGCACTCAAGCAGTCACATTTCTGGCTGATTTACTTTAAATTTGGCAGAGATATTCCTTTCTATAATCAGTTGGATAAGTTTGTTAGGCAAAATAATCGGAAAACTGCAACCCCCTTTTTTGGGATTTTAATTTTGTGGGCCCAAAAAGGATCAGAAAAGGCCCAGATGTAAAATAAATGCATATGATATGAAAGAACATTAAAATTCTAAAATTTTTAGTAGGAGGATGGGACCTCCTCCAAACCATATAATGTACAACATTGCCATCCTAATAGTGCATTTAAATAGAACCAGGAGCATCAAAACAGCCAACATATCAAATTTTTCTGTTTTCCGAAAAGTTGCATCAGTGTTTCTTAAAACCCATTATTTAATTTTTGTAAGGTTGTGATGCAGAAATTCGCTTCCTTCACGCCAGTGTGCTGCATGCAAACTCGTTTTAAAAAACAATAGGTTATTTTTCCTTTGTCTTCAGCTTTAAAAATTATCCGACTGAACGACCGCGTTTTCGGAAGTCTAAGACGGAGGTAAACTATTTTTAAATAGTTCAATCAGCTTTGGAGGCTACACAACCATGAATAAGTCACAAAGGTGGGATATAATGACATTTAGGGTGTCCACCGCACCTGGAAATCTTGGAGTAGTCTAGTCAGGGAATTTTCTAACTTAAAGTGAACAAGTTAATAAAATTGAGGTTGAAATTACTTTTGGCCAAAGCTAAAATGAAATTTGAGGTACTATCCCGGACTAAGTACCCTTACTCAGTTTGAATTTCATGAATAGGATCTAGTGGCATTGCCTTGATTTTTCAAATGGAAACATTCAAATTTGAAAGAGAGTTCTATAAACAACTACAGTTAGGGTTATTTTTTTTGGTAAATTTCCTGCACCCTGGGGCCGGCAGCTTTCAATGTTACTGTATCTCTTGCATATCTTCCCCAGTCATGCCACCACCCCTCTTTCCCTCCCCAATTACTAATTAGAAATCTCTAAAGAATTTTAATTTTCGTTTAATGCTATTTAAAAAAGATATTTTCAATTTTGTATGAACTATCATAAAATTAAGTTTTTCCCCTCGCAATACATTTTTAAAACTGTCAAAACCCTTTTCTGACTTCTTATTCATAGTAATGTTTTTTAAGAAAACTTGTGGTACAACAGATAGGTAAATAATGTATTTTCATATTTTAATATTAAAATTAGATAAAATGTAAGTTGTCTACTCTGAAAGCATTCGTAAAGCTTTAAAAATGATTATCTTACTTCTTATGTTTAGTAGAAATTACTACTAGGAAAAAAACGTATTATTTGTAAATCCGGGAATAACTTTCATGTGCGTCCCCTCGCGTTTTCAATTCCATGCAGTCTCTTCTGGGTTAAGCAAAGAAATAGAATCTGTTTGAATTGACAGAATATTCATTTCAGATGATGTGCCATGTGGACGACCTGTTCCCCATCCTTTTGAAAGTGTTGAGCGACTCGTCCGATGAAGTGGTACAGAACGACCTTGAAGTCTTGGCCGAGATCATGTCAAGACATCCCACAGACAACAAGCTAGCAGGTGTCTATGTTCATCATTTCTCCTATAGTTGATATTTGCTTTATTTGTCGGACAGAATTTAATAAAATTACAAAGTATGTCTACCAATATACTGTACGTGGATACAAGATAGTAAATAGAAGGTGGTTTGAGGCAATCGATTTTGACACACTGACACACTGTTGTACAGGACCCAACGAGATTGCGGGGATTGTGACTGGTTGGAATCGATTGTCTTCTACCTTATTTGATGGATATTTGCCTTGTATCAAACATAGGTGTACATTGTGTTCAATTCTAACAAAATGCTAACTCAGAAATTATTTTTACCGTGCAGACAAAGAAATGCTTTAGTTAAAAAATTATAAAGAATAAATCATACTTCAGTGTGAACTCACTAGCGGATTTTTGGGGAGGGGGGGACTTACTGGGGGTTAGTATACTTATCTGTCTGAGTCTTTTTATATGACTTAGTTGTATGAAAAAACGCTTTTGTAAATATTCACTTGAAAATACCTAAAGTAAAAAAAAAAAAAAAATGGCCACCTACTCGACTTGCCTCGACTGGAACCCAAACATCACTACTTGCACACCCCTATTATTGGGTAACAGATTCAAATGCCATTATATTGGCTGTTGGGGCTCAAAGTCTTAATGGTAGGTGACCAAGTCAGTGAAACTTCATCTCAACCAAAAACTATATAAACAATAAGAATAAGTAAACTAATACATCAGTGGAACAATATGAATATTAGAGTTGCTCACTTGACTATCTTATACCCAGAAAGTCGTTTACACTTATATTTTAATATAAGTACTGTATTCAAGCAGTTTATTTTAAAACGTTTATTGCATATAATGTCTCTCATTTTTAGAGGCAGCTTATTATGTTCATATTTTAAAAAGAGATTTACTCGGAGATATCCGGTTTTCATGCATCATTGTACGTACGATACTCTTCTGAATCCTAAAAATCTCAACGCTTTATTCACAGTTTACAAGTCATGTACATGAATAGAGTCAAGTACCTGAGGACCGAGCTTTGCTTGGGGAAGGTAAGTTAGTTTGTATTGATGGCTTGGAGTAATTTTTCACCATTTCCCCCTACTTACTTAGCTCATTTTTGCCTCTTTTTAGCTGTTTAAGATCACTGCAGCATTTATGACTTAAGTTCGAAAACCAGACAGATCGACCTATCCAAAGGGGTATTTTGGGGGGGTTTGTACCCCAAAAATGGGTTTTTTGAGTTTTTTACATATAATTTTTGAAAAAGTCAAATTTTAATTTTTCCCATTGGAATAAGCTTAAAAAGACGCACAATTTGCTGTTTTGATCATTGCTCTACGTCAATTTGTTATAGAGATATTGAAAGTGCTAAACACAGTACGTTGTCCAATGTTATTCTTATGATGGATAAGAAAAATTGTATATCTCGCTTATTTATCAACTTATCCTGATGAAACTTAGTATATTGCATCATATCGTTGTGGTCTATTGATATTTGCACTAACAAAATTTTTCACCGATAGTTCCCTCAGCAGCAAACCTGCGTACTCAGCCACCATGTTATTCTTATAGAGAATAAGTAACGTGTTACCTCCCTTAATTATGAACATAAATTAATAAAATTTGGGGTGTGGCTTTACCTACTTGAGTTATATTGATTTTGTATAAAAATCAAATTTTTTGTTCCTTGCTTCAGCAAACCTGCAAACTCAGCCGCCATATTATTCTTGTGGCGAATAATTAAAATGTCATAAATCGTTTACTTATGAATGTATATTGATTAAACTTGGTACGTGGCTTTATGTGGTATTAAGATACATATATCTGCATTGGAAATTTGCTGAGTACGCAGGTTTGCTGCTACGCGGGTATTTTCATTCAATGGTTATAGTCACTGCTCTCAGGAAACCACATGTTAATAATTAAACTACATGAGTATTATTTTGACAGTTCACTGATTGCTTATAAACAGCTGTTATGATTCTTTTGTTTTGATTCCAAGCTGCATAAGCCCAATGTTAATAATTTTTGTTACTTTTCTAATTCTTTGTTTTACATAACCTAATTAGATTTTTCCTGGGGGTAAGACCTGTCTAAAACTGATTTTCAACCCAGAAATTAGTTAATTACGTTTTAAGGAAATCGTTAAAGCCGTTTTTGAGACCACAGTTGAATTCAAGCAAGCTTACAAGCAAGCAAACCTTACTCATGTTAGAGTACCATATAGGATATACAACAAGGTTATTTCAACGGTTATTTAGTAAACATATGTCGCTTGGAAAATTGAGGAATATCTTTTGGTAAATGTAATTTGATAACGAGAGTTGCGCTGCCGCAGATAACCACTGTGAGAGCCAGCAGCTGATGAACCCGTACTTCACCAAGTTCATCACCAGCTTACTGAAGCAGTTCAGCTGCGACAAACACCTGCTCGAGGACAGAGGCTCGTTTATCATCAGGTAACATGGTTTGTGTTTCTTCTTCAATTATTTTAACCCTTGATGACTTTTGCTAAGCAGTAAAAAATTCAAAGAAAAGCGATCCAAACCCTTCGACCTTTGCGGAATTGAATCCATGACCCTTTAATCACTGACTACAGATACTGAAGTAGTCTTCTCATTGCCATTGTAAAAGCTGTCCCTACTTTTTCTGAGCCAGGATACAAAGATGACATAGTGACTCTGATCACTAACAGAGTATACTTCTGTCAACTATTACTTATCCTTCCAGGAAGGGATAATACAACAGCTGGTGTGTCAGGAAGCAACATAAGTTGATTATCACTTGCTTTCTGGGGTGGAGATTTTGTACAAGTTAACATAAATAACTAAAATAAATAGTTTACAGTAGCACACTCTGTCAGTGACTTAATCAAACTACGTCCACTTCAACTTCTGGCTAACACTAAAAGAGGGACTGTTGGGCCATGTAGATGGGATATATCCTTCAGTATAGTCAATGCTTTAACCCTTTGAATGCAACGGGTGATTTTATCAGCTTTTCAATCACCAGCGAAACAGAAATCGGCCTGGTGAATAGAAATGGGCGAGTTGGTGAGTGATTCCTTAAAAAAATCTATCAATGTTAAATATACATTTTATTTGGAAATACTAACATGAATATTGTTTAGTTGGATGTAATTGACTGAACAATTCCCTAAATCTGAAAAACATAATTGTAGTAGAACTCGCTTCAAAAAGATAGCATTAAAAAATACAAAATAAAAAACAGAAATACAAAAGAAAGCATTAAGGATAATAAATAAAATACCTTCTTTGGATCACTGCAAACCTTTATTTGTAAATTCTAATATTTTGGCTGTACCAAGTCTTTATATTTATGAACTTTGCAGATAGTACCATAAAAATCCCACTTATTTTCAACAAAATTCTGAAAATAAATATGGCACACGAAGAAATGTTATCCCTTTCCCTGTTCATAAAACATCAACTTTTGAAAGATCTTCTGATTATAACACCAGGAAAGTGATTAAAAAAAATTTAAAGTATGATCCTCATGTCTTATTTGATAAAACATTTTTAAGAGCCCTTAAAATATTCCTTTTTAAAAAAGCATTTTACTCCTTGATTGAGTTTTTTTATGAAACAGTAATATTGCTACCATGAAGTGTGCGTTAAAACTCAATCAGTGGCTGATGAAAATGATAAATATTAGTACAAAATTAAGAAACTTTTTTTATTTATCTTAGAAAATAGTTATTGATTATTGTGTTATTGAGATAAGTTTTTTCCTGAGTTTTCTGTAAATTAAGTAGAAGTTACAGAAGTTTAATATGGACTGATTCTCAATGTACAGCGGTGTAATATAAAGAGAATAAACTACAAATTTCAAATGAGATTTTTAACAAAATACAAATTTTCCTGGGGTTGAGGTTTTTACCAATCGTATTTTTAGGTCCAAAAGCATCTAATTCAAACTTTTTTACAAAACCGTCCCGCTGGATTCCTAGATAATTTGTCGATAGACATTGCTCATATTCAGGATAGGATTGCAATGGTGACTCACTCACTCAAATCACTAAAAAAATAGACCCCTGAAGTTTTTGCTGCTGGGGTGTCATAGGATTTGTAACCCAAGGTAAAACGGTCAAGTTTAACATTCGTGCCGGCCCAGGCAGCTGTGTGTGCTGCTAAACTCCAAGGACATCTACCTGACGCTGGCTCAGATACTGATGGGAGAGGAGAACCTCAAGTTCGCCAGCATCATGGTCGAGACTCTCAACACGATCCTGCTCACGTCCGCGGAACTGTTCGAGCTCCGAGCCCAGCTGAAAGATCTCAAGACTGAGGTGAGCTTCTATCTGGATTAAGAAAATAAACTAATTGGTGTATTTTCCCACCGTTGTGACGCGCTATTTTTATATAGTGTAGGCGGCCTGCGTACCCGCACCAAACGCCATCAGCGGCGTTGAGCCAGCGGACCTTTTTTATGGTTAGCGGCAGCTTCCTGCGGCGTCTTCCTCCCTTGGTCTTGTGCCATCTTCCAGAGACGCTACCCCCCTTCCATTTCACCAGAGTTATCCGACTTCATATAATAAGTACCATATTTTAAGTAGTAGTTTAGTACCAGAAATGGTAGGCTAACCGGCAATCAGAGGGGCAATCCCTTTGGGGACCCCCTCTTAATTAACAGGATTATGTAGGAATCGGATGCCGGTCGAGGCTTCTTCTCGACCGCATGTTTAGCTTCTGATTACCATATTTAGATTCTGGTTATTCCTCTCCTCAGAAGACAATTAGTTAATAAACGTAAATTATCATTGCTTAGATTCAGAAATTTAGTTATTCACTTATTATCCAGTACAATTAGCAATTTAGCAGGTTTAGACACTTGTAGCAATTTCAGTAGTAGGTCTTGGAAGGATAGTTATTAGTTATTTATAGTTAAATTAATCATCAGAGCTGGCTAGTATAGCATTCTGGTCTGTTAAAGATACATAGGCCCCTGGGCACCCAGTCACGTTTTCCAACCCCCAATTAGTTATTATAGTACCAATTAACAACTCATGGCTAGGCCAGACACCGGCCTGCCTTCTTAGTTTTCCAATCTTAAATTATCCAAACCCAGTAGC
Source organism: Allygus modestus (assembly GCA_963675035.1). NCBI lineage: Eukaryota > Metazoa > Arthropoda > Insecta > Hemiptera > Cicadellidae > Allygus > Allygus modestus. The sequence continues at coordinate 475,598,544 of OY776112.1, forward strand.
AGAGTCAGCACGTCTAAGTTCCAGTTAACCCAGTTGTAATAACCACCCAGTCAATTAGTTCAATTAGCAGCCCAATTAGCCACCTGAGTAGGTTTTCCCCCACTCATAACTTCCCCCCCGTTACACCTAGACTAATTTAGATTCTCTGCACACGGGAATACTGAAATCCATCTATACTCTGTTTCACGTTCACCGTGCAGTTCAGGTCTTGGAGAAGACAACAATGTCTTTGAACTTTGAATGAAAATAAAATCTCAGAATGAAAATAAAGTAAGTAATTTGCTAAATTTACAATTCATTAATACAGTTCAAAACTTTTCAAAAAATAGAACCCATTCACATTTTAAGAATTTTAACACCAATAATTGTGAAAATCCTAAAAATATTCAACTTGACTTTTCCAAAACTATTTTAAGTGCACTCCTGTGGATGAAAAATAAATCATTAACATTGTTAAAGATTTATAAACAAATCATCTAGTGGTTACGATGAAATTCCTGTGAAATTAATCAAGTTTGCTATCAAACCTCTTCTTAATTCTTTAGTACATTAAGTAAATTCTTCCTTTGTATCTGGTATTTTCCTTTCACAGCTCAAAATTTATAAAATTGTGCCTATTCATAATAAAGGAAGCAAACAGGATCCAGATAATTACCATCCAGTCTCAGTTCTCCCATCATTATCAACGATTTATGAAAATGCTATGCATAATAGATTGGTAAACTTTAGAGATATGCGAGTACTCGAAATTTTGAGTTTGAGCCGAGTTCGGCACTGAAACTTGAGGTTTTACTAAAACTCAAAAGTTTCGAGCGAGTTTACTCCCGCCGTTTACCCGCACTACCAAGGGTCGTCCGCGGCCACGCGTCGTCTGTAAATTCAATTTGAGTGTGTACGCTTTTGAGGTTTTACGAGTTTTGATGTGGATTTTAGTGTTTTATTAATAAATAAGTAAGTTGTGGCTTATAAATTTGTGTTACTCTTTACACCAAAATCGAGGATTTTCCAGGACCTTCAGATTAAGGTGTATGACACTGTATGTATAGTCCACTTTTAGGTTAACCTAACTTTGTCACTTTTTAAAGTAAAATATTAAAAACATATCTGTAATGAAATCTAATTGGTAAGCGTAAGAAGTTTGCGTTTGATTTTTGTTCCATAATAATTGAGATTGAGTCAATCCATTAATTTTAGGCTCAACTGTCCTTTGGCATTGAGCTGTTTTTAAACTTAACAAGGCCAAAACAAAGTGATTTGTTTTGGCCTTGTTTAAGTTTCATTAATGATTTTTTTTAATAATATGTAATATTTTAAAACTCTATTTAAGACATGGCTTCAATTTCATCAGTTGTTCTGCCAGGCACTTTCAAACATATCTCTTCATATTGTTACTGACTAATTGTTCTTATTAGGACTATTAGTGTTAAAATTAATGCTAAGATGTTAGTAAATACATTTTGTGCGGTAAGTAAGTAGGCTAATGTTTTACCATGTAATAGGCCTTTTAAATATTAAAATAAAGTTTATTTTAACTTATAGGTCTAAAATGTCATTTTATTTTCTCCATTTGTAAAAAGATGTAGCTTAGGCCTAAACATAATATATAAAACATAGGATAAATAAAAAGAAGGAAATTAAATAAAAAACTGAGATTATTTTTTAATGAAACTGTTAATTAATACCATATAGGCTATAACAACCTTAATGCCAATAGATTAATAGTATTTTATCTTCATGGCAAAATGTTATGCAATTACTTTGGTATGATTTATTTTTAGATAAATGTACTTCCCTTTTTCCAATGAAGCAGGAATCCATTTATTTTACTTATTATTGTTATTTTCAGGTCATAGTGACTAGAAAAGTATATTTTAATAGCATCATTTATAAATGGAACTCTATACACTGTTTTGATCCAATTCAACTCGACCTATGTGTTTTTAGCGAATTTCCCCTATAGGGAAGAAGCTATTACCGTAGTCGGCATGGTAAGACCTAGGCCCGGGACCATGATAACTTTTCGTTTTGAGGTCCCCAGACCCCAAAAACACCATTCGTTCGATACTGTATATATATATATATATATATATATATATGTGTCCGTGAGCACGATAACTCCCGTAAAAATTATCCGATTTTAACGAAATTTGGTATAAATATGTAAAGCAGCATTTATGACTTTAAGTTCGAAAACCAGACAGATCGACCTATCCGAAGGGGTATTTTGGGGGGGTTTTGTACCCCAAAAATGGGTTTTTTGAATTTTTTACATATAATTTTTGAAAAAGTCAAATTTTAGTTTTGACCATTCGATTCAGCTTAAAAAAACCCACAATTTGGTATTTTGATCATTCCTCTACGTCAATTGGTTACCGAGATATTGAAAGTGCTAAACACAGTACGTTGTCTAATGTTATTCTTATGGAGGAAAAGAAAATTTTTTTATCTCGCTTATTTATGAACGTATACTGACGAAACTTGGTATACAGCTTCATCTCGTTGAGGTCTATTGATATTTGCTCCAAAAAATTGTTTTTGCATAATTCTCCCGTAGCAGCAAACCTGCGTACTCAGCCCCCATGTTATTCTTATGGATAATAATTAAATGCTCTGTCTCCCTTAATTATGAACATAAATGAATAAAAACTGGTATACGACTTCACCTGGTTGAGTTACATTGACATTAGCATAAAAAACCATTTTTTGTGATCCTTGTTGCAGCAAACCTGCGTACTCAGCCCCAATGTTATTCTTATGGAGAATAATTAAAATTGTATATATCGCTTATTTGTGAATATATTTTTATGAAACTTGGTAAGTGGCTTTATGTAGTATTAAGACATTTATATCTCCATTGGAAATTCGCTGAGTATGCAGGTTTGCTGCGACGGGGGTATTTTTTATTTGTATACTCGACTCGAACTCGAGATTCAAATCTTTTGCCATTTACTCGACTCGACTGAAAAAACCTGTACTCACTCATCTCTAGTAAATTTTTTGGAAAAAAGCAAACTGTTTGATGTAGAGCAACATTGTTTCAGAAGAGGAAAATCTGTTGTTTCTGCTTTAGCTGAATTTTCTGAATGTATAATTGACTCGGTAGACCGGGAAGAGAGACCAATTGGAATATTTATGGATCTCTCTAAAGCATTTGACTCTATTTCTCATACTATTTTACTTAAAAAATTAGAGTCCTTAGGGATCACAGACATTGCTTTAAATTGGTTTGGTTCTTACCTTTCTAATTGGTTCCAATTTGTAGAAATGTCAAATGTATTAGGTAGTAAAATCACTAAATTTCAATAAAATAAATTAAAAACAAAAACTGGGATTCCCCAGTGTTCAATTCTTGGACCCTTGTTATTTCTTTGATATCTACAAGGCCTTCCAGAAACTCTTGAAAATATCGACACTATTAAAAGCCAACTTATCCTCTATGCCGATGATTCAAATTTAATTTTATCAACTAACAATGTAAATGATCTAGAAAAAGCAAGTCAAACTCAGCTTGCAAACATACAAAACTTTTTTAAAGCTAATTCTTTTTTTTAAATATCAGTAAAACTAATTTCATTTGTTTTGAAACCAAACAAAATATAAATCGAATTGAACTGAATGTTTGTATTGAAAATAAACGATTGGACCAAATTTATAGCACCAAATTCCTAGGTTTAGCAGTCGATAATTAACATAAATTAACATAAGTAACATGGAACAACCATGGACAAAATGTAATAAACAAAATTCCAGGATTTACGTTTTGAAGAGAATAGTGAATTTATGTAGCTTACCAGTGTTGAAAATGATATATCATGCTAACATACACTCTCACATTGCATATGGTTTAAGTGTTTATGGAAACACAAGTCATAATAATTTAAATATAATTTTATTACTACAAAAAAGAGCAATTAGAGTTATGTTGAAGCTTAAATATGATGATCATGTTAGAGATTATTTTAGGAGTTTGGCGATATTCACCGTTTATGACCAGTATGTATTTGTTTGTGTAATATACTTAAAAAACAATCCACAGAAAATTACACTGCGCTCTGAAATTCATTCTTACAATACAACGAGTAAAAATGATATTGAAATTCAGAAACAAACTATCTCTATTCAACAGTAAGCCTACAAACATGGAAGCCAAATTTTTTAAACTATTACCTCTAGAAATTAAAAATGAAACCAATCAAGTAAAATTGAAGACCCGATTGAAAACTTTTCTAGTAGATAATACACATTACTCCTTAACTGAATTTTTCTCTGCTGGCCTGTGAATGTGCGATTATTGCAATTGTAATGGATTTTAATCATATATTTTTCTCTGTATTAGAGTTTTAGACTATAAGCTGACTATAATAAGAATATTGTGACACAATTTATATACAGGTTTTTTACTCACAAATAAAGAATTTTTTGATTTGATTCGATGTTACTACTTGAGCTGAGTTCATTGTAGGTTTTAGTGTTGGCGAGAGGAAAAAAGACCCCTGGAATCTGGCATATACAAAAATTGCTAGCGCTTTATGGGCATTCATTGTTACCATTTTCTAAGTGCCTGCTGACACCATAACATACCTGTATTACATTTTGACACATAAGAACCTTAGAACTACAAACATTGATTGGCGACGAAGGGTCTTCTTTCCTCTCACAGACAGCATGCGGGTTGCATCAACTTCGCTGCGACCCGTGTGAAGGTGATGCAGATGCTTTTAGAGGAGATAGTACAATTAGAATTGCCATTTGAAATAAACTGTTTATGGGCGCTCCATACTGCATGTTGAACGTAGGAGAGTATGGAGTTGAACACTGGTTTGTGACACGATTGAAATTGTAGCTGTGTTACTGTGTCGTCTGTACACGAGCGTGACTGAAATTGAGTGCTTGGAGCACAACTTGAGACGGAGATGGAGGGAATTTCACATTTTCGTTCATCAAGTCAATGAATGTACAGCATGGGCTAGTCTATGATTATGAAAAAATAAGTTTTAAATTACAAATAGGTCTACATGAATAAGACATACTTATAGGGACTTGGGTCTACTGAAAAAGACTGAATGTTGATCATTCATCGTATTGTGTCTCAGTTGCGCCGTGTGCGGTGTCCCACCTGACTACATTGGTCGGGTCACAGATGACTCGGTTGCTCAACTTGTTTACAACTATAATTGGGTTTCAGTCTCCCCGTGTGCAGAGCGCCTTAGAGTTAATATTAGTATATCTGCAAATACTCAGATCTGTTATTGGGATTTGTACCTTATTTTAGCTTTAAAACAATGTATTTCTTTTATCAAAGTTTATTAGTGCAGTCAGTATGCCTTGGTTCTGTAAGTATAATTTTACTTTAAGCTGGTAATGTTGATTAGCTAGGTTTTAAACAACTTATTAAGAATATTACAAGATATACAATTAGGTCCTAACAATCATAAGATTTTTTATTCGTGTAAAAACTAGACTAGTGGACGTGTTGCTCAAAAATTAGTAACGTTTTTCATAAGCACTATACTGATCATATTGCCATTTCGTAATCTAGGTTTACAAAGAAAAAGCAGTTGTGAAAAAAGTTGAACAAAGATGGAAAACGCAGTTAACTCACCTGAAGCAACTGGTTCAGATGAGCGCATAAGGAAGAAGATATTTTACACACATTGTTTCCAAGTTGAAGGAAAGGTGTTTAGCAATTTTTGAGGAGATTGTGCAAGAATGCATAGGAGCAAACATATTATATTAGATTTAACACACATTGATTAAAACAGAGTACAAAATGTTATATGTAATCCTAATAGATTATGTTAAAGATTATGTTCAGATTTAGTCGCAACTGCAGTTGAAGGGGCTAGAAGATTATGAATTTGAACAAACTTCTACTATATGATAATACTTCCATTCCGATTGCAGGAGAGCCGTTATTTGTTCCTGAGCCTGTACAAGTGCTGGTGCCACAACCCTGTAGCGACTATCGCTCTTTGCCTGCTGACGCAGAACTATGCCCATGTCTGCGAACTCATCAGAATATTGTATCCTTTTTGATTGTAATCAAATCAAAAGATCTTTATTTAGATAACTTTAAGATTTCTAATGACGTTAAGACAATTTTTTAAGCAGTTAAATGGAATTGTTCATTAAAAAAACACTAGTACATTGAGTAAGGGTTTCTTCACCAATCAAAGCCCAGAGCTGTACAGTCAACTCCCAATTATCTGGGGTAATGACCGGTTGGAGGGTCACGGATAACCCAAAACCACAGTTGAAACAAAGGAATGAAATAAATTGAATATTACAAGTATAATGAAGGTTTATTAAAATTTGTATACTACAATATTGTGTTTTAATGTCGTTTAAGATATATTTATATAAATTAAATACTTTAAAAATCTTGAAATTGTGATAAAATCTACTAACAATCACGATAATAATAGTTAAAACTAGCAATGGCTGATAGCAGTAAGTAATATCCAAAACGCTGAATTATAATTAATAGGTTAAAGATCTCTAAACACCGAACTCTCTAAACTACACTGAACACTATGCTAATTAATTCCGCAGTTGGGGAAAACCCCATGAGGGTGAACAGCGGCGGGAAGGGTGATTGTTTTGAGATGTTTCTATTTTTAGACGTCCGCATCCGACCGTCCGTCCGTCGCACTGCCTAGCCAGGTGCAGTGTCTAGAACAGTGTCAAGGTCATCGCTCCCCAACATGCGCCCACGGCTCATTAGCGAGATGACAGACTCTGAGATTATGTTGTGTTTACTAAATTGTTTCTATAGTATTTATTCTGATAACTAAAGTAAATTAAATACGATTCTGGAGATAATTTAGCAACATAGATTGTTATTATTGCTCTATTTATGTTTGGAAAGGGCTAAATAAAAATAATAAAAATAAACCTTTTGTGACCCCGGTTAAACCGCAACTCGATTAACCCGCTCCCGGATAATCGGGAGTTGACTGTATTTAGTTTTCTCTAGTCTATAAATATACTTTATTTTCACCTGTACCTAATTGTATTTGACATTATTCTGGCCGGTAGTCATAATGAATTTGGAATTGCTTATGGTACACATACGTAGTTGATATATTCACTAGAAATGTAAATAGTTGCTAACCCATTACATTGTAGGGGAGGGCGAGTATTAAAGTTTTGACTAATAGTTGTGTATTTAAAACTAGTTGATGGTCGAGTCGAGTAGTAATCTTCTCTAAAAGTTGAGTAGTTATAAAAAGTTGAGTTATGCCAATTTTGTTAATTTGTACGGATGTGTTAATATAAAATTTGACTGTGGTTTGATTTAATTTTTTTTCTTTGAATGAATTACAGTAAAACCTCAATCAACCGTCACTCTCTGTTATCTGTCGTCCGTCTGTGAGAATTTTACAATTTATTAGCGTTGACATTTGCGCCGTACGGCAGTGTCTTTGTATCTGTACAAGCTATTATGTTGGGCAGTGACTTAATTATGACATAAATATAACTATATCATATCTATTAATTATAATGACTTTTATGTTATCCGTCCATTCAGTTATCCATCACAGTCTTGGTCCTGAAGGGGACGGTTAATAGAGGTTCCACTGTATTTAAGTATATATTTAATTCGTATTAATACTCATTAACCCGGAATAACCAAGATCTGTCACCCATCTTGTTTCTGAACAATAAAGCAGGCGATACTATACGGCCCGGAAAACCAATAATGCGTTGCTACCGAAAGGGAAGTTATCCTTATCGATAACATAAGTTCCAGATCCCAAAATGTCGTCAAACTTTTTTTCTCTCATCAGTGATGGAAAATGACTGGAATAATTTCTTTAATAACTTCACAACACATCTGAACTAATCTTTATGTTAAATTAATCACCTTCAAATAACTTCTTTGCCAACTATATTAAAGTATTTTATTTGAAGTTGTTATTAAATAAATACCGGGAACTTCTCATCCAAACCACTGGGATATCTGGAAAAGTCAGGAAATTTTATGCACAGGGTTTGGTAGAACCCTTATATTTAAATTATGAAAATTTTAAGGTAAGAAGTTTATTTACCCTATTAGTCTGCACTTATTTAAATTCCTTAGCTTATTTTCAGTGGTAACCTTGAAATCACTGTGGACTTGTTAAAAGAAGTTGACAGGCTAATACAACTTCTAGAATCGCCAATATTTACGTGTAAGTTATTTTGATTCTAATTTAATTACAATTTAATTTATAGTTGAATTTATTGTGTACTACTTATTAATAAGCTGACATATCATTTCCATATTGTATTATTTTGTAGTGAGAGAGTTTAAATTTTTTTAACATCTGGCCAAGTTTAATGAAGATTTAGCTTTAACACGTTATATTTAACGCGGCTATTTTTTCAATTATGTTGTACTGCCATTCCGTATTTTTTAGTTTTGCACTTAAATAGCATTTTATCAACTGTTTGTATGTGGAGGATAGTAATTTTGAAGAATAGGGGTAGGGGGGTAGTTTTGGACCGATCGGGTCGGTAGCAATATTTTTCAACGTTATATGGTTGAAAAATAACATCGCTGACCCGATCGGGCCGACGGGGATTTTGACGTTAAAAATTGCGTATTTTACAATTCACAGTTGGTAGCACTGATGCATAAACTCTGTGTCCGTCTGCTAAGGGTGGGCACACACTGTTTCCCGCATGTTCCTATCCCCACACCCACCTCGTTTTCACCATTCGTATGTGAAGCGTTTTTGCTTATGTGAATACTTTAGTTATTTATGTTTTGTTAGTTATTAACCTGTTACAATGATCGATAATCTGAACGATGAAGATTTAGAAAGGCTTGTTGATGTGCCCATGAAGAGTGAACTTGACCATTCAATGACTGATGATGATTAGGGTAGTAATATCAGTAGTAATGCAGACGATAAAGACTGCTTCAAACAAATACACAAGTAAAAACATGTTTACTACAGTGTAATAATTCGTTTTCTGATTATGTTAATTCGTTGTAGTCTTTGTTGAAATGTAAAATAAACCAAATGTTAGTTATTTTTCTGCATATTTTCTCAAAATAGCAGGTCATATTCAAAATAGTTTTATAAAAAATGTCTGTTTGAAGTAAAACAAGCACCTATAATCCTTTACAATATAAATAAGACAAGCTAATGAGTAAAGTCAATCTAAACAATTCAATTTGTCATAGTTTATAAGAAAATTGTTTAAAGAAATTTTGGCCGACCCGATTGGGTCGACGATAAATTGGAATCCCTGCTTTTATTTTGCTCAGACAATCTTATGAATTCCATACAGACATTGTTCTGCTTCTAGCTTGGTCACTTGCTTCCACACTTAGTTGAGTTAATTGCCACCAGACAGCAGCTGAGAGCGCTCAGTGGCGGAAAAGTAAACTACCGCCAATGTCAGTCAGCCGGACAGATCGGGTCGGCGCATTCCCGCTTAGCAACTGGATGCCACCCACAACAAGCATCCACACCCTGAGCCACAGGCTGGACTGTACACCCAAGCTGCAGCTGTACCACCAGTAATGACGATGATTGTTGTGTTGCCAAACCTGAGGCTAGAGCTACTGGACGCCCCCCACAACAAGCACCTGGTCCGAGCACTGTACGGCCTCCTCATGTTGCTGCCACAGGCCGACACCTTCCACACCCTGAGCCACAAGCTGAACTGTACACCCAAGCTGCAGCTGTACCACCAGTAATGACGATGGTTGTTGTGTTGCCAGACCTGAGGCTAGAGCTATTGGTCGCCCCCCACAACGAGCACCTGGTCTGAGCGCTGTACGGCCTCCTCATGTTGCTGCCACAGGCCGACGCCTTCCACACCCTGAGCCACAGGCTGAACTGTACACCCAATCTACAGCTGTACCACCAGTAATGACGATGATTGTTGTGTTGGCAGACCTGAGGCTAGAGCTACTGGACGCCCCCCACAACGAGCACCTGGTCCGAGCGCTGTACGGCCTCCTCATGTTGCTGCCACAGGCCGACGCCTTCCACACCCTGAGCCACAGGCTGAACTGTACACCCAATCTACAGCTGTACCACCAGTAATGACGATGATTGTTGTGTTGGCAGACCTGAGGCTAGAGCTACTGGACACCCCCCACAACGAACACCTGGTCCGAGCGCTGTACGGCCTCCTCGTGTTGCTGCCACAGGCCGACGCCTTCCACACCCTGAGCCACAGGCTGGACTGTACACCCAAGCTGCAGCTGTACCACCAGTAATGACAATGATTGTTGGGTTGGCAGACCTGAGGCTAGAGCTACTGGACGCCCCCCACAACGAACACCTGGTCCGAGCGCTGTACGGCCTCCTCAAGTTGCTGCCACAGGCCGACGCCTTCCACACCCTGAGACATAGGCTAGACTGTACACCCAAGCTGCAGCTGTACCACTAGTAATGACGATGATTGTTGTGTTGGCAGACCTGAGGCTAGAGCTACTGGACGCCCCCCACAACGAACACCTGGTCCGAGCGCTGTACGGCCTCCTCATGTTGCTGCCACAGGCCGACGCCTTCCACACCCTGAGACATAGGCTAGACTGTATACCCAAGCTGCAGCTGTACCACCAGTGAGTGAATGTTACCTAACGATGGTTAAGTCATTTAATTAATTTTTGTTTGGTTAGGTTCATTTACTTAACCTGTTGATCCCTAGTTTTGGCTCCCAATGGCACTTCCAAAAGTATATGTTTTTTGACTGCTCATGTAATAGGCATGAGACAAGTTTATTCATTTAAGAACTAAGCAATTTTAAGAATTGCAATAGATTTTGCCAATATATAATTACTAGGCTCCTGGAATAAAGCAAAGGCCTACTGCAGTAATTTTAGAAACCAAACTGGTTAGTCCATTTATTAGTATATTAGCAATATAATAAGTATAATACTATAACAGAGTTGCCAAGATTCGTAACACAAAACAAAATACACCACAAGAAAGGTAGTATTCTGCTGTGCATCTAGGTTTATTCATTTAAGTAGATGATAAGTGCCCTGGTAAACACATGCACGACCCCGCAACTGTGCGGCGAAGGCATCCAACAGGTTAACACACTCACAAAAAAGGCTCGACTAGAACATTTAAGTTGTTTTTTTTTTTGTAAAACTGAGCCGATTTTTAGGTTAAAAGCAATATGTCTTGTTGTCCCTTCAGGTTGTTAGTTTTTGTTTCAAATTAGTTTTGTAAAAATAAGAAATATTTCGAAATACATATATAAGGAAGAATGCTTGTGTACGGTTTTATTTTATGATTTATTTTACAGGTTATGACAAATCAGACCTACCATGTGCTTGCGTGTTTAATTTTCATTATTTAAAAATACTAACCTTGCCTATAATGTGTTTGAAGTAGCCATATGATTAACTCTTGAGACACATAGCCGTGGAGTGGACACTGTACAGCAATATGTGATGTTGGTCAAAGAGTAATATTGAAACCCATGTAGGGAGTAGGCTAACTAGCATACTGTTTGTCGTTCCAGCATCCAAGTTTTCGTACGATTTTAACAAATCATGTTCTGTCTAGTCGTTTATGTTTCTTGACTATTTTCACTTATTAATTAAACCACTGGCGTAGAATCATGTGCTAGTTCCTTTCCTAACTTGTAAATTTTAAAATCTATGAATCGGAAAAGGAAAATTTTGTTTTTAAATGGATTAATTGCATATTTGAATTAAAATGTTTTTTTTCTGTTTAAAAAGTTGTAGTAAACATAAGAAAAGTAGCAAAATCAATGTTGACTATGTGAAACTGTGTCAACTTCCAAGCCAGCCTACCACTGTTTATTTTACTTGAACCCACCCACAAACATTGCTCCAGATCAGTTCACTCATTGAGAGTTGCACAATTGGTCAGTTTTGGTCGTGAACGTGAATCAAACCTGCGAACTGCACAAGAACTCATGCCAAGTTGTTATTAAGACAGCTCACACGGCTCTCCCAACCAGTAGCCTAGAATACCTAGAGGCGTTGAATAGGATAATAGTCGCTCCACACTCCTAGCGAAGAAAACCGTAGCTACCCACAGTCATTAGTTACAAATTTTTCTATTAGAGTGCAACACAAATCAGAGCCCATTGCAGGTTATGATGAAAAGAATAAAATTACTACTTTAATGGGTTAAACCGTCACTAATAAAAGAAAAATATGCTTTATTCAATTATTGTCTCTTATTGTTGGTTTTTGTTTATGATCCTGATTGCACCAAAAATTGCTGCTAGGTGACATCAGGATGAAAATTCAGTGGTTTTTCACTTGTTTACATAAACCAGCGGTGCTGAAGAAACAAATAGAACTGTAAAATCCTAAGGCTGCTTTGATTAGGCTATAGTAAACCCTAGTATAATGCACGATTCCCCAACCTTACACCGTGTTGGCTTTTAGAGATTGCACACAAGCACCTCAACCACCTCAGTCCCCAAAACTGGGAGAGACTAACTTTCTGCGGCGAAGGCTCAGCAGTGTCACTGTAAGGTTTGTACTGCGACCTTGGGTGGCTTCGTGGGCAGTGGGGAGTTTTTATTGAGACATTGTTTATGTAAATATGCTAATGTGTTTATTTTAAATTGGTAACCTTATAATCATTATGTCTCTGTAAATTGAACATTGCATTTATAGCATGTTATTTCTGTCAAGTATTTAATGTTGTAAATTCAAAAATTGTTGTAGCAGCTGACTAGTGTGTAATTTTGTAATAATTTATTTATTCTGTCATCAATAACTTGAGTCGTCTACGGTTTATAAACCAGTCCTCTCCCCTTCAAATCTAACTTGGTGAGGTCAACTGGGAAAGAGTTACATACTAAACAGCCAGCTAAAATTAAATTAAAACCTAGAAACAGTCCGGTATGGGGGAAATATTTAAACAACTCAGCCAAAGCAAGGAATTTCGAGGGATCAGGATTGTGAAGGTGGTCGGGAAAGGAGACTCCCAGACAGCACACAACGTTTTATGGATGTCCGTTTAAGGTTGAAATGTCCAAGGATATCCACAGGATATTTAGGACGTCCGGCGGTTATAGAAATATTATCCTGAATATCCCCTTTTCCCTGGGACTAACAGGATATCCTTAATCAAAAAGGATGTTGTAACTCGGTTGTCTGTTTACGTAGTTCTGATATCTGATATCTATTGAAAAATATAGGCAATTTAAGTGGAAAATACAGCTTTAACAAAAATATAAAAATACTAATAGGTAAAAAAAATCCATCTTGGGTGTAAAACTAATCCGTCAATTTAAACGTCCACTTTTAGTGATATTTGAACTTCCTCAGTATGTCCTATGGATGTCTTTTTGACTTTTTCAGATGTCCATTGGACATCTGTAATATCTGACTTGGCCATACGATAGACGGGAGACACTATTGAGAGCTGTTCAAAATGTCAGGGGTTATAAGTTGTACCCCTCCAAAGACCTATGACCAGTGGATCAGGTAAACCATGGTTCACACTTTCTGGAAAGTCAGGGAGAGTCATGGTAAAGCAAGGGAAAAAGTTGGAAAAACGCCAAAAGTAAGGGAAACTGCTTACTATTTTAAATAAGTCAGGGACAAATTTTGATTTTAATTTTAAACGTAAAGCAATATTGTGCGAAAATAAAAAAATATTAGAAAAAAGTGTGCATTCCGAGTCGTGGGTCAGGGAAAATCAACTTTTTTAGTCAGGGAAATCATTAACCAAATAAAAGTGTAAACCATGTAAACAGACTGTTGAGTTAGGTAGTATTAAAAAGCTAAACAGAAAAAACCGATCGTTTTGCTGCTGTCCGATGTTTCGATTGTCATGACACATCTGCGGGAACTCTACAGTGTCAGCTTTATGTTCAGTCAATGATGCCGTAGGTTTATCCAAGCGTAACGTAATAATCAAGTCTTTCTGTCATGTGTCTGCTCAGTGTAAATGTAAACACATTAAAATTTGTTTTTAGTCACGTGTCAGATAATTGAAATGTCAACAAAAGGGTTTGTTGAACAAAGCATAAAGTGTCAGTGTAAAGTTTTGCCTGAATTTTGATCATTTTGAGATACATGTAATCAAATGGGAACCTCCTACCGAGTTAAAGGGTGTTATTGTGACAAACCCATTATGTAGTAAATCAGCATGTTCCTTATGTATCTACATTAATGTATCTACATTCAGGAAGTATTAAAAACCTTAGGAGATTCCTCTGTTGGTATTAACCTCTGTTGGTATTAATAGCTTCAATGTTTACCTCTTGCAGTTGGTGATTTTATTTGGTCAGATAAACCGTATGTTTATCATTCCAGTGTAAATGAGATTGATAAAAAAAATAGCCTAGAAACTAGTTTTGTTTTTAACTGTTGCCTTAAGTTTTATTAACAATTGATGTGCTTATTAATTTTTAAAATCTTAAAATTTGCTGAAAACAGCTTGAATTGTTCTGGTGTGGTCTGCCTCAGAGTGTTTTTTTTTTTCAGAATTTGTGTGATGAAGTAATTCTCATATTTTGTCTCTGAAGTTTTACCTGTTTGTGCTTACTTGACACATTTGCTTGGATTAACATTCATATTTCTTGCCACTAGCGGATTAAAGTAAAGAATAAAGATGGTATTTTGCATTATGTTGGTAATTTTGCTTTGCTGTTAGAACTGAATTTTCTTGGAGGTGACATTTTGAGCTGTTTTGGGAAAGAAAGCTAGTTGCTGGTTAGTCAGCTTGTCCAGTTTCAGTACTGTAAAACCGGCTAATCCCGGACGGGGGGATATTCCCGGACATGGTGTACATGTTTTAAACATAAATATTTCTAAACTAACCTGCATAGTTATTAAGTCGATCGTTAACCACTTGTATACAGCAGAATACGCTCTACACAGCTGTATAGTTTAGAACTGCGTAGGATGGTTTTTTGTTTTATTTTGCAAAAATACCAACTTAGGACTTTTCGAAAAAAATGTATGTCTAACGAAGACATGTAATTTTTGTCAAGTTTGTCCGATTTTTTACGCGAAGGCATATTTTTATTTGAAATTTAAGAGAGCATAATGCCGTGCTATTTAAAGCTATATACAACATATATTTTTAAAAAATATATCACATTTAAGCATTCTAGTACAAACCCGGACATTTTACTAATACTCCGTGGATGTGACTGTTGGGCTGGCTCCTGCTACTAGCGCCTGCCCTTACTGACGTAAAAAGCAGATTTCCACCGTAACTGCCCGTAACCGATCATTGTTTTGTTAGCCGTGATACGTATCTGTGTTTGACATTGAAATTGGTTGTGAAGTTAATTAAAAATTATTGTGAGATCGTCGAAAATGGATGATAGAGCCAAAGTCCTTGAACAGGCAGTCAAAGACGCCTGGGCGTCTGGAGGCTGGAACCGCCAAAGTTTGACTACAAGAACGATGTGTCATTCTCATTCAAAAACAAATTTGCAGGCTATACAATTTCTTAATCCCGTTGCTTAAATCTACCCGTACCTACCTGTATACCGTAACAATAGTTACCTTTGTAATACCAATATATATAAGTTGTGTTATTTCTTTGTTTGAATCTTCATTTTAAACGCCTTTTCCCCTTGCTGTTCTTTGTTAAGTTTTATTTTAGTTGAAAAAAAGAAACAGCTGACAATGTAACTGAAGAATATTCTTTATTCATCCCAATCCATACAAATTTTTTATTTCATTTTTAAGCCTTTGACTGGTGCAAAGGCATCTGCAGACCTCAAAATACCATCCTATTACAGACAGCTGAGGTTAATTTAGGCGTTATAATGATATTTAGGTCAGAGTCCGGGATTGGATCGTTTGTGGAGGTTAAACCGAACACTTTTATATATTTTATAATAACATCTAACTCATAGAAAGGTACTGGGATATAGTAAATGATACACACACTTCAAAATGGTATGGTTTTTATTGGTGACATCGTTGTAACAAATCTTGGGTAACAACTGAATTAAAAAAAGAGAGACAGAATATTATTGAGTTAGAAAACAAAGCTAGGGAAAAGGGAGATACTGAGTTAAAAAAATATGTAAAAGAAAAAAATAGGCAGTATAAAAATCGATTGAGACAATCAAAAAATGAATTTTATAATAACAAAATTTTAAATTCTGAAAATGTCATAAAGACTACTTGGAAAATTGTAAATGATGAAGTTGGAATCTTACCTAAAGATAAAACAAATATAAAACTACTTATAAATGATAAAATTGTGTCTAATCCGCTAGCTATTAGTAAATTATTTAATGATTACTTTGTTAATGGAATCAAACAATTGAAAGGAAATGTTAATATGATGTATGATGTTCCAGAAAATAATACCACAAACTGCACTTCTCCTCATACTAAATTGTTACACTGTGAACCAACAAATGAAAAAGAAATTAGTAAAATTATAGATTCTCTAAAGAATAAGCATTCATATAGTTTTGATGAAATTCCTGTATCTATCATAAAGGGGGCAAATGTTCATTTATGTAAAATCCTAGTTCATCTGGAATCCTTCCCTAGTATCTGGTATATTTCCAAAAAAACTGAAACTGTCTAAAGTCATACCTGTGCATAAAAAGGGATGCGAAAAGGATATGTCTAATTATCGACCAATATCAATCTTGCCATCATTCTCAAAAATTTATGAAAAAATCATGTTCAAAAGGCTGTCTGACTTCTTGGAAAAAATAACATTCTTGATGATACCCAGCATGGTTTTCGTCCAGGGAGATCAGTATTAAGTGCAGCAGTAAATTTTATTGAATCAATAATAGAATCAATAGATAACGGTGAAGAAGTCATTGGTATTTTTATGGATTTAACAAAAGCCTTTGAAAGTGTAGACCATGACCTGCTATTACAAAAATTAGCAGGTTTTGGAGTCAAAGGAATTTCGTACAAATGGTTTGAGTCATATCTATCGGAGCGCTATCAATATGTTGAAATAAATACTTTTCATCAGAATAGGGTCGCAGGTGCAGCGTCGGACCTGTGTTTGGTCTCTTGTGGTGTTCCACAGGGATCTGTTCTGGGTCCGCTGCTGTTTCTGTGCTACCTAAGCGGTTTTTCAAAGTCTCTTCAAAATGTCACGCAAAATAATCTATGCCTATATATGCTGATGATGCAAACTTAAAAATCTCAGCAGTAAACCAGGATAATATTGAACTCTTAAGTTTCTTGGAATTGTCCAATGTCAAACAGTTCTTAGACACAAATGGTCTATTGTTGAATTCTGAAAAGACAAACTTTATGGTATTCTCAACAAAGCAAAACCGGATAAAAATAGCCCCAAATATAATTATTGAAGAAAAAATCATTGAACAAGTTAACAAGACAAAATTCTTAGGGTTGAATATTGATGAAAACTTTTGCTGGGATCATCATATTGAACATATAGTTAATAAAATTAGCTCCGGTTTATTTGCACTTAAACGTATGGCCTGTTTGTGTAATATTACTATCTTAAAAAAAATCTATTTTGCCCTCGTACACTCACATATATCATATGGTATTTGTTTGTATGGAGCAACAACAAAATTAAATCTTGATAAAATCTTAAAACTGCAAAAAAAGGCCATAAGATCTATTTGTAATCTAAAACGCGAAAAATCTGCCAAAGAATACTTTAAGAATCTTGAAATCTTAACAGTATATGGTCAGTATATTTTTGAATGTATATTATATTTTAAAACGAATACGAAATTACAAATCAAAATTACAACTCATCAGTACGACACAAGAAGAAAAATGGAAAAAAATCTTGATAAACATAGATTAGAATTCTACACAAAAAAAAACTACCTACATGGGGAACAAATTTTGTAAAGCACTCCCAGATGAACTAAGATTAGAACACAATTTAAATAAATTTAAATCCAAATTAAAATCCTTCATAATAAACAAACATTTATATTCTTTTCAGGAGTTTTACAATAAAAATTAGATTTAAATCGTATTGGGAGCAGCATGTGCTTGCTTTGGGGTTGGTGGGCCCTGGTCCTATGTATATGTTAAATATAAGTGTGACGCCATTTATTGTATTATATGTACAAAGACAAATAAAGATTTATGATTGATTGATTGATTGATTGATTGTTTGAAAGGCACTTTAACCTAAAAAAGTGTCTGGGTTTGGCCTGGTTTACGGTATTACTCAGATGGAAGTTGATCCTATCTCAGTCCTTGTATTTTTGTCATTGAATAATGCATTTCTTTAATTTTAGTATTTCATTGTTCTAGATTTATTCACACAGAACACCGTCATGGAAATTCAGTACATGCTTTGCTTGCAGTTTTGGTCACTGCATTTGGGAAAATTGTTTGGAATAATTCTTTAACACACTGACACTCTGAAACATCATTTTTTGATGAGACAGATTATGACAGTTTACCAAAAACCAACTTTGAATTTATAAATACATAATATATATATATCTAGATCAGTTTACATAAATACGACGGGGCGTGATTTGGATTGGATTCACAACTCTTACTTTGTTCAAAAGTTACCTTACCAATTTAGGTTTTACCTATTCTGAAAATTTCAAATTTGTCTCCTTTACACCTCATCTACGGTAAGAGCAATTAGCGACTAGACATGAGGGACTTTTATAACTATTACTCTATGTCGCTCAAATCGCAGAACACCGCCAGGACATTTTTCATTGTGGCCTTAGTCGCTCATGACCCCAGTCAGTTTGGTGCAAGATGCCAGGATATCTCATGAGGTGGATGGTTGTAGTATCCCAAAAGTTAAGTCGCACAAGTAGAATGTAAATCGTCAGAAACACTGACTGAAATTTTAACTAGCGTTATCCAGACGAGAACATGTTTTAATTTCATTAAAACATAGTTTGTATTCATAATGTGTTTTCCTTTTTCTTTCAATAGAATGGACACCCCACCTTCTTTTGTGTTTTCCCAGCCTAGAAATTGAGCATTCACCATGAAAATTAAGTTGACCAACTTCTTTGTCTGACATCATCTTTGAAAATGCTTTCCTCCCACGCGCTCAATTTTTTCGCTTGATCATAGCCACCCAAATCACTCAGAAATGTATGCCTTTTTCACTCGCTGCTAGTCACATATCGCTAATTGCTTGTATCGTAGCTGAGGCCTAAGGATGTAGTCAAATCATGAGTTTCTATATATCAGGTGACAAGGCTGCAAATGAATTGTTTTTTTTTTCAGACAAGACTCCAAGCCCAAAGAGGTGAAGAAAGAAGTTAACCACTCAATAGACTTCGGTCAGCTGGTTGAACATTTTGTACAGGTTCAAGAAAAACATCGGCAGCACAAAATTGCTGCCAGGACTGTTGCCTTATTAGAAAAAGGAGTGAAGAATATAGACACATAGTTTTTGTAATTCTGGAATGTGGCTGATTGAGAAGATTGTAAAGAAACTTCTTACTGTCAAACGCAATCCAAAATTTTGTTTTGTACCTAAGCGTTTTGGAGGTAGCACAATATACGGGTACACTTACTTATTTTGTGCAAGCACGAGCCTTAAGGAGCTCTAATAATGAGCTTATGTCTAAAGCTACTGTTTGGATCGTGTTAAAGTGTAAGGGGTTTTATATATATTTTTGTGAATAGAGAGAATATCTAAGAAGGTCGAGTCTTCTTTAACACTTGTATGTTATTTGTTGTTAATTTTTATTTGTTGAATTGTTTACACTATTTGCACTATTGTGTTTTAATGAAATGCACTATGAATTAAACTATCCATAATTTAAAACCAAAGTTAGGGGTTTATGTGTATTGGTAAAAAAACAAATTGTGTGGGGAGAAATCAAAATGAAAAGTATAGTCATAATAGTTTCATTTTCTCATAGCAGCTTCCACATTAAATTTTATACTTACATGAGATAGTGATTCTAGTTAAACACCTCGTTACTTTTTGGTTGTTTTTAATGGTTAAAATGCAATATAGTCTTAATTATTTTATGCTTGCCATTGGGATCTTGAAAATGGTTAGAGATACAAATTAGTTTAAACTAGCAAAGTAGTGCAGGATTGTGGGACAAACAAAAAGGCGGCAAAAAATCCAAAATGTTCATTCACATTCTCTCGCTGCCCCATTTCTGTTTTTGGACCATTTTGCCAAAATAAATGCCCTGACAAGTAACATCTGTTACTTGTAAAACTAATTATTAAAATAATTGTTTAATGATGCCTTCTTTTTGATAGTATTACAAATTTGTAAAGTAAAATAAAATAATTGTATCCTTGTGTGATAAAAAGCTGTATTTTTGGAAGTAAATTTAACTTTAAATTATTTAATGAAGACATAAAATTCAAATAAATTTTAAATTTGTGATTAAATCATTTCGTAAGTAGCATGGTACTGTGTGTGTTGTTGAAATTAATCTGGATGAAATTGACTGTGTCTCACTACTCTACAAAATATATTAACACATATACAATATGTTAAATTTACATAAATTATGGTACAAGGTGATCGATTTTAACCAGTCATTATCAGGCCCAATTAGATCCTCTGATTGGATTGTGTAGTGTTGTGAAATGTAGTTTATTTTGTTCTGTTTGATTTTTGTTTGATAAGGCATTTCACGATAAATTATGCATCTTCTGTTCAAAATGTTTCTTCATGTTTCACTTTATAGTGAAAGGCCTGGTCAAATAAATTGTTTAAAATATTAAAATTTAATGTATTTATTTTTAGCGAATTTCCCCTATAGGGAAGAAGCTATTACCGTAGTCGGCATGGTAAGACCTAGGCCCGGGACCATGATAACTTTTCGTTTTGAGGTCCCCAGACCCCAAAAACACCATTCGTTCGAAACTGTATATATATATATATATATATATATATATATATATATATATATATATGTGTCCGTGAGCACGATAACTCTCGTAAAAATTATCCGATTTTGATGAAATTTGGTATAAACGTGTAAAGTAACATTTATGACTTTAAGTTCGAAAACCAGCCAGATCGCTTTATCCGAAGGGGTATTATTTTGGGGGGGTTTTGTACCCCAAAAATGGGTTTTTTGAATTTTTTACATATAATTTTGGAAATAGTCAAATTTTAGTTTTTACCATTGGATTCAGCTTAAAAAAACACACAATTTGGTATTTTGATCATTTCTCTACGTCAATTGGTTACCGAGATATTGAAAGTGCTAAACACAGTACGTTGTCTAATGTTATTCTTATGGAGGAAAAGAAAAATTTTATATCTCGCTTATTTATGAACGTATACTGACAAAACTTGGTATATGGCTTCATCTGGTTGTGGACCATTGATATTTGCTCAAAAAAACAATTTTTTGCCAAAGGCTCCCGTAGCAGCAAACCTGTGTACTCAGCCCCATGTTATTCTTATGGAGAATAAGTAACGTGTTATCTCCCTTAATTATGAAAATAAATTAATGAAATTTGGTACGTGGCTTTACCTAAATGAGTTATATTGATATCTGTATAAAACCCCATTTTTTGTTTTCCTTCCTTCAGCAAACCTGCATACTCAGCCGCCATGTTATTCTTATGGAGAATAATTAAAATGTCATAAATCGTTGATTTATGAATGTATATTGATGAAACTTGGTATGTGGCTTTATGTGGTATTAAGAAACATATATATGCATTGGAAATTCGCTGAGTACGCAGGTTTGCTGCTACGGGGGTATTTAATTTAATATTAAACAATTATTTTTTAAGGTCATAGCTAAATTTAAGTTTTGAACAATTACTTTTGGTTTAAAAGGAAAACTGTTGTTTCATTGTTACATGTATAAATAAATAATTATCAAAACTCAAGAACTATTTTAAATAGGGTATTGTGATGTGACAATGTTTTTTAGGTACTTTGGTATTATACGGATGCCACTATTTTTGGAGGTTAAATGTTTACTGGATACAAAGTATAACTACATAATTCGAAAAAAACGTACTTTTATTGACTTACTGTACAAATTTTACATCATTCTGATGAGCGGTCTTTGTGTTGTGCCTCCCAAAAGGCAGCGATGTCCGCTAGGATCTTGTTGAATGCGTCGCCGCCGCTAGCAGCCACACCCGATCGCCACATGTACTCCGCCAAATATACAGCGCGCTGCAGCAGTTATGTTAGGATGGGTTATCATAAAAATACGTACGGTTTCCTCTTCATTTCGAGGTAAATCCCACACCAAAAGAACGTCACTCATTATGAAAACAAATCTAACGTAGTGCACGGCAATAAATCACTCATGACACTAACCCAGATACAGGCGGTGACAGGTAATGCGCGCGCTCCGGTCAACGACCTGACCTTGGCCTATTTGGAGGGGATTTGGCGGCCGGAAGTATGACTCATCAGGTATCATTCGATTCGTAACAAATCAAGGAAAGTCCTACAATCATTTTTATGATAACCCATCCTAACATAACTGCCGCAGCGCGCTGTATAAGGGTGGCATCCGTATAATACCAAAGTACCGTTTTTTATTTAAATTGCATAATGAAGACTTTCAATGTCAGAGGATGTGTAGTATTTCCTGCAATTGTTATCTGTTGATTGTGAATCTAAAAGGCTAGACTATAAAACAAAGTAATAATACAACTTTTACTGTAAAACTTGTTATTGTAATTTAAACACATCAATGTGTATAATACAGGTGAGATTTATATAAATTTCCACTAATCACATTCTATATAATTTTATATCATAATTGTCACATACAAGAAGTAATTGATTCACCATTATGTGGATATTTTATGTTTATATAAAATGTTTTTACAATTTACTGTTAAATTATCTTGTATATTTAATTTTAAGACCCAGCAGTGCTTATGAAACGTGATTTGTTTTTGCCAATTAAATTGAAGTTGCCAATTAGAATCAAACCAATATTGCGAAAAAGACAATTTAGCAGCATTACACAATTTATAACGAGCTTTTTACTTTTTTTTTATTTACTAAGTATTCATCACTTTACAAATTCTTTAATTATGACAAGTAAATGTCAATTGTGTTACCAAAGATTTGTTCCATTGTTTCAAGGGTATTTATTTAGGACCTGTATGCGTTTCAGAAAAAAAAAAACATATTAAAAATTATTGTAAACTTATAAGTTAATCACATAATATGAAATTATATGTTTATAAAGGCATAGACAAACATGTATTTTTTTAAAGCGATTTTATAATTCCTGTATTATGTTATGTTGTTAAAGTGTGATATATTGTTGTTCTTATGATATTTGAATTATTTCAGCTACTTAATTCTTCAGTAGAGTATTTATGAAAGAAATGTAATATATTTATTGTAAATAAGAGAATAAAATAAATGGAACATACTGATTTTTAATTTTCTTGCTTTTCATATTAGTGAAGAAATAGCCAAGAGTGTCTTGTTGCTGAAAAAAATCTTTTCACGATACTATTGGTATATCAGCTGTTTTTCCATTGCGTGTATTGCCAGGTAAAGTTCGTCATATCCCCACTAGTGAAGAAAATATACATTCTCACTAGTGAGGAAAAATCAAGGTTCGTAGAGCTTTCAGACCAGGTGTGCTGAGTCGATCTATTTAAGGTTTTCTACTTTACCGGAAGAGACCTCGTAAAAACAGCTGGAAGGTCACGTGATCACCAATCCAATCTGCAGTGTTGCTGGAAACACAATATTTATCGTATGAGTACCATATTTTCCTCATCAGTGTAATAGAATTATTGTTTAACTGCTTACATTCTATGATAAGCTGTTATTTTATGAAACTAATATATTGTTTTGATTTATTTGTATTATTAGATTAATGGATTAAGGGTTTCAATTTTCTTTCTGCATATCCAGCGACAATTTAAAAATAGCTGAACCGTTATTATACCCTTAAGGTTGGCAACACTTGATGTTATGTTGTTGATTTAGGCCGGTGACACACAGCAGTCGCTGACGTTCGGTGCGCGCCGTCCGCTTCAGCCGTCAGTTGCAGCTTAAAATGGCAAGCAACCAGGGAAGACACACAGGTACCGTCCGTTGCTGATCCGTCCGGTACGCGTCCGTTGCAGTGGGGCAACGGAGGCTTTGCCGCAATGGACTACTCCGCCCTATCCTTTGTGGATGTTGTAATAAGTAACGTCTTGGGGTGTAATTAACCTTTTTGAGGGTAAATTGGATCTTTGAATGTATTTTCAAGTGTAACAAGGACGATGATGCTATAAAATAAAGTAATAGTATAAAATGTTAGTTTAGGTAATATATTAAGAGTCCAAAGTATTATCCATAGCTATCTCACAAAGTTGGTAGATACATGAAAATTCCTAGCACAGTGGACGTGCTGAGGCTTAAAGATCACATGAATAACTTTGTCTCAAATTAGAAACATTGGTTGTATACTCTAGGTTCTAGTTCATAAAGTGGAATGAGCATTATAAATCTTCATGGTTTGCACAAAAAGGATGACTAATGCTCTGAGCTCGGTAGGCTATACAATTTTGGGATTAATTTTACATTATATTTGGCTTTATAATGACATTTAATTCTAATGTAAGACAAAGTTATTCTGATCTTTAAGCCTCAGAATGACCACTCAGACCCTGTGTTAGGAATATTCATGAACAGTATATATATAAAAAATATACCAATTTGGTGAGATGGATCTGGATAATTTTGGGACTTTTGATATATTACCTAAATTAATAATAACATTTTATTTGCAACTGTTGCCCCCCAAAATTGTACATTTATTGTAATCCCTTTTTTATTTAACCATCTATAATAATACGCTATCTATAATACGCTAGGGGATTTTTCTTCACAGTCATAACTCGATAAAGGCTGGACGGATTTTAACATTTGAGGTGTCAAATTAGAGGTATTTTTACGTATATTTGCCAATACGTCTCAGAATTTGAAGAAAGGGCATCACTTAAATACAGTAAAGGGCTGAATTTTCGGAACAGTGGCGCTATCCAATGGCGGAAGTCTAAACTACGTGTTGATTGAAAGTACGTTTTTATCATGCGTTTTAATATCAGATGTTTTGTTATGTTTGTTTACAACTGAAGTACCCTTTCGTTGGGTACAAACTTGCTCGGATTCGAGCAACAAGACAACTAGTAATCTGAATTGTAAAGTAATGAATAAACTTCCATTTTGTTAATTGTATTTATGAGTTTTTATTCTAAAAGATTAGATAGAAACAGCTGTTAGGCCTAATTAGCATAAACATAGTTAAGATAATAATATGTTCAAGGATTAACTTAAGATGGTGATGGATAACCAATTAGAAATAAATCAACACTCTATTTCAAATTCAAATCAAAATTCAAATATGTCTATGCTAACATTACCTCTGTAAATTGTATTGCTCTTGGACAAATAAAGAATTTGAATTTGTTTAATAAAAGCAAAATGATTTAAGAACATAACAATTGCGCTTTTGTAAGTGTTAAAATGAAGAGCTAGTCCAAATTTGTCTACAGTATATAAAAGTAAAAACTTTGGAGCTAATATTATACACCAAAAACCTTAATATTAAAGTATTAAAAGTAAAAAGAAAACTGTGGAGATATATTATTTGTATAAGTGAAAATAACAACTTATGAGGTAACATGGCTATAATAAGAGCTAATGTTATGACTGTGGCTCAGCAAAATTAAAAGAAACAAGTACTGGTATATCGATCAAGTTTTTCATTTTTAATTGTTTACTATTGTTTAATATACATGTAAGAATAAACAAAATAGTAATGGTATAACGTATATTCATTCATTATTTTAATTTGATTATTAGATTATTAAAATAATTGGGCTCCGGCCCACTGGGCTTTAGAGTTCAAATATCATCCTTAAAGATATTTCCTAAATTGACTACTAGCAACACTTATCACCTAATCACAGTGTAACTAGTGTATGACGCCGACGAGTGATGAGTGTAGAATGCTGGAACCCTTCCCGCGTCCGTTGCAGCGGGGCAACGGAGGTTCATGCTGCAACAGACGTATGCATATAGGATGTCAACAAAACATGAGCTCATGTGTTACCAGCGTTTTTGTTACATTATTTACAGTAAAAATGTTTGTGTGATCTTAGGTCCTAAAACGCTCAGTTTCCCTTATAGCTGCAATTTTGTTTTTGTTCACTGAAATAATATAAATATCTTGTACAGTTATTGAACTTAGTTGAACAGATTGTTATTAAATTGTGGAGGCCTATATAGATCTTTGTTTTATTAGCACGTAATTTTCTAGAAAAAAAATCAGCATAATTTATTCATCCTTTTCAAAATGGCGGCGATTTAAAAACTTTAAATTGAACTACCTAAAAGCCCTTAAATTATATTTAAAGACATCAAAACAGTGCTTTTAGCGAATTTCCCCTATAGAGAAGAAGTTAATTATTTTTTATCCTTTCGAGTGTTGTAAAAGTTAATCTCTCAGACAATAAAGGATGAAAGTAAGAAGGGCCTAATAATATGCACTGTTTTTATCGGTAGCCCATGTACTTTGTATTTCATGGGTATCTGCACAGTAATAGACGCTCTGTTTTACTTTCATCCTTCTTCTAGTAGTTCCCACAGTTATATTTTTTTAAAAATATACCCCCGTCGCAGCAAACCTGTGTACTCAGCGAATTTCCAATGCATAATATATGTCTTAATACCAATTAAAGCCGCATACCAAGTTTCATTAAAATATATTCTCAAATCAGTGATAGTAGTTCCCACAGTTACATTATAAAAAAAATACCCGTCACAGCAAACCTGCGTACTCAGCGAATTTCCAGTGCATAATATATGTCTTAATACCACATAAAGCCGCATACCAAGTTTCATTAAAATATATTCCCAAATCAGTGATATAAGCATAATCACTCATCCTTAACGTTAGGAATATACCAATACCAATAAATACATATAATAATATGTATTTTCGAGTGTAACAAGGACGATGATGCTATAAAATAAAGTAACAGCAATATTAACTTAGAAACACACTAAACACACTTAGATCTATGTTGAATTGTTTCTTATTTAAAAATACAATTATAATTATTCTCCTTAAGAATAATGTTAGGGATGAGTACATAGGTTTGCTGAAACAAGAAACATAAACAATTGGTGTTTATTCAAATATAAATATAATTAAACTAGGTGAAGCTGCATACCGGTACCAAGTTTCATCAATATTCATTCATAAATAAGCAATACGATAACATTTGGATTATTCTCCATAAGAATAACATTGGGGATGGTAAGCAAGTTTGCTGCAACATGGATAAGTAATTAAGGGTTTTTATGCAAATATCAATAGAGCTTATCTAAGTGAAGTCACACACCAAGTTTCATCCATATACATTCATTAATAAGCTATATATAACGATTTTAATTATTCTCCATAAAAATAACATGGGGACCGAGTACCTAGGTTTGCTGCTATGGGCTGCCATAGGCGAAAAAATTTTTTTGTGCAAACCACAACCAGATGAAGCCAGATGACCAATTTCGTCAGTTTAAGTTCATAAATAAGCGAGATACAAAGTTTTCTTTTTCTCCATAAGAATAACATTAGACAACGTACTGTGTTTAGCACTTTCAATATCTCAGTAACAAACTGAGGTAGAGCAATGATCAAAATACCAAATTTTTAAGCTAAATTCAAAGGTGGAAATTACAATTTGATTTAAATAAAAATGACATGTGAAAACCCCCAAAAACCCATTTTTGGGATACAAAACCCCCCAATAATCCCCCTTTGGATGGTGCGATTCGTCTGGTTTTCGAACTCGTTCATATAAATGGTACTTTACATATTTGTACCAAATTTCATTACGATTCGACCTTTTTTACTAGAGTTATCGTGGTTATGGGTACATAAATATATATATACAGGGTGTCACAAAAAAGTGTGATGGGCTATACAGGACCTAATTCTACATGCAAAAATAAGTCAAAAATGAAGAATAACATTTTTTAGATTTCGGCTTAGTTTAGCCGTAATCCGCCATTTTGTTTTTTTGGGAAAATATTTATTATTTCAAAAACCCAATGAGATATTTTTACGAAACTTGGCAAAAGTGTTTACACTAAAGTAAGTAACATTTGTAAAAAAAATATTTGTTTACCTTTCCAAATTTCAAAATGGCGGCCATTTGAATTTTTTTATGCCAAATTTCATGAAAACCGGTACCTAAATCAAAATTGTTCAAGACACAAAATTTTTTTTATTTATTATAACAAATCCAACAAAACAAAAATTAATAAAATCGGTTCATAAATAAAGAAGCTGTGTTTATTTTAGTAATTTAGACTGAAATTACTTAATTACATCACATAAATTATTATTACATAAATTTCAGTCTAAATTACTAAAATAAACACAGCTTCTTTATTTATGAACCGATTTTATTCATTTTTGTTTTGTTGGATTTTTTATAATAAATACAAACAATTTTGTGTCTTGAAAAATTTTGATTTAGGTACCGGTTTTCATGAAATTTGGAAAGGTAAAAAAATATTTTTTTTTACAAAGGTTACTTACTTTAGTGTTAACACTTTTGCCAAGTTTCGTAAAAATATCTCATTGGGTTTTTGAAATAATAAATATTTTCCCAAAAAAACAAAATGGCGGATTACGGCTAAACTAAGCCGAAATCCAAAAAATGTTATTCTTCATTTTTGACTTATTTTTGCATGTAGAATTAGGTGCTGTATAGCCCATCACACTTTTTTGTGACACCCTGTATATATATATACAGGGTGTCACAAAAATCCGGGACTGGCTAAACATAACCATATTCTACATACAAAATAAATCGAAAATGATCAGTAAAATTTTTTCGATTTCAACTTCGTTTAGCCGCTATCCGCCATTTTGTTTTTTTTTCACTTAAACATTTCTATTTCCGTAATGGATTAATGTATCAAGTAAAAATTTGGTATAGAGCTTTATAGGATAAATGTCTAAATCCACAAAAAAATTATTTATTTCCAACGTTTATTTTCAAAGTGGAGGCCACTTTAAATTTTTAAAGTCAAATTCCATGAAAACTAGCAGATTTATAAAAAATGGTTTAGATACAAAAAACTATATATTTTTAATACAAATCTAACAAGACCTTGTTTGTTAAGATCGATTAATAAATAACGAAGTTATTAACATTTCAAATGTTATCATTAGAACAAACATTACGGTTTAAGAGCTGCATTGCAACAAATTTCAATAAACTACTAAAAAAATAACGTTACTAGTATAAATAATAGTAATAGTTATGAATTTAAGTAAATCTATTAAAAAAAACACTTATTTACAAAAATAAGTAAACATGACCATTATAAATTATATATATTATATATATATATATATAATATATTATATTATATTATATATAATATAATATATATACTAACATATATTACTAATATATATATATATATATATATACTAATATATATGTCCATTTTATATTATATTATATATTATTATTATATGAATGTCGTAAACATGGTGTTTGTTGGTAAACTTAATTCACTTTGTATTTCATACAATCAGCTGATCACTAGTTTCATCAGCTGTTGTTGAAATGCATTGTTGTTTTTCAATTCGATTTAACAATTTTTATTTTTTTATTATGAACCTAATGATACCTTGTTTGTTAAAATTGGTTAATAACTAACATTGTTATAAAATTTCAAGTTTTACTAGTATTATCGGTATTACGTTAAAATAGAACTAAATAAGATACAGTAACAGGTATAAGGAATTTATTTGCATTATGTTATTTACATTAAAACGATAGTTTAATTAATCATTTAACCTTCTATTCATATTAAATGTTCAATATCACCCCCTTCAGCGATAACGTATTGTTCCATTCTACGGCCCAAAGAAAGTCTGACTCGCTCCAACACACCAGGCATCTCCCTCACCCTTCGAAATCCATCTTCAATTCGCTCTCTAAGTTGATCAACAGTGTCCACCGGCGTTGAGTATACCATTGATTTTAGATGACCCCAAACGAAAAAGTCAATAGGGTTCAGGTCCGGGGACCTTGCTGGCCACGCCATCGGGCCACCACGACCTATCCAGTTACCCGGGTATTCACGATCAAGATACGCTCGCACGTTATTGCTGAAATGAGGAGGCGTGCCATCGTGCATAAACCAGACCCTTTGCCTTGTGTCCAGGGGCACTTCTTCCATCACGTTCTTGAAGTCATTTTGGAGGAATTGTAAGTAGGTCATTCCGTTTAACCTCTGCGGCAAAAACACTGGTCCAATAAAACAATCGCCAACAATACCTGCCCACACATTCAAAGAAAAGTTGTGTTGGTACCTGGATTGCACAATTGTTTTTGGGTTCTCTTCTGCCAAATGGTGTGTGTTGTGGTAGTTGAGGATTCCGTTTCTATTGAACCCTGCTTCATCCGGTGAAGAGTACAGATGATACAAATTGGGGGTTCAGATTACATTTATTTATAAAATGTTCCCAAAACCGTTGCCTGTTTGGGTAATCGTGCTCTGAAAGAGCCTGGACTCGTTGTACATGATATGGATAGAGTTGCTGACTCTTCAGGATTCTCCACACAGATGAATGGTCGATCCCATGTGCGAACGCGATTCTTCTTGTGCTGGTGGAAGGATCTTCTTCAACAGCTTGCAGGACTCGTTCTTCCACTTCAACAGTTCTTGTAGTCTGTGGTCTTCCTCGTCCGACGGTAGGTACTCTAAAGGATCCATGTTGAAGAAGCCGGTCATACACATTGACAAACATTTTTTCACTTGGCAGTCTTCGGTTGGGAAAACGTTCTGAATACAAACGACGAGCTAATGCACGATTGCATTCTGCGAGTCCATACATCAAATGCATATCGGATAGTTCAACGTTTGAAAACTCTTCTGGCATTTTAAGCAGATGACTTTAATATCAGCACAGAAATATTAATAAATGTAAAACACAAGTCATCCTGAAGCTCATTCAATAAGTTGACAGAATAATTTAGACGTTGTTTATGTTGACGGAAAACAACAATGAAACTTAACAGCTGACTGAATGAAAGGCAGTGATCAGCTGATTGTATGAAATACAAAGTGAATTAAGTTTACCAACTAAATAAGTGTTTTTTTTTGTTTTTTTCGATTGAGAGGTCACTGAAATTTTTAGAAATGGGATAATTTTTTAATAGATTTACTTAAATTCATTACTATTATTTATACTAGTAACGTTATTTTTTTAGTAGTTTATTGAAATTTGTTGCAATGCAGCTCTTAAACCATAATGTTAGTTCTAATGATAACATTTGA
Source organism: Allygus modestus (assembly GCA_963675035.1). Classification (NCBI taxonomy): domain Eukaryota; kingdom Metazoa; phylum Arthropoda; class Insecta; order Hemiptera; family Cicadellidae; genus Allygus; species Allygus modestus. The sequence continues at coordinate 475,629,752 of OY776112.1, forward strand.
AATGTTAATAACTTCGTTATTTATTAATCGATCTTAACAAACAAGGTCTTGTTAGATTTGTATTAAAAATATATAGTTTTTTGTATCTAAACAATTTTTTATAAATCTGCTAGTTTTCATGGAATTTGACTTTAAAAATTTAAAGTGGCCACCATTTTGAAAATAAACGTCGGAAAAAATAATTTTTTTTGTGGATTTTAGACATTTATCCTGTAAAGCTCCATACCAAATTTTTACTTGATTCATCAATCCATTACGGAAATAAAAATGTTTAAGTGAAAAAAAACAAAATGGCGGATAGCGGCTAAACGAAGTTGAAATCAAAAAAAGTTACTGAACATTTTTGATTTATTTTTGTATGTAGAATATGGTTATGTATAGCCAGTTCCGGATTTTTGTGACACCCATATATATATATATATATATAGATATATATATACAAATTTGAACGAATGGTGTTTTTGGCATCTGGGGAGCTCAAAACGAAAAGTTATCATATGGTCTCGGGCTTAAGTCTTACCATGAGACTATGGTAATAGCTTCTTCCTATAGGGGAAATTCGCTAAAAATGTAAGTTGTATTACATTCTGGCCAGTATAGTTCAGGAGTTAATATCTACATTCCAGGGTTGAGTTGCCTCGTTTGCGAATTTAATTTGAAAACGAAACAAAGAAATTCTTGCCGACATCTGGCTTATTCAATGCACCAAATAATAAAAAAAATTCAGTTTCAACACTTGTTTGCTTACAACACCCATGTTCAGATACCAACTGCAGTTTAATGCTTGTGAATGATAATAATTTGTTCGGTATGCGCATTGTCCGCGCTCGCATACCTACTCCCTCACAGGTATATATGCCGAACGCCTACACAATTCACTAACTTTCTGCGCAAATATACGTTTAGGTAAAAAAACTTATATTATTGGTTATATTTTAAAATTTAAACTGTTTTTTAATATTCTTATTTGTTTCTAGAGATTCGTTATTATCAGCTAGTAACTAATTTTTCAATATGTTGGCCAACCTATTTAAATTATACTATCATACAGATTACCCAGTTAGTCTAGATAATCTTTTCAAGAAAACTAAGATAAAATTCTACCAGTTACTTATGCTTTCATTTGTTATTTATATAATAGTTTGACACACGATCATATTTAAATAGCAATACATGTTATTTAAAATTAGGTACCACTAGTTCAGTATTTAAACTATTAAAACATTTTCTTTTTTTCATCTATAATTCTAAATTTGTTTAAACCAAGACATGTATTCAAAATTACAAAACGATGGAAAATACTTTTTGATTCGTAATCTGCCAAAATTGTCATATAATAATGTCATTTCATAATTTATTATTATTGGCGTTTGATATTAAAACAAAAAAAGTTTAAAAAAAAACTAATTATTATTCCTGAAAAACGTATATTTTAAAGAAAAATTTATTTAAGGCTTTTCCTTCTACACTGTAAAATGACTCAAAATCAACATTTAAACATTTTGAAAAGCTATCGAACATGGCGTAATGGATCTTTTTAAAGGATAAAATAGTTTTCCATAACCAGTTCACATTCATTTAGTTCTATACTATTTCGTTATGAATAGTCTACTCAAGAGCTTGTATTGCATTCAAAAGTTAAAATACAACATTTTTTTATTATTTCAATGTTCAAACAGATTTTTTTTCAGTACGTGAAATCTACAGTCATGGCGTCACTGGGAATGTTCACAGTTGTGCTTGTGGCAGCCATGGTCCAACCAAGCCTCACTCTATCGAAATGTGACCCTAAAATCATTGGTCAAATCCGCGGTATCTGGAAAACGATTGGAGTACCGAAAAGTGTTGTTAAAACAGTAAGCGACTGTAGATATAAAACAATATAAATTTAATTTATATAGCGAGACTAGCAGTTACCCGGCGCGCGTTGCTGCGCCCAAAACTTTGAAGTTTTTTTAATTACAGCTGTTAATTTTGTAAACCTAAATTTCTAAACCTGACACTGCACCCTTGTATGCCCTCTGGGTCGGAGCCCTTTGGACAGATTTGCACCAAACTTCACACAAACCATCCTTGAATAATGCTTAATAATGCCTGAAAGTTTCACTACAATCTGTCGAGCGGTTTCGGAGTCCATAGGCTACATTCATATATACATACATACTTCCTCTTATAGATAGATTTGGCTCTCGTACAAAAAAAACACTTTTACACACATTTTTTAATAAGACAAAAGAAAACAACCAGATCAGTTAACTTTAACTATCTCTTATTCTTCACATCTAAACTGTGAATAACTAAAAAAAATTGCATATTTTATCTCTAGGACCAAAATTGAAGCTTTACATTACGAGCTCAAGTTTAACGGAAAACGAACGAGGATCTAAAGCCTCTTTTGGTCCAAGTGATGAGTTGTATTTATCGTCACACTGAAAACAATATTAAGATAAACATTTCACAAATAACTGAAATGTTACTTACCGGTTTACCTTCAATTAAAGTTTGCTTCCATGTTGACTAAGTAGAGTATCAAGAGCTGCTCTAACCAAGTAGCTGTTACACAGGTTTGCTTCCATGTTGACTAAGTAGAGTATCAAAAGCTGCTCTAACCAAGTAGCTGTTACACAAGTTTGCTTCCATGTTGACTAAGTAGAGTAGCAAGAGCTGCTCTAACCAAGTAGCTGTTACACAAGTTTGCTTCCATGTTGACTAAGTAGAGTAGCAAGAGCTGCTCTAACCAAGTAGCTGTTATACAAGTTTTCATTGTAAAACAAGTTGAATAATTCGTTCAATTCTTATTTAACAGCTTGACCAGTAAGTGTCATAATATAGTGGTTTTTGTCCTAGGTATAAAAACAATACCTTTTTACCAAAGGAATAAAAATTAAAACTTTATAATCTAAATTCATGTGTTGAAAACAGCTGTTTTCGAAGCAGTGTGACAAAAATGTAATTTACTGTCTTACGTCTCGTTATTGTCACAGGCTGCGGATTCAAAGAAAGAAAACATCATCGCCACAACCCCAGGCTACTATCCGGTTGATACAAAGTGTTCGTTTGCTGAGCTGAAGCAAGGTCACCTCTACCTTACTATCCTCTTGAAAAGCGGGTACGTATCATTAATTTACTGATATATTGGAGTTCATAAATCTTCGACGAATCTGGCAGTTTTAATATGTCCTTAGAACTTTAAATCTATGTAATTCACAATTTTTATATAATCTCTAAAAAGCAAATACTTTGGACATAATTGCGATTATAAATTGAATACATAAATGATTTTTAAATGGAATATATTATTTGCTAGTTATTTTAATACTACTGATAATTTATTTTATAAAATAAAAAAAACAATTTACAAAAACTAGCATTTAGTCTAGTTTTATTTGAAGCCCTGTCTCAGAGAATTTTTACTTTTGTTTAGTAAAACCATTGTGGAAAAGGAAACACTGGCTGAAATTCCAGGACTTGTAACGGAAACTGGTCAGTATTTTAAACTTGTTCAAGCTGTTTTATACTAGCAATTTTATTTATTTCATCGTTTTACAAAAGACACATTAAAATTATTTAAATATGTCACTAAGTCGTTAGCGTTTTCTTCAAATAAAATAAAAATTCAAACTATTTCCTGTGCAATAACTTATTTTTAAGGATTCCAAACGTAATATACTATATTTTGTAAAAACACACAATTCTATTGACAGTTCGCAATGTGGGGTCTGTTAGCTGGTTGATTGCTCAAACGACAATGATGTTTACAGTGGTTCGATCGTAGACCCATTGACTTAAATATGTCCTTACTAAAAACTCTTGAAACATGTAATTATAATTTGTTTTCTATCATAATATTCTTTTTGGTTTTAAATATAAGACCTGTGATCTACCGGACGCTGTCAATTTATTAAAATCAATTTAATTTTACAGATACAGGCATCAAGAGGTACATAATCCTGAATGAGGGCTCAGTAGTAGCCTGGTATAAATGCAGTGATTCAGGTTTGTATAAAAACATTGCTTTTATGGCAGTGACGAATTATTAGGTTTTAGTAAATTTTTGTTTGTATGAAAATAAAAAATAAATATTTTTTATTGATTTCAAATGTACCTGAACATTTATTAATAATGATAAGTATGGTAAAATTTAACAAATGTTTAATTGAAAATTATTTTCTGTATAGCGTTAAAATTGAGTATAAACGCAGTAAATCTTTGTTCGACCTTCTCTTGAAAATAAATTATAACTTCTATGTCATCAACTTTTACTGTTGTCAACTTAATTGACAACAGTTTGGTAATTTTATTTTATTATTCTCCGGTAATACCATTACATGCATATATAACTTCAAGACGGTGGCTACAACTATTAAAAATGCTACAAATAATTATTAACATTGGATTGGTAGAAGACTAATCTAGAAAATATTGAAATGTTACAAATATGGTACCTAAAAGCTGGTGTGAAATTGCTTACATTTATGAATAAATATGGTCACCTATTAATTTTGAATTTATGTAATATAACACCATTTACTGTTACAGGGGTTTTAAAGTTATTGTTTCCAAAAGAGGAGATCACGCTTGAACCCAGTGAAATTTAGTCATTGATTTTATATAAATAATTAAAATCAACCTTACGAAGTTTTTTGAAAAAAAAGACTCACTAGACTTCTCATTGAACTTTATTCCACGGATAGGCTATATAGAGATTAAACAATGTAAACCCCTATAAGAAAATTGATTTAGTGAAGCAAATAAACCCTTTTGTAAAGGAAAAAGATGAAGTAGGAAAATGCATGGTTCGGTTTTCTAATAACATTTATTTCACTTCACCAATCCGAAGCCTTGAATTTTAGCACCAATAGAAGGGCCCCCGAACATGTGATCCCGAGTCACCAAATAAATTAATACATAAGACTTGTATGATTCTTAAAAATGGAGATGTCGTTATAAATTGTGCAGTGCGTAAACCGTGACACTCAAAATATTTTCCTGATTATAAATTACAGACGTTAGGCAGTTATTTGACTATCGTTATATTGTTAGTGAATTTCCTTTGGAAAGTGAACTATTAGCATGACCCGCACGGTGAAACTTAAGCCCGGGACCACCATAGAAGCTCCTAACGTGACCCCTGAACACGTTTTGGGGGGTCGTTCAAAATTTTATATATATATATATATATATATGTGTGTGTGTGTATGCACTCTAGCGGTCACATTTTTTGTCCGATTAACTTCAAATTTGGTAGGGACGTTCCTTTCTGTAATCAGTTGGACAAGTTCGTTGGGAAAAACAATCGGAAAACTCTAAACCCTTTTTTTAGGGATTAATCTTTCAAATTTCGAGTTTTTGGGCCCAAAAAGGGTCAGAAAAGCCCCGGATGTAAAATTAATGCATGTAAAAAGATGGGAATTAGTGAGGCAAAAGTTTTAAGCCGTCTCTCATAATTCTAGCATAAATATTTACCGAGTTGTTAAAGAAAATGTGTTTCGACTAAACACATTACGTTGTCTTATGGGGGTTTTGCACTAGAAAAGCCTGTTATTCTTTTGTTAGAGTACTTTTATCATCCCCAGCAACCTCACGCCTACTTTCAAGCCTGCCTGGACCTTCTCCTAACATTATAATGCGCAAAATTGTATTCCCAGCTTTGCAGGTAAATGAAACCAGGAGCATCAGAACAGCCAAAAGATCAAATGTTTTCAGATTTCAATAAAAATTGGAATACATGTTTGTTTTTACATATATTTTGAGTTTTAAAAGTTTTTTTGTGGAAATTCACTTCCCTCACGTCAGCGTGCTGCGTGCGAACTCGTTTAAACTTGCACTAAGTGAACAGTTTATTAGTTTTATGAATTCTGTCAACTTTATGAATATAAAGGGAGCTAAAAAAACGTTCACAACCTTTTGATATGATTCCTCTTATAAAATGAAATAAAAAGTTGATATGAAGTTAAAAAAATACGCTTAGTTTTCTGCCTGCCTGAATGTCTTTTGTATTTTAATACTTTATATCTTAGGGGTATCGATATCGTTTTCAAATTTTGTACATGTATTAAATTTAATAAAACTAATTTTAGAATTGAATATCAAGTTTCTAATTTGTACCATTTCAAAATGGTGGCTATTTTTGTTTTTCAAAGCTAAATATCTTAAAACCGTAATATTTATAAAAAAAACTGTAGGAATCCAAAAATTTAGTCCATAATTGGCAAAAAAGCATATTTAAATTGTAATTTATTAGTTATTTATAATCCTATTGTTACAATCTTCAAATAATTATTTTTAGGACACAATGACACATATTTTGTGATTTCTACAGGTTTTCCGTAATTATTACAATTTTTAAGATATTTAGCTTTGAAAAACAAAAAATGGCCACAATTTTTAAATGGTACAAAGTAGAAACTTTATATTCCATTCCAAAATGAGTCTTATTAGATATAGTACAGCTACCAAGTTTAAAGTTAATATTTGTCCTTTCCGTATTAAGTAATACAAAACCTTACAGACAGATGGACGGGAAACTCTACGTTTTACGACATACCTTTATAATAATTTGTTTCTTTATTTTTGTACGAGGAATCAAATACCAAAATCCTGAAAAGTTTTTTCTAACACCATGTATAACATAATAATGATTACAAATATGCAAAATATGCATAGTTGATTTTAATTTATCCAACGTTGTTTTAGCCCCTGCAGGCAAATACGAGGGCGGTATCAAAGTGAAGAGTGGGCCTTCGTATAACACCAGGGTAGTCCAGAGAGCGACTGGATACTTCAAAGATCTTGGATTTCCGCTTAGAGACTTCTATCCATCTCAATGTTAAAACAAAACATTTGGAAACTTCAAGAAACTGAAGAGGCTGATTTGTTAAATAATAAAGAGTATAAAAAATAATAGTCTTCTCAAAATTACTCCTAGCTTGTGCTATTTGAAACTAATCTATAATTAAAATATTTATAATTATGCTCAGAATTAAATAAAGTAAGAATAAGAGTTAAAATATCTACAAATACAATTACCAATTTTGTAGGTAGACTTATTTTAAATAATTATGTGATAATGACACTAAAAGTATAATATTAACAGTTTTATATTGGCAGTATAAACTTTATTATTTAAGTTTAAAACCCAAATACTGTTCTTGAATTATGTAACACGAGAATGACATATACAAGCATAGACTATAGCCCCATAATATCTATAACTTTCTAATTTGTTGATAAATTGGTTCATTGTTAGAATTTTTGAATTTAAAAATAAAGAGATGTAGATATTTAACAAGTTTTAAAAGTTTATTTTCTTTTTTTGTTTAAGGATTGGCGATTATGGCATCCATGTCAATGGTGACTATGGTTACCCTAGCATCTGTTCTTTCCGTGGGAAAAGGCCAAACTGCAAATAAATGCGACCCTAATTTTATTAACAAAATAGAAAGTATCATTTGGAAAGAATTCGGCAAGCCAAGTCACATTTTGGACGACATAAGATCATCGTAGTTGGTTATTTCATTTCACTAGGCCATCACAATTAAATTTGCATTTCTTCTGTAAAATATGAATATAATGTATAAAAATAAAACTCACACATATATATCGTTATCATAAACCCATAATACGATTAAACAAGAGCGATTATTTGATGTTAGGTGACTACGCAAGAAACATCTGTGCTTTACTAGAAAATATTTTGTTAATTCCAAAAACTGTTTGATTCCTTGAAAATACTCTTAAACCCATGTTTAAACCAAATGTTTTTTGGTTATTTTTAAATTCATCTGCGACTTATAATCGTATGCTGTGGCATTATCCTCGACTCCAGCTTGTCCCACTACACAATTGAGGACGTAGTTAATTGGTCACATATAAATAATACCCCCGTAGCAGCAAACCTGCGTACTCAGCGAATTTACAATGCATATATATGTATCTTAATACCACATAAAGCCTCATACCAAGTTTCATCAATATACATTCATAAATAACGATTTATGACATTTTAATTATTCTCCATAAGAATTATATGGCGGCTGAGTATGCAGGGTTGCTGAAACAAGGAACACAAAATGGGGTTTCATACAAATATCAATATAACTCAAGAAGGTAAAGCCATATACCAAATTTTATTAATTTATGTTCATAATTAAGGGAGATAACACGTTCCTTATTCTCCATAAGAATAACATAGGGGCTGAGTACGCAGGTTTGCTGCTATGGGAACTATCGGCCAAAAAATGTGTTTTAGTGCAAATATCAATAGACCACAACAATATGAAGCAAAATATCAAGTTTCATCAGGATAAGTTGATAGATAAGCGAGATATACAATTTATATTATTCTCCATAAGAATAACATTGGATAACGTACTGTGTTTAGTACTTTCAATATCTCTGTAACCGTTTGACGTAGAGCAATGAACAAAACACCACATTATGCGTCTTTTTAAGCTGATTCCAATGTAAAAACTCAAATTTGACTTTTTCAAAAATTATATTTAAAAAACTCAAAAAACCCATTTTTGGGGTACAAAATACCCCTTCGGATAGGTCGATCTGTCTGGTTTTCGAACTTTAAAGTCATAAATGCTGCTTTACACGTTTATACCAAATTTCGTCAAAATCGGACTATTTTTACGAGAGTTATCGTGCTCACGGTAACACATATATATATATATATATATATATATACAGTTTTGAACGAATGGTGTTTTTGGGGTCTGGGGACCTCAAAACGAAAAGTTATCATGGTCCCGGGCCTAGGTCTTACCATGCCGACTACGGTAATAGCTTCTTCCCCATAGGGGAAATTCGCTAAAAACTAAACGAGCAACAAAAATTAGCTTTATATATTTGTTTACAAATTTACGAGTTTTAGGTTGTTTTGGGTTACAAATTTTAAACTATCCCCCTGTCAAAGTAAACCAGCGTATAGTAATACAAATATACCTCGTATCACTATACCACACATGAAGCTGATGACCAAAAGTTGCATCAACATATGTTAATAAGTAACTGGCTGATACCCGTGCTTGCACAGTAGCTGATTAAAATTCCTGCTGCAACTACATCTGTTTAAGTAATTATCTGATCCATTAAACCCATAACAATAACCCTGTAACTTCAAGGGCCACTGGGACGTAGCCGTAAGGGATTGCCAAGATAGAAGTAGGCCTATATACAGGGTGTCACAAAAATGCGTAGCGCGCTATGCAGAACCGGATTCTACATACAAAAACAAGTCGAAAATGTACAGTAACATTTTTGCGATTTCGGATTAGTTAAGTCGTAATCCGCCATTTTGTATTTTTTTGAAAATAATTAATAATTCAAAAACCCTTTGAGATATTTTTTTGAAACTTGGTATAAACTTTAAGTTTCTGGTTTTTAACATTTTCCAAAAAGAATTTTTATTTAACTTATCAAATTTCAAAATGGCGGCCATTTAAATATTTCAAAGTCAAATTCCATGAAAAATAGCAACTAAAACAAAATTTTACAAGACATAAAATTTAAAGCACTTTGTAATCCAAATCTAATGGCATTTTTACTGTAAAAATCGGTTAATAAATAAAAAAGTTATGGTAATTCTTTTATAATAAATTTCAAAATGGCGGCCATGTACAAATTTCAAAGTCAAATTCCTGGAAAACTAGCAACTAAAACAAAATTTTACTAGACATAAAATTTAAAGGACTTGGTGAAATGCACTAGGGAATTTGACTTTGAAAATGTTATATGGCCGCCATTTTGAAATTTATTATAAAAAAATGCCATAACTTTTTTATTTATTAACCGATTTTTACAGTAAAAATGTCATTCGATTTGGATTACAAAGTGCTTTAAATTGTATATCTTGTAAAATTTTGTTTCAGTTGCTAGATTTCATGGAATTTGACTTTGAAATATTTAAATTGCCGCCATTTTGAAATTTGATAAGTTTAATAAAAATTATTTTTGGAAAATGTTAAAAACCAGAAAATTAATGTTTATACCAAGTTTCAAAAAAATATCTCAAAGGGTTTTTGAATTATCAATTATTTTCAAAAAAATACAAAATGGCGGATTACGCCTAAACTACGCTGAAATCCAACAAATTTTACTCTACATTTTCAACTTGTTTTTGTATGTAGAATATGGTTCTGCATAGCGCACTACGCATTTTTGTGACACCCTGTATATGTAGCCCAGATAAATCATCTACCTACATGCAAATTTTTAGCTCGATTGGTTAAGTAATTTTTACGTTAAATCGGAACATACAAGTCGACAGACAGACATACAGACACCACCTTTCTTTAATAAATGTATAGGATAAGCGATACATAAAATGTTACCTTTTATCCACAATAACATATATAGAATACAAAACGAAAATAGAAGATGCACCTTATGGGTTTATTATTGTCACCTGTCTCAACCTACCTGTAATCCTGATAATAGAGAGGCTCAAAGATAGATGTAGCATTAGCTTCTTTATAATTGGTTCTTGTTAAGCAGTAAAAATAACATCTAAGAACTAAGAGAAATCCTGTGCACATCTCGCATGACAAATGGAGACAAAAAACTAGCTGACTTTCAACTTCTATTTTCGTTTTAGCGAATTTCAAAAATTTCAGCTGGTTTTCAGCTGATCTATATATATATATATATATATATATATATATATATATATATATATATATATATATGTTTGTGTGTGTCCGTGAGCACGATAACTCTCATAAAAATAATCCGATTTTGACGAAATTTGTTATAAACGTGTAAAGCAGCATTTATGACTTAAGTTCGAAAACCAGACAGTTCGACCTATTCGAAGGGGTATTTTGGGGGGGTTTTGTACCCCAAAAATGGGTTTTTGATATTTTTACATATAATTTTTGACAAAGTAAAATTTTAGTTTTTTCCATTGGAATTAGCTTAAAAATACGCACAATTTGGTGTTTTGATCATTGCTCTACGTCAAATGGTTACAGAGATATTGTAAGTGCTAAACACACAGTACGATGTCCAATGTTATATTCTTATGGAGAATAAGAAAAATTGTATATCTCGCTTATTTATCAACTTATCCTGATGAAACTTGGTATACTGCCTCATATCGTTGTGGCATATTGATATTTGCACTAATACACATTTTTTTGGCCGATAGTTCCAGTAGCAGCAAACCTGCATACTCAGCTCCCATGTTATTCTTATGGAGAATAAGTAACGTGTTATCTCCCTTAATTATGAACATAAATTAATAACATTTGGTATGTGGCTTTACCTACTTGAGTTATATTGATATTTGTATAAAACCCCATTTTTTGTGTTCCTTGCTTCAGCAAACCTGCATACAAGGGGCCGCCATGTTATTCTTATGGAGAATAATTAAAATGTCATAAATCGTTTATTTATGAATGTATATTGATGAAATTTGGTATTTGGTTTGATGTGGTATTAAGATACATATATGTGCATTGGAAATTCGCTGAGTATGAAGGTTTGCTACTACGGGGGTATTTTATATTCTATGATAAGAATAACATTATTAGGGCTGAGTGAGAAGGTTTACTGCCACGGGGACCAAAACAATGAGTTTCGTAGGCAAATAGCAATAGACTACATGTTTACTACATCTTCCTAAGCGAGATGTCAAATTCGATAGTAGTAGTTACGTATCCAGGTCCTATTTTAGGAGATTATAAAGCGTAAAAAAGCTCCTTTATCGGGTAAAATATTGGCGTCATTATTTAATTTGTATTAGACGATATCCAAATACTGTTACAAACAAAATAATACAGAGAGCCCAGTAATTGTAGTTGGTGGAGAGCCATACACGTTAATAGTTTAATTTTGTAATGGCGTGTTTTAAATGTAGAGTTATTAATTGAAATGTTAAACATTACAACTTCGGTCACCCTCCAAACACACCATTTGAACAGCATGAGATTATTAAACACATCATGTGCCATCGTGTAGCCTGAACTGTCCGTTGTAACGTTCCGCTAGTGAAACACGGGAACGTTGCCACCAGACGTTACGTCGGACGTCAGCGACGCTCGTGTTTCACCGGCCTTATGATATGAATCAGCTGGACGCCCTCGTAAGATATCTTTGCTGGGATGAACTGAGGAAAATCAGCTGATTATAAATCAGCCTAACAATAAAATACAACATTGAAATAATGCCTATCAGTTAAAAACATTGTGTTGGTTGTTGTGTTTACTTTACTTCGTGTTCCAATGGTATCGTAAAAATGTAAGAATTACCAGAGGCTTTTAAGAAGAAAGTAATGAAATACACAATGGAAAAGCAGCTGATATTCCAATAGTAACGTGAAAAATAGTGTTCAAAACTTGTGAGAAAATGATTTTTCCTGGTGCTTGTTCTCTTTAAATTGCTCGTCTGACTCGCACCAAGAAAAATCACACTTTTCCCACTAGTTGTGAAATATACTATTTCCTACAACAGCGCCCAAGTGCTTCTTTACGATATAAAATACATCGTAAAACAGCTTTCCTTTTCCGCTCACTGACAGCTAATAACCAGCTGATTGATTGTTGCTTTGGACCACGCTACCTGACTCTGTGTTTATAATCCCAATAATCCCTAATTCAGCGAAAATGGTTGAAAATGAATTTTTGCATGGTTGGCGTATCCATAATTGCAGTTGTAGGAAATATTGTATAATGTAATTTGAACGTAAAGTATCTTTTATCGCTTTCAGAAAATTACTGTTTTCTCTCAAACGACAAAGGCCCACTTTTTGCTCTTAATACATAAATAACTATTTTAGGGGAATATTTTATTTTATAAGAATGTCTTGAAGAGTGCGAAGCTAAACAGCTGATTTCATGGATTGTTGCATTTGAAATACAAAATAACTGTTTACATTGATTCTGTCAAATGTACAATATCAGCCCAAGCACTACATGAATGTATTCTAGTGCCCGTAAGTGTTGGCACATGTTACATTTTTCAACTTAATGTATCTTAAAAAGTAAGTTAATATACTAGAATCCCCAGAAACATAAAACAATTATGATACAAATTTATTTTTGCCACTGGTGCTATTTAATTGTGTCCATTTCTGTTTGCCCTTATGTTATTTGGTGATCAGCCTGTTTGCTGCAGCAGATTCATTGTTTATAGAAATAGTTTAATAGACTCAAATCAGTTAAGACGAGAAAGTTTGGAATGCTATGGATCTGACTTTTCTTGATAATGTTTTTTCATCATACCCACGCAATAAACTATTGTTTCCAGTACTATCAGCTGTGATTGAAACCAATCGATTCCCGATAGACCGAGTAAACAGTCCGGGTAAAACTTAAACGAGTTCGCACGCAGCACGCTAACGTGAGGGAAATGAATTTCCACATAAAAAACTTTTAAAACTCAAATTCAGTGTAAAAACATAAATTTGTTCCAATTTTTATTGAAAACTGAAAATATTGATTTATGGCTGTTCTGATGCTCCTGGTTTCATTTACCTGCAAAGCTGGGAATACAATTTTGCACATTATAATGTAAGGAGAAGATCCAGACAAGCTTGAAATTAGGCGTGAGTTGCTGGTGATGATAATAGAACTCTAACAAAGGAATAACAGGCTTTTCTAGTGTAAAATACCCATAAGACAACGTACTGTGTTAAGTCGAAACAGATTTTCTTTAAAAACTCGGTAAATATTTATGCTAGAATGACGAGAGAGGGCTTAAAACTTTTGCCTCACTAATTTCCATCTTTTTCATGTATTAATTCTATATTTGGGGCTTTTCTGACCCTTTTTGTGCCCAAAAACTCGAAATTTTAAAGATTAATCCCCAAAAAAGGGGTTTAGAGTTTTCCGATTGGTTTGCCCAACGAACTTGTCCAATTGATTACAGAAAGGAACGTCCCTACCAAATTTGAAGTAAATCGGACAAAAAATGTGACCCGCTAGAGTGCAAACACACACACACACACACACATATATATATAAAATTTTGAACGACCCCCCAAAACGTGTTCAGGGGGTCACGTTAAGAACTTCTATGGTGGTCCCGGGCTTAAGTTTCACCGTGCGGATCATGCTAATAGTTCACTTTCCAAAGGAAATTCACTAAAAAGGCTTAGGCCGGGAAAGAAGGTTCCAAAATTTCTCACCATGAGCGCTGCT